>QEPC01011608.1:6233186-6246383 GCA_003113815.1 Sphenodon punctatus | reverse complement strand
TGGTCCACGGTGTCAAAAGCAGCCGAGAGATCTAGCAGGATGAGAAAAGTCGAACATCCTGCATCCATCTCCCGGCGGAGATCATCGACCAAGGCCACCATTGCCGTCTCAGTGCCATAGCCGGGGCAGAACCCAGATTGAAAAGGGTTCAGGAAACCAATGCTATCTAGATGCACCTGGAGCTGGATCACCACTGCCTGCTCAATAAACTTCCCTAAAAAGGGGAGGTTAGAGACGGGTCGGTAACTGGCAAGTAGGGCTGTAGCGGAATGTCGCAGCGGTAGCTAATTCCACCGGAAACAGCGTTTCCACAATTAGTGGTATGGCGTGGCAGAGGCTTTCATTCTGCTAGTTTCATTCCGCTACTTCCGCAGTTTCCATTTCCATTTTAATTTATACCCCACACTCTCTCCCGCAGGACTCGAGGCGGCTTACAAACATAACATTTCCGCTAATTTCATTCCGCTACTTCCACAGGCTTCGCAAAATAGCGGAAACATGACATTTTCGCTACTTCCGCCATTCCGCCAGCGCCACAAAATAGCGGAACAGCGGTTTTCCGACAGTTTCCACAATTTTTCTGCATCAGCCCTACTGGCAAGCGTGTCCAGGTCCAAGGATGGTTTCTTCAGCAGGGGGTGCACCACAGCCTCCTTAAGGGTGGGCGACAACATCCCCTGCTGCAAGGACACGTTCACCACCCTCGCCAGCACCGTCCCCAACGTCTCCCTGGAGGCTTTCACCAACCAGGATGGGCATGGATCAAGTTCACAACAGGTGGCCCTCACAGACGTCAAGACATCCACCGCATCAGCCGGCGTCACTTCCTGAAACTCCGCCCACAAAGCTGGACCAGATGGGGCCTCCATTACCTCGTGCTCTCCCCCTAGTGCCCCTAATCCAGCATCAAAGTTGCTCTGAATCCGAGCGATCTTGTCTGCGAAGTAGGTGACAAACTCCTCACAGCGGGCCTGGGGCAAGTCCCCGTCCAGGCGGAGGGAGGCCGGACTGACCAGCCCCCGCACCACCCGAAACAGCTCCACTGGGCGTGACTTCGCAGATGGTATGAGGACAGCAAGGAACTCCTTCCTTGCTGTCCTCACAGCCTCAACATAGGATCGCAAATGGGCCCTATGGAGAAGTCGGTCAGAGTCAGATCGAGTCCGACGCCAGCATCGCTCCAGCCTCCTGCCTACTCGTTTCATACACCGCAGCTCCTCAGTAAACCAAGGGGCCCTGCGGTGACGAGACCGAGGCAGAGGGCGTCTCGGAGCCACCATGTCAATGGCCTCCTCCAGCAAGCTGTTCCAACGCTGGACCAGCTCATCGACAGAGTGACCGTCCAGGTCCAAGGTTAGTTCCCTCAGGACCTCTTAGAACAGCTGGGGTTCCATCAGCCTCCGAGGGCGGACCATCCTAACTGGCCCCTTCCCCTTCTGGTGGGGGTGCGCTGAGAGACTGGCCTGAAGGAGATAATGGTCCGTCCATGATATGGACAAGCATTTGTCTGTGATACTGTAGGAATCCTGCCTTAGAGCAGGGAGTTGGACTAGATGTCCCTTAAGGTCCCTTCTAACCATATGATTCTATCACTCTTGTGTGTGAACGCATCACACAGGCATAGAGAAGCCAGCTAAAATTTTCAAGAGGGTTTTTGCTGTGTTTGTGCCAGAGAACAAGAGACAAGGTGGATGTGGCAATGGCTTCTTTTGGACCAATGTGGGCTAGTGGGGAAGTTTTTGAGCTTCAGGTTATGGGGAGGCATGCACTGGAGATGAGCTAAATACAAAGAATTAGCTATTTTGTTCCCCCTAGGTCTTTTTTTCTGCCCATGCAAAAAAAAGCTCCATGAAATTTGAATGCTGGCATTTACCCACTTATAGAAGTTGGTCACGGTACTCACCTTGCCTCTGACATAAAAGTTTACTTATCTCTTTCCCTGTTTCATCAGAAGAGACAGGGCTTAGTGGGTGAAATCCCTGCCCTGCTGAAGTCAGTGAGGAGGGAGGGGCAGAGAATTTTGCTGATTTTTTCCTGTGCTTGTTTGATTTTCTTGGTATTTGTTGGTTATTCCAGGACAGTTAGTTTGAAGAAGTGGGTTTTGCATTTAGCTTTGGAAACAGTGGCACTGAGATGTATAGTTGGTAAAATTCTTTTTAAAAAATAAATAAATATATATATATATTTTAATTTGGTTATAAAGCATACAATATACATAGACAGGCATAAGCCTAAACTTCCATTGCCCCTTTTCGTATCCTATCATCCATACACAATTTAAGAGGCCAGTTCTACATTTAACCAACAATTTCTTAGACCATTTAGTTCTCACTATCTTCTCCTCAGGAGGAATTACATCTCAATCAATTAGGCAAGGCTTAGCAAAGTTAGTTTTCAAACAGTTTTTTATATTCTCCCTGGTTCACTTAGTTTCCTTCTAGAGCCAGAACAATTGGCACCCAGGTTTCTTCAAACTCAGCCAAGTTGTTTTGCATATTTGCATGCAGCTTCTCCATAGTAAATGTGAACCAGATCGTCTTGATCCATTCTTCTTCAGATAGGTCCTCCACATCCTTCCAGTGTCTTGCTATTATACTTAGAGCCATTAGAAGAAGAATCTTACATGAGTTTTGGCACTCTGAAATTTTTTTCCTTCTGGGATATAGACCCAACAGGGCGATCTCAGGTTCGAACGGGATTATTCCTCCTGCCACCTTATTTGTTATTTTCCTGACTTTACCCCAGAAGACTTGCACCTTGCTGCAGTCCCACCAGCAATCTTTATAGTTGCCTACCTCCCCGCATCCCTTCCAACATTGGCCCCTTTCACTTGGGGAGTAATACTTCAACCCTATTGGCGTTAAATAATATCTAGTGATTACTTTTATTTGACTTTCTTTTACCTCTAATGAGGATGCACATTGGTCATGTGATGCCAGATCTTCCTTGCTTCCTTTTCCCCCAAATCAATCTTTAAGTCTTTACTCCATTTCTCTAGATATGCAATAGGTTTGTCATATGCTATATTCTTTAACTCTTTGTAAATCCTTCCTACTCTTCCTGCTGACTTACTGTATTTAAACAGCATATTTTCTAATTTAAAAGGATCTCTACTGAAACCCTCATTATTTTGCTTACAGTTGCACAGGTGCCTTATCTGTAAATACTGAAAGGTGTCTATCTTATCTTGCAGCACTTCTTCCATTTTTTGAGAGACAAAAAACCCTCACGTGAACAACTGCTGCACTCTCCTTATTCCCCTTTTCTTAAGAGTGTTTCTTAAAGTGGGATGTATTCCCTGTTCCTGCACCTGTATTGACTCTATATCAGTGTATGGGGACATCCCCCTTTTTATCCCCAATTTTTTTCCCCATTTTGCCCAAATTTTCAGGAGTATGCCTGCAAATGGGTGGGGTTTTTTTTTATTCCATGCAGATGGACCCTTGGTCTACTATTAGGTTTTTGAGTGATTTCACTTGTAGGGTCTCTCTCTCCACTAATGCCCACTCAGGCGCTTGTGCCTCATGATACCACTCAGGCAGCACTCCCAGGGTTGCCGCCATGTGGTAAAGTTTTAAGTCCGGCAAGTTGATCCCACCCTTATCCTGTGTCCTCATTAATGTTAATTTTTTAATCCTCGGCTTCTTGCCATTCCACACAATGTCTTTCAGGAGTGCATCATTTAGTTTAAAGAAAGAGTTCGGTATATGAATGGGCAAGTACATAAATTTATATAACATTTTTGGGAGGACGATCATCTTATATAAGTTAATCTTCCCTAACCACAAAACCATCAACTTCTGCCAAGGCTTTATCTCTTCCTTCAGATTTCGCATTAAAGGGATAAAATTGGTGGCATATAGGTCTTTTATGGTTTTTGTTATTGTCACCCCTAGGTATTTTAAACCTGACTCAGCGATTTGAAACTGTGACATTTTCCTTGGTCGCTCCTCTTGTTTTTTGTCCTGCCCAAAGACTATCACAGAAGACTTATCCCTATTGATGGAGTACCCCGAGATCTTGCCAAATTGATCTATAATTTTAAGTAGCTCCGGCACTGATTCTTCCAGGTTCCCCACATACAGAAGCAAATCATCTGCATATAGCGACAGTTTGTGCAGTTGGTCCCCTAATCTAACCCCGTCAATCTTATCATTTTGTCTGATAGCACATGCCAATGCTTCCAACACCAGGTTGAACAGCAGGGGCGACAACGGGCACCCCTGACTAGTTCCCCGCCGCAAAGGCTTCTGTAAGGTTACCGTTTATCCATAGCCTGGATTGAGTTTTTTTATATATTGCTCTTAAACAATTCACATAGTTGCCTCCAAATCCAATCCTTTCCAGAACAGCCAAAAGACATTCTGACTCGACAAAATCAAATGCCTTCTCAGCGTCCGCCAATATGATCATAGCCAGTCTTTTCTGCTTGTGTAGGGCATAGATTATATTAATAGTTTTTCTTATATTGTCCTTCCATTGTCTCCCAGGCATAAACCTTGCCTGATTGCTGTGAATTATCTCTCCCACTATTGATCTCAATCTGGTTGCCAGAATTCTTGAAAATAACTTAAAATCCGCATTCAACAATGATATAGGTCGATAGCTACCACATTGGTGTTGTGGCATTTCCCCCTCTACTAGTATGTTGTTGTAAACCACGGTACAATATTGCCGTGTATGTTTTGTAGAACTCATTCGGGAAGCCATCCGGACCACCTGCGTTGTTACTTTTGGAGGCCACTATAGCCTCCTGTACCTCTAAATCTGTAATCGGGGCATTTAGAACATTTCTTTGAGCTTCATTGATCTTGGACATTTGAATTCAATCCAGAAAAGCAAGGATCTCTGTCCTATCTGGCTCCCACGATCTATATATTTCTTTATAGAAGCTCAGGAAGGCCTCTTGTAAGTGAGGTGCTTCAGTACACCTTTCCCCCTCTTTATTCTGAATCCAAGGTATGTAGGCTCTCCTTTGCTTAATCTTAACTAGCCTCGCCAGCGTTTTCCCCACTTTATTACTATTTTCATAGAAGTGGAATCTGATTTTTTGGAGTTGACATTTAGTCTTCTCTTCCTCCAGAATATTAATAATTTCTTTGTTTTTAATTATCACTTGTTTTAAAAAAATAGAGGGTGCTGTTTTGTTTTGTGCCTCTAGTCTTTGTAATGTTGCATAAGTATCTTTTGTCTGCTTTCTTCTTTGTCTTAATAGCATGGCTTGAAGCGCAATTATTTTACCCCTAACTACCGCATTTGCTGCTTCCCAAAGAATTGCTACTGAACTGACCAAATTTGCGTTTAGCTCAAAGTATTCTAATAAGTCCTCCTGGACCTTTTCCTTACTGCATCTATTGCTCATTATGTTCCTATTCAGCTGCCAATTAAACTGATGACCCTTCCCTGAACCATTGTTTCTAAAGAGAGTAATTACTGTGTTGTGGTCAGACAGAACTAATGGGAGAATGAAACATTTGTGGCATTTGTAGGCTTCAGTTTTAGCTATCAAAACATGGTCAGTCCTAGTGTAGCTGTTATGTACTATTGAATAATAGGTATAATCCCTCTGATCCCCCTTTAGATGTCTCCAGACATCTATCCAGCCAAAAGTTTCCAGAAGTTTTGCTATTTTATTTTGCTCCCTTCTGGGTTCTCCCTGCCTTGAGTGATCCAGATTGGTTAAGGTGGTATTAAAGTCCCCCTGTATGGTTATCCTATCCACCCTTTTGCATTTTCTGCCACTTTTTATTGATAAGTTTCAAAATATATTAATTTCCCTTCATTAGCAGCATACATATTAACCAAGGTCATCTGTTCGCCCTCCAGTTTTCCAGTGATGCACAGAAACCTGCCCATTCTATCCTTGATAGTTTTTTCTAGAATAAAAGACTTGTTATTACTGAACCCTATTAGGACCCCTGCTTTTTTCCTGCTTGCACAGGATGCAAACAGGTCTCCCATTTTTTTGTATGCAAATCTGGGCACATACTTATCAAGTAAATGCATTTCCTGCAAGAAGAAAACCGTTACCCCCTGTTCCTCTATTAGGTTTCTAATTCTCTTTCTTTTTTGTGGGGAGTTTAGCCCTCTAACATAATTAAGTGTAATAGTTTTAATTCCCTCCATCATTCATTAATAACCGAGTTAAGCTGAAGTAACTGTGAGTCCCACCCTCTCCTATCAGACTATCCCCCTCATACTTAACTGCAGCCTTCCTGGCTTGTCACCCTTTTAGCTTGCCTGTCCTTCTTTGATGGCCCATTGCCTCAGACCTATTCCTTTTTACACCGACCCTTTTGGTCAACCATAAACCCTTGTGAGAACATTTGTCATCCTTCCTTCCTCTCCCCTTATCCTCCCCTCCCCCTGCTTGGATCTCCATTTCGAGTCCAAGCTTTCCCCTTTTCCCCATCCTCTGAGGATCTGCTGGGTGGTCTATTCGTCTGTCTGTGAGATACCTCTGTGTGTCCACCTCCCCCGCAGCCCCCCACTCCAATACCTATACAATACATGAACTTCTATAACATAGCAAGCCGGCCTCTAGAGTCAACAAAGATATTAGTACAGAGGGAACCTTACATGAGGAACGCCCCCCACCCCCTGTGTCCAGCACCTTTTCCATTCTTCTGATTCACTATCCTTTATGTCTTTGAGGCAGGAACTGATCCGCTGCACCCCACTACTCTACCTCTTCTTGCTGGGAGCATAGAACTGCTGGCAGGGCCACCAGAAATGATTCCAAGTCCTCTGTACTTTCAAAGAACTTTCTGTTTCCCCTCCATGAGATCATCATTTTTGCAGGGAAAAGCAGCTGTGGCTTTAAATTTTTTTCATTGAGTGATCCATAGTATTTATTCCACTTCATTCTCTTTCTTACAGTTTCCGCTGCATAATCAGGGAAAATCTTCACAGGTTGTTGTTGAAAAGACAGCTTTCTCTTAAATCTAGCCTTCTTTAATATTGCCTCTTTTATCTGGTAGCTTGTGAATTTGACCAGAATGGGGCGGGGATAGTCTGCCCTCCCCCGTCTTGGGTGCCCCATTCTGTGGGCCCTATCTATTCCTGCTTGATGGAGCTGACAGTCCTCGGGAAAGTTTTCTTTCAACACTGCCCAGACCAGCTCATTGACTTCTTCCACCCCCGCTGACTCTCTCACTCCATTAAAGCGCAGATTGCCTCTGCGGGAGCTGTTTTCTAAGTCCTCATATCTATTTTGCAGTAAGGCTGTCTCACCTTTCAGGTGGTTCAATTGCTCCTCGACTGTAAGGGTCTGATCCTCCATCGCGACAATTCTTCCTTCCACCACATCCATTCTTTTTACCACCATCTCCAGCTTTTTGTTCCCTTCTTCTATCGAGGAGTGATTTTTTTTCATTTCATTCTTTAGTTCCTTCTTCATTTGCAATAGGAGCCTGTGCAGGGAACTATGCCTTCCTTCCTCCCGGTCCGTTTCGGATGAGGCCTGCTCCTCCTCTGTTTCGCGCCCTTCCAGTGCCATCTTTGCTCTGCATCCCTCGCTCTCTGCCTCTCTAGGCCCTGCTGCACTCTGTCTGTGGCAGAAACGTTCCAGGGCATTGTTTTGTGAAATTATTTGCTTACTTTTGTTTCTGTCGGCCATCCTTAACGCGCAGTGTGGGTTTCTTTCTTTTTTTATGTAGTTAACGGCTTGCTTTTGGAGTGGGGAGAGCGGAGCTCAGACGGGACCCAGCTACTCACGCTGATGCATGTGCAGATCGCCTAGTTGGTGAAATTCTAAAGTCTGCTCTGTGTTTTGGAAAGGGGAGGGGGAGGAAACAGAAACAGTGGAAATTCTGAAGAGATGCTAATGGATCGAAACCAACAGTGGGTAAAAACAGAAGTAACAGCAGATCAGCAGCAACTCTCACTGGGTTGGGTTGCCAGAGTGCCGCTAACATGGCTGGGGTCAGATTGGAAAATGGACAGTATGGCACTTCTTGTGTTCTTATGCCATGGATCCAGTCCCTATGTTTAAGTATAGACCCTCATCTCCATTCCCTTCCCCTGAGCCCCATTTTTTAAGTGCCTGAGATTAAGAGCTGAATCCATGGGACAGACCCAGGAATTGAAGAAGGGCCAAATAGAACCAGTCATGAGCCAGATTTTGTTCATGGGCTAGAGTTTTCCCACTCCTGGTAGATTTAATTTAATTTAATTTAATACCAAACTGCCATGCAGCTTGGGGCGGTTAACAACACATTAAAATACAAACATAATAAGCATCAAAACCATACAAACAATATAAATAACATCAATCTAAAACAGACAAAAACCAACATACACGAGGAATCATCCAACCCCACCCTAACCCAGTCCCCCCACCCTTCACCGATCTCCCCCGCCAAAAGCCTGGCAGAACAGCCAGGTTTTACACTGCCTCCTGAAAGAGGAGAGGGTCGGGGCTGTCCAGGCCACAGTAGGGAGGGCATTCCATAGCAGCGGCATAGCCACCGAGAATGCTCTCTCCATTGTGGCCCTCCGGTACACATGGGGGTCGTCGAGCAGGGCGCTCCCAGTGGACTGCGAGGCCGATCCAGGGCCCGGAGAGTGAGGTGGTCCTGCAGGTATGAGGTGATGAAAGCATGGATGAGAGTGGCCAGGTCCAAGCCCAAATCATACAGCCAAAGCCGCCGCACCAGATAAAACTGGCAGAATGCACGCCTCACCACTGCTCCAACCTAAGCATCCAAGCAGAGCTGCAAATTGAGGAGCACCCTCAGACTACAAACCTGAGGAACCAGTGGAGGAATCAATGATGAGGGACACCCCACCCACCGCCTTGCCCACTAACATCACCTCCATCTTGTCAGGTTTCAACTTCAGTCAGCTTGCCCTCATCTAGTCCCCCACAGCCCCCAGACACTGGGTAAGAAGCACCGAGACTGCGGGGTCTGGGTCAGATGAAAAGGAGAGGTAGAGTTGGGTGTCATCAGCATACTGATGACACCGAACATTAAACAATCTCATGAACTTGCCAAGTGGCTGCATATACACGTTGAACAGGAGAGGGGACAGAATGGAACCCTGCGGGACTCCACACGAGAGATCTCAGGAAGATGAAAACGGATCCCCGAGCACCACTCGCTGGGTTCTTCCAGCCAAGAAGGAGCGGAACCATTCAAGAACAATTCTGACTACTCCAGCTCTGTCCTGCAGGGGAGCCACCAACATCTCATGGTCAACGGTATGAAAAGCAGCCAACAGATCTAAAAGAATCAGCAGGGTCGAGCAACCCTGATCCAATTCACGGTGAAGGTCGTCGACCAATGCTACCAGTGCAATCTCAGTGCCATAACCCGGAAGAAAGCTGGACTGCGAGGGATCAAGGAAACTGATTCAGTCTAGATGCTGCAGTAGCTGCTGAGTCACAACCCACTCAATAACCTTCCCTAAAAAGGGAAGGTTAGAGACTGGCCAATAGCTGGCAAGGGAGCCAGTGTCTAGGGATGGTTTATTGCGCAGGGGCTGCACTCTTCAGTGAGGAAAATTCAGTGAGGATTTTTTTTAAAAATATTGCTGTCTTGCATATGGCACTGTTGGTTTCAGAACCAGATAAAAATGTTCCAGGCTGTACAGTGGGATAAGAAGCTCTGATAACGTCACCTTCTTAATTGTTGGGTATCAAGCCAAGTATGGGACCCTTAAACCAGCAATAAGCACCACATTTCATTTCCAGTTCCAGCTGGGCACTTGCTCTGTTAGGTAGCATAATATTCCAATTAGTACAAACATCTGTCCCAAGTCACGCGTTCTTATATGCATGCTCCCCCTGAGCACTAATCATATGCTTTACATCACTCATTTGCTACAATAGAGTTCACATTCTCTCTTTGTCAATAGGTTTAACATTGGTGGCTTATTTCTTCAAAATGGGGAAAGGTGCATTATAAAACAGCCTTATTGTTCCAAGTTGCAGAAGTGATTGTTCATTATAAATTAGCAAACCAGTTCCCAGTATGCTCCTGAAGTACATAGTGTATTCTTTACATATTCCTACTGAAGTTCTGTAAGGGAAATAGACCAATGTGATTTGATCCTAAACACAATGTGCCTAATTTATCCCTGGTGTTTCTCCATTTATTTCAGTAAAAAGATACATGAGAAAGTAATCTAGCACAACAGTTTGATGAAGGCTAAATGAAAATGGATAACAATTTGTATTTCCGTAGAATCAGTGGGGAAGTCAAGGGTCTTTGCAAAAATTACTTATATCTTACAGCATCCTATAGAGATAGGCAATGACTGGGTACCATATACTTCACCCAGCACTGATATTTAATTTATTTATTTTATTTATTTATTTGAAACTCTTATACCCCATCCTCTTTGACCACAGGCAGCTCGGGGAGGCTTACAACAATAAAAACAAAGTAACAATAATATTTCAATTAAATTTCAATTAAAATACAACATAATATAAAATCCCCCCATCATCCCATCTCCCCCCTTTGATGGGTCTGAGGCACGCCATGCAACGTATTGGGGAATACTGCAATAGGGAAGCCCTTTCCATAAACTATGCCAAGACCAAAACAATGGTAGTTGGACATGGTGCAGCTAGGTTACAACATCGTTGGGAAATTGATGGAAACTTGGTTGAGCAAGTCAGCTGTTATAAATATTTAGGGGTCATTTTTGTCCAGCTCACTTAGTTGGAGACAGCATGTAGAAGCAGCAAAAGCCCAGGCAAAGCAAACTGTAGCGGCAATATCTTCCTATTATGGTGGTAAAGGGGGCAAGCTGGTCTTACCCACTCTCAGTCTTTTCAAAGCTAAGGTAATTTCTCAGTTGCTTTATGCCTTCCCGGTTTGGGGGTGGCAGTATCCTGACAAACTTGAGTCTACTCAGAACAACTTTTTGCGTAGGATTCTTGGGGTACCGCAGGGAACTCCACAGGTTATTCTATGCTATGAGACTCAGTGCCCCTCCCTTAGAACAGTTGCACTGCAGCAAACTTTGAACTATTGGGTAAAGACCATATTATTTGTGCTGCAGGACAACTCTCTTTTGACCCTTGCAGTAGAAGCGGGCCTTTTGGGATTTTGGTCCGTATTGGTAGAGAAGGAAATTTACAAGCTAGGCTTCTCGGTTCCGCTGTTGAGGGGTCTAGGACCGAAAGGCACCATGGTTCTCTTTAAAAAACGCTTGTGGAACCAACAACTTCAAGTCGAGCAGTCCCTTTTGTCAGAGCAAAGAGTGGCTCTGGACTTCATCCCATGCAATCCTCATAAGCCAGGGGTTAGTTATCTTTTTGTATGAACTGAACCTAGGATGAGGCAAGCCTTCACTAGGTTATGATGTAGTGTCCATCCTTCAGCGCTTCTGGAAGGGCACTATACAGGAGTTCTCAGAGAAGAGCGTTTTTGTAGGCTCTGCAATTCCTCAAAGGTTGATACCCCTGTTCACATTTTATTTTATTGCCCCAAATTCTTGGGGCTAAGGTGAAGGTTCTTTGGGGGTATTATGTCCCAGACTGGTTGCTCTAATTCTAGGTTTCTCTTATCTAAATTTCTGATTCCAGTTGACTCTGAATTTTAGAAGACTTGTGGCTAAATTTTGTATTTTAGTTGAGCAGCAGAGGCTTGCATTTTTGACTAACGCCTAAATTGTGTATGGCTAAAGTTTAAATTTAACTCAATGTATAATAATTTTTCATGTGTTATTGTATCCATGTGTTTTTATGAGGTTGCAACAGCCTTGACTATGCAACAATAAACGTGTATTGTTGTTGTCCCATCTCTCCCCTCCCCCAAATGCCTGGCAGAACAGCCAGGTTTTACAAGTCCAACGAAAAGTCAGCAGATCTGGGGCCAGGTGAGCCTCCTCCAGGAGGGAGTTCCATAGCCAAGGTGCAGCCACCGAGAATGCACTCTCCATAGTGGCCCCCCGATTTATTCAAGAACGTGCCCCCAGCAGACCGTAGGGGCTGATCCAGAACCCAGGGAGTGAGGTGGTCCACAGATAGGTCGGGTCGAGGACGTGTAGAGCTTTAAAGGTGAGAACCAACACCTTGAATTGAGCCTGGAAGAAAATAGGCAGCCAGTGCAGAGAACAGAGCACTGGAGCCAGGCTGCCACATTCTGCACCAGCTGCAGCCTCTGGACTATCACCAAGGGTAGCCCCATAGAGCATAGATATGCAGTCACATCTAGGCAGTAACATGTAACTGTGAGGATTTAGAAAAGGGAAAGGTAGGGATTGCAGCTGCACCCTTGCGGCAGTCGTGACTCATCTGTAAAAATCCCTCAGGATCATATATGGCTTATGGGATGTACACCCCCAGCCTGGATCATCACAGGGAGACAGAGTGCAATGCCTGAACCATATACATAGCGCACTGAGGCTTTTCACGCAGGGACCAGGACCAAGAGGACGGGGTGAGAAAGGAAGGGGTAAGGAAGGGTGCCCAGAGCCCCAAGGGGTAGGAGATGGGGAACCAAGGAGGGGGAACCAGGTAACCAGGGTGGTGGGCTAGGGCAGTAGATACCCCACACATTAATGCTTTCACTCACCAGTCTTGCTCACTAGTCTCTCTCTCAGTCAGGGTAGGGGTTCATTCACAAAGCAAGGTAGGTACGATAAGCAAGGGGGACAGTCTCACAGGCTCAATGCACTGATCACCAGCAGGAGCTGGGAGTCAGGAAGCTCCTTTTATCTCCTGTTGCCTGCAGAAATGCTGGTACAGATGCTCTTAAGTGTTGGGGTTGTGATGCGAGGGGCGTGGCCAGGCCCGATGTACCTGGGCGTGGCTGAATGCTTTCAGCTGTGATGTTCTGCTCCATCGTCGCTTCCTGCGGCGGTGGGACGTTTACCTCCCCAGCCTCTCCTAGCCCTGCAGGGGGCTCCGTCGGCGGTATCACCGGGGTCTCAAGCAGCAGGGGTGCTGCAAGGGGTTTGTTGCCTCCATGCCCCCCAGCACCGCCACAGGTACAGGGGTGCCGATGAGCCCCGGGAGAGACCCTTCCCCAGACCCTCAGGCCAGGGCCTGACAAACATTTTATTTTATTTTTATTTCTTTGCATTTCTTAGCCACCCCCTCAAGCCTACGGCATCTCAGGGCGGCTTACAAAAAGAATAAAAATATACAATATTAAAATTCGGTAAAAAGCAAAAAAAGAATTTAAACAGAATTTAAAATATCTCCCCCCAACTACCCCACCCTCCCCCCCCCCCCCCCCC
>QEPC01011608.1:6160703-6220594 GCA_003113815.1 Sphenodon punctatus | reverse complement strand
GTGGCCCATAAGTTGGTCCTAACACTAAAGGAAAAAGGGATAAAGAAAGCAGAGCAATTATTTGCTGGAAACAAATTTAAATCATTAAAAGATATAGAAAAAATAACGCAATCTAAGATTAGTGTGTTCCAATACTTACAATTGAAGAGTATCTTCCTGGACACAAACTGGGTAGACAGTTTCAGGAGGGAACCAAATGAGTTAGAAAAAACGCTGTTTAGCCTAACAGGAAGCAGGGGTAAACTCTCCATGATCTACAGAGGTCTGAAAGATCTGACATACCCACCCAAACATAATTACATACCAAAATGGGAAAACGACCTGAAAAAAGAACTTACAGAAAAGGACAGGGATGTTATGTGGAAACACATGTATAAATGCTCAACAGTGTTAGGGGTGAGAGAGACACAAATAAAAGTGACAACTAGATTTTATTTAACCCTGCACAGCTCAAACATGGCGGAGATAGGAACGAAAAGGGGAGATGCTGGAAAGAATGTGGTCAAATGGCAGACCTAAAACACTGTTTGCGGGAGTGTGCATATGTTAATAGGTTTTGGAGTAAAGTGTGGAAAGTGCTAAACAAAGTGAACAAGGGGGTTGTACCTTTTAGAGTGGAATTGGGGGTTTGGGACCTGTATCCTGAAAGTAATATATTAAAAAGACACCAGGATGCATTGATAACATTATGTCTGGCAGCGCTCAATACTATAACAAGGCACTGGAAGGCGGAAGGACCCCTGCCGTTTCAGGAGTGGATCTCAAGAGTGTGGTATTTGTTTACCATGGACAAAATGCAAAACAGCTTATCGAGCCAGACAGATGAAATCGATGAAAAAAAGGAAAAAAGGAAGAAGAAAAGAAAAAATGACTTTGAAGCAAAATGGCTGGCGATCCTGGAAGCCATAGAAGGATTTGAGTTACCTAAAAATGATAAGACTGTACTGTTTGATTGGTACTTATGATTGAGCGTGCCCTGAAAGAACTGGGGGGGAGGGGGGGAGTTGTAGTTTTAGAAAGTTTTCAAAAACTATGTAACATGTTATATCAATATGAACAAAATGAGAATATAATGCAGGAGAAAGATACACCGACACAATAGCGTCATGGACCAAAACTGTAACCCAGGTCCGGGAGAAAGAAGGTAGTAGAGTATGGTAATATGGTGTATGTATGAAAAACCTATACAGAATTTTTTTTGAATAAAAATAAGTTTAAAAAAAAAAAAGACAGGATTGCATTCAGGGTTGACAACTGGTGAAAACAAATGAGACAGTAGCCCATGGAAGCCTGGGAATCAGCTGGTCATCTGGTAGGTCACCAGGTGTTCAGCTGCTATGGGATGTATGGACCGATTGCAGTCAGCAATGCAGCCCAGGCGAAGACCTATCCACCCAGGATAAACCAGGCTAACGGTCTCACTCCTATCTATTCAAGCCTGCCCAGCCCTGCCACAAGGCGAGGTCAGAGAATAGGGCCCAGAGGAGCACCCTCACCCAGGCCACCAAACAACTGATTGGGGGGGGGGCTGCATCAGCTGTTTTGTGGCAGCTCCTCCCGGGGGCTCAATCCTGCTACATGGCAGGGGTTTGGCCATCCTGTCCCATATGGACGGCTCTGTGGCCGATCCATGCCATCGAGGGGCTGTGACAGCAGCCCCCACACCCGGATTACCAGGGAGGGCTGCTCATGTGAACTGCTCTCCCCACTGACTCAAGGAGTGGTGGCTGTAGTGGCCCGTCCCGGAGTAGTCCAGGGAGCCATCTCACACCATCTCGTTGTTGCTGTCAGTCTAAAGAAGCTTTGGCTGAAAAGTTTTATCTGTGTAGGGAAGGACACCAACATATCATACGTTTTTGGATCAGTGGTTGTACAAAGGCAAGTAATATGCCAGTGCATTTATACAAAGATCAGGCACCACAGATATCCACACTGAGAGCTGGCTTTAGAGATAGGGTTAGTTTTGGAACCACAGAGAGGCACCTGCTGCCAGTTGCTAAAGCCCCAGTTCTTATCTGCCTAACAAACAAACATGTAGCTCTTCAGGCCAAATCAAAAAAATCAGAGGGTGCATTCTGTTGTGTACATGCAGTACTTTCCAATTATATGTCTTCTCCAAGAGTCTCTGCCTTAACAAATGCTCATGCTCCTTTCAAACTGTGAACGCTTTAGTAAGGACCGTGCAGTCCTGCATTTTGTGGTGTGGATGCAATTTTGTGCTTAATTGTACTAACTCCATTGGTGGGGATGGAAACTAACAGTACAGATTAGTAACATTGTCGGCCAGCTTTGTCCTTAGCTAAAGCCATGCTGGATCCCATCTCCAAAATGCTGTCATCCCAGTTCAATCCCTTTGCTAATCTCAAGCAGCTTGTTTACTGAGAAGGGCCTTTTTACTTCACATGTGATAATAGAACCAACTGCTTCTACAAAATCAAGATAGCAACGCCAGAAGCTTCATAT
Organism: Sphenodon punctatus; assembly: GCA_003113815.1. Taxonomy (NCBI): domain Eukaryota; kingdom Metazoa; phylum Chordata; class Lepidosauria; order Sphenodontia; family Sphenodontidae; genus Sphenodon; species Sphenodon punctatus. The sequence continues at coordinate 6,218,131 of QEPC01011608.1, read as the reverse complement.
TCATACTTACTTCAGCTTGTAGCTTAATCGTTGATGAAATATTCCCTTGGGTACTGCTTATATTGACTGGCAGGGCTCCCTAAGGCAGTAAGCACATGCATTTTCCACTAATAGGCTTAGCTTTCCATGTGATGTAGTAGACAGATGTTACACCTGTTTATTTCACAACATAATGCCCTTGTTTTTTGGTTGGTTGACACTGGTGAAATAACATTTTGAGATGTGTCTTTTTGTCAGCAACCAGCTTCCAAAAACTTTAATACCGTTCTAACTGATCCAAGCAAAGACTCTTAGTACTTTCTATTGTTTAAAATTTCCAGTTATTCTCATGCCCTCTATAGCTGATAGCATTACAAAATGGACTTTACCAGGGCAAATGGAGTAAATGTAGGCGAATATTGTGCACTCTCATTTTTTGTTTGTTTGTTTCAAAAGATTTTGCAATTAAGAAATGGGCTTGGAGCAACCATCTAGCAATAGGTTACACAAAGTGCTAAAATGATTTTGCAGTGATCACAATTACTGAGTTATCTCAAAATATAAATTGTACACTGTGTCAGAATAAACTGGCACCACTCTGCTGAAGTCAATGCTGAAAAATGACCCACTGTCAGTTGCTTATGTTGTTCTTGATGTTGGGTATACTTGATTTGCCATTCATAGGTTTATGAGAAACATGGGAAATGTATGAGCACTGTGTGTTGGGGTGTCTAAGCTGAGTTTAAGTGATCTATAAAGGAAGATGTCCTTGGGTGTAATTCTCACCCATTAAAGAAAGAGGGAGCTAAGCCATTGAATTCTGAGGACAGGGTTGATAGATGTCTTACGGGGGCCAGTAGCTGTGTTCAAATGGCAGTCCTTTCATGCTAGACCATGTACAGTCTGAGAAAATTGCTAGCAAATATACTTTTATTGCAAGTTCTTTTCTGGGATAAATAATGCTTTTTACAGGATAGCTATCTTGCAATTCCTTAGTTTGTCCCCGCACAGGAAATAAGGCACAACTCAATAAACACACAGACAACATAGTTTTGGGTGAACTGGCCGCAACTGTTTATTAAATGACCAGCCCACGATAAACCTGTTAAAGAACAAAACCATTATAACCCAATCACCCTAACCATGAGAACGGTGGATCACTTATCCCTTTTCTTTAATTTCTCATTGCCAATTAGAATTTGTCAGAATTGCCCATGATCCAATCAATGAGACCACTAATTTGGGTGAGTCCTAAGGGGAGTGAGGTACACCCTGACTGTTAGACCTGGCCATAATGACCCTCACTCCCCGCGTTCAGTACCATGTGTTGTTCCCCGGATTGGAGTTACCAGTCCAATCCATTCACCATTCGACCACCTTAGTCGTACCTAGGTAAGACTTGACACCTAGGCCCCACATCGGGACCGCTCAGATCCTGCCATGTGGTACCTTAGGCCAGTCTCCCTCTACCGGGATAGCAGCGGGGAGCCCCCCTTCCTCATCTGCTTCCCGGATCCAATTTCGGGTTGGCTTACCACCCTACATATACCAGATGTTCCCATAGCCACCAAGGCCGTTTTCTGGTCCTTTCCAAGATTTCCTTCCTTCATGGTACTGAACACCGCCACCAAGGTCGGCAATAATTATTGCTCGAACGCCCCCCGCACTCACCCAAACAATTACCCACTTAGGCCAGGCTTTTCAGCAGAACATCCCGGATTTTTTCCAAATATAGGTCCATACCTTGCTCTGAAAGGTGCACCCCATCGGCCCAATACAACTCGGGCCTGGTCCAAGTTATGTCACTGTGGACCAACCATATCCCCCCAGTCTCCTCTACCACTTTTCTGATCTCCTTATTAACCCGTTTGCGTGCACGATCCACCGCTCTCGCACTGTTCGCACCCGGCCACTTGATTCTTTGCAGAAGTGCCGTGAACACCAACAGTGTCCTGGGGAACATTTCCCTTATTCGCAGCCAATCCTGCCGCACCATTATAGATAAGTCCAAACCAGATCCCCTAGTGAGATCATTCTCCCCCACATGGAACAATATAACCTGGGGAGGGGAACGCCCTGTCCATCCCAAGAACATAGGCAGCACCTGGGGCCACAGCATGCCCCTCTTCCCCCTCCATGCCACCTCGGCATGAGGGGCCAACCCCAACTGGGTCCCCAACCCCAAGATCCCAGCCCTCCTTTTGGCCCAAACAACAAAACTGTGGCCTACCATCCAGACGACACTTCTGTCCTGGCCACGTTGCCACCCTGAAACATAAAGAGGGTAACCCTGTCATTACTGCTCGTCGTGTTCCCCTATTTCCTTTGTAGGGGGCGGACGTATGACTTGTACGCTCCTGACTTCCATCGGCCTACTGCCTTAATGTCCTCTACTGCCAGTCCCGCGGCTGCCGCTGAGGATGCAGCCCCAATTCTGAAGGAATGGGAACAGAACCGTCCCGCTACCCCCAACCTAACTAAGCATCGCCTCATTACTGCCACAAACTGGAAGCGTGAAAGCGGCACCCCTGAACGGTGTACCAACAACGGCCCCACAATTTTTGGTCTCACCGCTAGAAATGCCTCTAAACACTGGACCGGGCAGATCCGTGGCTCGGGTGATCTGAAGAGCACCACCTTCGCCCCCTTCTTCCTCTGATCAGTCTTCGAAATCCGAATACAGATTTCCACCCTATCTATTCCCATAGACACATCGCCCGACTGCAGGGCCCTACCCGACTGATCTGTACGTGAGCCCGCCACCAGCTCGCCCACCCTCAAGGCGCCGAAAAAAGCGATAACAAAGGCCGCTTGAAACAATCTAACCTCGAACTCTTCAGTACAAATCTCCTGAAGCTTACCTACGATATCAGCCAACAACTTGGGGGACATTGGCACCCGTGTATCCACCCTGTCACAGCCTTGCCGCTTCCATGACTCGAGCATAGCCCGGAGGACTGGGGAGCCCGGCAGTTCTGAATTCCCTACCATCTTTGACAAGAAAGATAGGGCCGACCACTTCCCTGCAATAGTGCCAGGCGCCAAGCCTTTCTTCCGAAGCGCCAGTCCGAACTGCACCACCTGGGGCAGAGGAACTGGAAAAACTATTGACCAACCTTTGCTTCTGGCAAAAACACTAAACTCCCTCAACGCCCGTTCGTACTGTTGCCACGTGGCCGGCGAAACCGCCCCCTTTACAGCTTCTATAACCTCTACAATCCAAGGCTCCAGAGCTCCTGAGGAACGTATTCCTGTTTCTCCCTGGCCTGAGGGGCGAGTTCCCGAAAACGTTGTATCTGGAAACGAGAAAGGGCGTCAGCAATCTCGTTTTCTACCCCTGGCACATGCTTTGCGCAAAAAACTATGTTGTGCCTCAGACACCACAGAACGAAAAACCTCATCAGGCGCATAACCCTCTCGGACTTTGATGACAAACTATTCACAATGTGCACAACCGCTAAATTGTCACACCAAAATAGAACCTTCCTATTACTAAATTGCTCCACCCATAAATAGACCGCCACCACGATCGGAAATAACTCCAAGAATGTTAGGTCCTTTAACATCCCCGCGGTATCCCAGCGGGTTGGCCACCGTTCTGCACACCACCTTCCGCGGAAGTAAATTCCCAGCCCCGCCGACCCCGCCGCATCAGAGTGCACCTGCAACTCCGCGTTCACTCGAGCCACCTGCCTCCACATGCTGACCCCGTTGTGGGATTGGAGGAATTCTACCCACACTCTTAAATCCTCCCTCATCTCCTTAGTGACCCTGATATGATGATGCGGCAAGGAAACACGGGCCGTCTTTGCATAAAGGCGGGACAAAAACGCCCTGCCAGGCGCAACCACTCGACATGCAAAATTTAGCTTACCCAATAGGGATTGCAACGCCCGCAGTGTCACCTTGCTAGCCCCCATGCAGGCCGTGATGTCACTACGAAGTGCCCTCAACTTGTCTTCCGGCAACCGGGAACACTGCGCTATCGAGTCCAATTCTATCCCTAAATACGTCAAGACCGGGGCGGGACCCTCAGTCTTTTCTTCCGCCAATGGCACTCCTACTAACTCCGCTACCTGCCGGAAGGTCGTCAATAGCTCGGCACACTCTGCTGACCCGGCTCTCCCGATAAATAAATAATCGTCGAGATAATGAGAAATTAGCCGGGTCCTAGCCCTTCGTTTAACAATCCATTCCAGCGCAGAGCTGAATTTCTCAAAAACGGCACATGAGATAGAGCATCCCATAGGCATCGCTTTATCATAATAAAATTGACCCTGGAATGTAAACCCCAACAATTCAAAATCCTTGGGGTGCACAGGCAAAAGCCGGAAGGCGGATTTTACATCGCTCTTTGCCATCAGGGCCCCTTTTCCACATTCACGGACCAACTCTACCGCTTGATCAAAGGAAGCGTAGTGGACCGTACAAAGCTCCGCTGGAATGCAATCATTCACCGAAGATCCCCGGGGGTGCGAAAGGTGATGTATCAACCTGTACTCCCCCGGGGCCTTCTTAGGCACTATTCCTAACGGCGATACCCTCAAGTTATCCGCTGGCAATGCATCAAATGGGCCCGCAATCCGGCCCTCGGCCAATTCCTTTTTTATTTTTATCTCGACGACCCCTTCCATGCCCTTGACTGATCGCAGGTTCCTTGCCATCCCGTGCTCACGCCTACCCTCAAATGGAATCTCAAAACCGTATTTAAAACCATTAACTATATAACATGCTAACTCTGGGTCGGGATAGTCCCGCAACAATTGCTCTAATACCCACCACCTAACTGGGGTTGGCGCCCTTCCCTGGGCCAGCCTGCGCCCCACCATTTCCTTTTCCAAAACCGGGTTGGAAACCCCGTTTCCCTCTTTGATTCGATCCCCGTCGACGCTGACAATTGGTGGAGGGGTGGGACCCTCCGCATTGCAAACACGCGTGCCGGAATCTACAAAAGGAACGAAAACACTTCCCTTCGTTGAAGTCCCAACACGCGAGCGATTGCTGCCCTTTCTTCGTTTGCTCCCCCCGAAAGCCATCCACTGGCTGACCATCACCCTTAATGATGATATGGCCGCTGTCAGCGCGCACAACTTCCTTCCCCTGGACACACTCTAACCATAGGTCGTGGTCCTTTACGTCCCAGCGCACCCCGGGTGTGATTGCTGCATTCTGACGAAATGATTCGTCATACCGCAGCCAACCAAAACCGTCCTTTGTGAGGTATGCCCGCCGCACTATGTCAAAATATTTCCACAGCGCGACTGCCCTCTCCGGGAATGCCTGCATCACCACGCCAGCGTAGACGATGAAGGCAGATTCCCAGTTGGCCCAGTTTCTATCGATCCTGCGCCTCTTCGCCCTCTCCAACTCCTTTGACTCGGGCCGCGCATTAGGATCCGGAATTGGATCACAAAAAAGGATCCCAAAGAGATCAATATAATCTCCCTTCCAGATCTTCTCCCTCACTGATTGCAGGAGATGCACCCCCAAAGGCGCCGATACCCGGGCATACCCCCCCTGTAACGGGGAAACCTCCTGTGCAGCCCCACCGGCTGCCACTACCCCTTGACTAGCTACGCTAGCCAGTGGTGCTGTCTGCACCACTGCTGGCCCCATTTGCACGGCCTGTCCCCCGGTATCTGATGCCTGGCTAACCGACCCATGTGGACGCCACACGTTGTCCACCCACACTAGACGGTTGGGATCCTGCTGTATGGGTAGTTGACCCGAACCTACCCCTAACCAACTCGCCCCTGGCTGCCCAGCCATTGCTGTCCCTGGGGGTTCGGCTGGTCCCCTGCCTGTCACCCCCACGCCACCCATCCCTGTTTGCCCTGCTATTGTTGCCCCAGGGGGTACAACCATTCCCCCGCCTGACCCCCCGGTGCTATCGCCTTCAATCAGCCGCGATCCTTGATGCTCCCTCATACACGCGCCATCCATAGGTGGCTCGGCTCCCTGGGCACTCACAGGGGGCGTGACCAACTCACCAACACTGCTACCTGCTGCAGCCACAGCCTCGACATCCTGCAGATCCAGGCGCCTTGATGATAGGGCCGCCTCAGCACGAGGTCCCCTGCCTTCCTCGAGCAGCTGAGTAATTCGCGTCATCTGCTGCTCCATCCTATTCACCTTTTCTGCCAGTGCCTCGACCGCTGGCCCTCCAAATTCCTGTCTCACCCTGTCGTGGGACTGTAAGGACACCTCTTGTGAGATATGGCTCTGCCTTCCCCCAGACAGACCCCCAACCCGACCTGGGTCCAGAATGCCTGAAGCCTCCAGCCTGGTCATCATGCTGTCCCACCCAGTCATTCTGGCTTCCATGGCCTGCAAAAAGGCCTGACCGTGCCCCTGGTGAAGCCACCCCGCAGGGGGCTGCTGCCCACCTTGAGCCCCCACCATCTCCCCGTCGCCCCCCCCTTGGCACTAAATCTGCCTCCCTTGTTGGGGGTGCTGCACCCATACTGAGGCAAGGCCCGCTTGGTTGCACATGCCCAGGCTGCCTTCCTCCTACACCAGGCCCTGCCACCAATGGTGGGAACACAGGCACTAGAGGAGCCCCCTCTCCCACCTCCCCTCCCTCTGCTACCAGGGGAGGGGTCTGAACAGCCGCCCCCTTCTTTTGCCCCCTCTTTCCTTGTGGCCTGCCAGCCACCTGTCCCTTCTTAGTTCTGCCCATTCTCAAGGACAGAACCAGAACACTTTGCGTGGTAGGGGGGGAAGGGTCTTACTCTCACCAGCCCAAACAATTGCCCACCAAGGAAGAAGGGGAAGGAGTCACCCTCCTCAGATACCCAGGCTAAAAACACCTGAAAATAACACCCCAGGCTGATATGCCTGCTGGTCAAAAAATTGAAATAGGGAGGGGGGTAACCCCAGGCTGATATGCCTGCCAATCACAGAATGGAAGGGGGGGGTATCGCATCCCCCACCCGCCCAGGCTGACTCGCCTGAGAAAAACCTACAGAGGTGAAGGGGGGTCCCACGCACCCCACCCGGCAATGACTCACAATACAGCCAGGCGCGTACAGGAAAGGGGGCAGGGTCCTTCTCCCCCCACGCTACCCGATCCCCTTGAGCCCCCGCCGAACACCCCCTGTTTTCCAAATCCCCCCCTTTTGCTCCCAGAACCAGCTACTCCCTGACTGCCGGCTCCGGCCGCCCCGCTCATTCAGCACCACTCCCAAGGCCTCCCCAGCTTCGCCCAGGCCCCCGACACGCGTCCTCCTTCTGGCGCTGCTTGCGGCCGAATGCCGCGGCTCACGCGCCTCCCGCACCACGTGGCTCCCCTGAGCCAATCAATCTAGCGCATTTTTGCGCCTCGCGTCCAGTTCTCTTTGCAGGCTGCAACGGCGCCCGTTGGAGCCTGAAAGAGACCCTGCCCAGGAAGAAAAATCCTGAGGCGGCTTCCCACCCCCGCTACTGTGCCTGATTCCCCTGATGGGGCGTGCATAAATCTGTCCCATCTGCACACAAGGCAGCAGCAGGGCCCATTCTATCCACTAAGAAATACTATAGAATGTGTTTTCTAAAAAGAAGCATTCAGGATTCAGAATGATGTTTTAGCTAGAGTTGGCTGAATTAGCATAGTGCACGATCACTCAGAGCATTACCATTAGGGCTCATCTACAAAGCACTGGGGCTTGGGGGAACTGTAGGGTTGGCAATGGTCAGCTGACTTGGGGTGATAACAGATGCAACACAGGGGTGTGCATGTCATTTTCGCTATTACAATAATGATAACAATTGTCATTTTTGTTATCATTATTGCAATTACAAAATTGACAATCGATAATAATGACAACGATAACAAAAATGACAATGTCGTTATCGTTGTTATTAGTGCTGTGGCAGTTGGGTTTTGGAGGGAAAATGCGGAGAGGGGAGGAGGGAGCAGACATCTTGGAGCCCTAAACAGAGCTGAACTCTTGAACTGTGCCTGTGGTGGGAGGGGTGGGCACCTCAGCAGTATCTGATGGATATATCATTCATTGGCCAACGAACAGCAAAAGCACGCCCCAGCAGTCTTATGGCACTCTGTGATTGCTCAATGCCTGCTGCCTCTCACAACCAATTGGAGGGCCCTGGAGGAGGGCACTGCAACCCTTTATAATGGGAGGGCCAGATCTCTGTTCTGTGACAGTTCTACTTGTCAGGTTGCATTTACAGAACTGTGGTGCTTGCACACAAAAAATCCTTGCTACCCCTCATTTTATTACCAATATCTTTCCTTCCTCATACCCTACATTTTACCTTCTCCCTTTCCCTGCCCTTCTCCCCTCTGTACATTATATATAAATAGTTAGTATAGATTAGTTCTAGATATATATTATAGACATATAGATCAGATTAGAATAGTTATATAGATCATTGATTAGATAATAGTTTTCCTTTTCCCTTCCCGCGTCCCTTAGATTTAGATAGATATTACTTGTGTACATATAGAGAGAGATTAGATATTATATAGGTATTTAGGCTAGCCTGTTTTAGTGTGTGCGTATATATATATAAAAATAAAATCAGAATCGATAATGATACCAAAAATAAAATCTTTGCTTGAAACAAGACCAATGAAAACAATAACAAAAACGACATTGTCGTTAATAACGATAATGAAAATGACATTTTAAAATAACAAAAATGATAATGAAAAATGAAAACAACATGCTGGTCTGGTGCACACCCCTAGCAATGCTGGCTTGCTGGTAGCCCGACCCAGTACAGGGAGGAAAAGCACTGTCGACACAGTCCAGACTGTGTCAGGCCACCAAAAAAACATGCTGGCAACTGGGCCACCAGGGTGGGTCAGATGCACGAATGTGCCCCCCACCATGACAGCCAGCCATGGTGGCCAATGATGGCCAATCATGGCTGCTGGCCATGGCGGACCTGTTCTGGGCTGGGTCATGGCAGACTACAACAGGAGTGATAACCCACTGTGGCCCACTTTGCCCCAATCAGGTGGACCTTAGACCTTCCAGGGTCACAGCCTGGGCTAGCCGCCGATGTGACACATGGCAATCCCTTGCGAACATCTGGTGGTACCTGCACACATGTGCAGGTGAGGTTCAGGTCAAAGCGGGGCCACAGTGTGTTTTTGTCACGTCTATTAACATCCTTAGTGTTGAACACAAACAGGTCATGTCCATATTATGGAAACCAGCCTAGAATCAATTAAAATCAATTGAACTTTACTGACTTACATGAGCTGAAGATACAGCTCTGAGCATTTTCAGCTTAAGGAGATGAATACTGAACAAAGAGTACAGCTTAGTGTTGTGGTCCTCAAATGAATGGTTGCTGTTACCACAGAAGAGTGTAGGGCAATCCAATGTAGAAATTAGGAAGTGCTCAAATGACTGAGAATTTTGGAGCACTGGGAAGCAGAGGGCAGAGATGCAAACAGAAGAATATGAAGGGAGGTTGGATCAGTGGGAAGCAAAGGACAGAGGGTTTTTTTGTTTTTAAAGGTTCTCATAGGGACCAGGAGCAGGAGAAGGCAGAAGTTGGAGTACCAAATCCATTACATAGAGGGGAAGGGTGCTGGAAGAAGTAATTTATTACACAGCAAACTCAAGGCTGTCCGGATAAAATGGCAACTTTGTTAACATTAGACTTTCATCTGGTCAAGCAGTGTATATGTTCAAACTGTGCTGTCTGCTTGTCTTAGAAGCTGGGCTTCATCTGTTATAGGTTGTAGTTATAACTTCAACCCAAAGATGTCAAATTGTTCCTTTAACATTCTGCTAATTTCTTACTTTCTTATTTTAATACTATTTCTTAAAGAAAAGATCTTAGTGAATGTGATTTTTTTTTTCCTGCTGAAACTATTCTGTCAGTCCATATGTGTATTTATTTAGATACCCTATTTCTAGCATTATGATCCTTTTTAAATGGTCAGCAGTGGGTGGGGGGATGGGTGTGCTTCCACTGTGGGTGAAGGTGGGTGTGCACCCATTCCCATGGGCACACACCCACCTCCACCCATGGAGCCTCCTCCAGTTTGTCAGATGGCTCCGTGGGTGAGTGATGGGTGGAGGTGAGTGTGCGTTGGGAGCCTGTATGCACCCCCACCCGTGCTGTTCACACCGATGAACACCCATCCCCCTGACCACCGCTGTGGTGTTCACATGGACACCCCACCCCCCAGCACACCCACCCGCACTCCCAGCGGGGTGGGGGTGCGTCCAGGTAAAAACGGTCTATGTTATTAAAACTGCAGGTTCTGGGATGGCCCAGCAATAAATCACCTCATTACACTAGAGTTGACAGATCACAATTTTAAAAAAATAAGGGAATTGTGGGACTCAGAAATTTTATTTATTTTATTTATTTATTTCTACAATTTATACCGGGCCCTGAAAACAGCTCGGGGCAGCTTACAACAATATAAAATACATAAAAACAAGTATAAAACAATTTAAAATAATCAACAAGTTAAATTTTTAAAACAGGACCCTGGGAATTAAAACAGTAAACAGGATAGGGGAGAAAAAAGAACATAACCCTAACCCACCCTCCCCCCCACCCAAAAGGCCTGGGCGAACAGCCAGGTTTTACAACACCGCCGGAATGATAACAGGCTTGGGGCCAGGCGAGCTTCCTCCGGAAGGGAGGAAATGAGGGACAACTGTTATGTTCTCTGGCATTCTGTAATAAAAGGTGTCCTTTATGTTCTGTAGAGCTGTGAGCTGCTAAGATAAGAAGAGTCTGTTATATTCTGTGGAGCTGTGGGTGTTAGAGCCTGTTGGTGGCTCCGGCAGTGCAGGGCGGGGCATACGCTGAGATGTAGGAGGAGGGGGCGTGGCCACAGTCGTGCGGGGCATCAGGATGCTGCAACGTCTTGACTCCCAGACAGCTGGAAGTGCGCCGATGCTCGACGCATTGGCCTGGGGCCCCAACGTCTGAGAGGACATCTGAGGGCAAGGCCACTAGGCCGCAGCGGTAAATATCACTGGCGGGACTGCAGGGCCGCACAGGTGGTCTTTGGAGAGACTGGCCCCTTTTCCTGGAGCTGCAAACTGAGAGCTAAGTGAAACAGAGTATAAGAGTGGGTGAGTGAGAGTGTAAGTGGGTGAGGGTGCAAATTGCATGGATCTGTTTAGGTCAAGGTTCACCCCCATGCAAACACTACACTCCCCCCTCCTCCCACACCTGGAGTAACGTTTGTGTGAGTAAGTAGTAACGTGAGTGAATTCCTGTAAACCTTCCTTGGCCCCCTATCCTTCCCACGGGTGTTTGTTGGCATGAACGTAGTCCCCTTCCCTTTTCCCCGGCTGAGTGTGGATGCGAGAAATAGGGATTGCACTCAGACTAGGACACAGTACCCCCTCTTCCTTCCTAGTGATGATCTGGGTGACAGCCTTGTAGGAGGAAAGCCCTCTTAAGAAACTAAGGGGCCATTAGATGCCACAGAGCATGTTCCTTGAGGGAGAGTGGTGGTATCCCTAACAAGCCCAGATCCTTGCACCCCCTGTTCCCTTCTTTCTCGTCACCAACCCACACACACACCCGCCACTGAAATAAGTGACATCCCTTAAAATAAGGAAACATGAAAACTCTCCACTGCACAATTTTTGCCGATCTCAATTATGCCCCATTGCACAATTTTGCCCTAGCATGCTGCAGAACAGACTGGGCCCCAACTATTGATTTCAGTAGCAGCAATAATAATCTGATTGTAACCATTTGACTGAATGGTCATGACGTTAGCCATTTGAATAGGTTTACAGTAGTCTTTGGTAATCACAGCCAGAACTAAAGGTGAGATCATGACTTCATTGAAGGTGCTTGCAAAACTTGCACTGACTTTGATGGAGCCAGAATTTCACCCACAGTATTGACAGAATCATTTCCCCTTCATAGCAGCAGTATTCTTTAGTTAAGGATCGTATTTGGTGAATAAGTGTACTTAATTCTGCTCTGCTAACCAGATGGTGAATAAAATATTCAGTACACAGCAATGAGGTGACTGTGTTGTTTTGTTCTGGGATGTCTGTGGGTAGTATGTGTTTTAAGGCCAGATAAGCAGCAAGGAGGAAAAGTGATATAAATGACAATCTGTTTCCTTTGCAGTGCCAGTGATTCAGGCTTCCTAGCATTTGCAGTCAAAAGCAACCCAATAACCATCCTGCAGTATTTCTAGAGTCTTGCCATTTGGATATTGTGTATAACTGTCGACATCAAATACACAAACATACCAGTAGGGGCCGATGCTGAGAGGTATTAAGTGAAACGAGTCAGAGTTCAGATGGCTCAGCACTTCCAAAATCAAGCCCCCAAATTAGCCAGTCCATTTGCTAATGGACAGACTATTTTCAGGTGGATGTTTTGAGTAGGGATGGGCAAACAGAACACGGTTCGGATGTTCGGTCGTTTGGTTTGAAACATGAGTTTGGGTTTGATGGTTCGGTTCAGCCAAGTTCGGTTTGGCTGAGCTTGGCTGAACATTCAAAAATAGCGAAATCGAAACCGAAACAAATCAAAACCGAAACCTAGTTTTTGGCCCTGGAAAGACATTTTTCCTGCCTCCGAACTCATCCGAACACGACCAAACTGTTTGGTCATTCGAGAGTTCAGTTCGGACATTCGGTTTGGCCGTCCAAACAGAGTTCGGTCCGAACTCTGAACATCCGAACCGCGTTCGCCCATCCCTAGTTTTAAGATAAAATAATGCCATTGGACAAGAGTGTTGGTGATATTGTTGGGTCTGGTAGGAGCATTAAGCACAGGCCATGATCCATGCTGGAGGTGTGATCCATATCTTTTACGAGAGAGGGGACGTTATATACCTCATTATATATCAGCCCAGCAGAGGGAGAACAACAAATTGGTTCGTTCCTGTAGTGTGTGTACATTGCCTAGTAGTAACGAAGTCTGTCTACTGAGATGAGATTTTTCATTGTTATCATTGCAGCCTTCCATGTAAGAAAGCATCCATTCCTTGGCCAAATGAAAATACATATAATGGTCCATTATATGTCTTGGGGGTCTTGCAGCAATGCAAATCCAGAGTATCCCTCTCTCGTTTCTTTGGTCAGTAGAGATTAATTCGTTTGCAAGTTTCTTAAATGAGTAAACTCTGGATTCTGGGATGAAACATGTGACCAACACAATTATGTCAAATTCATTAGCTTGTGCAATTTGCACAACACACATCAAATATATTAAGTAGATGGTTTGCCTCTCAGTTGTCCTGGTGTAGCATGTAGACTTAAAATAAGAGGCCCGGTTTTGCTCACAGACACATAGATACACCTCTGACTCCTCAGTAAGAACAGTATTCAGATTAATGTCTTTTTGGTGTATTATAAATCACAATCATTATCTATCGCATGCCCAGCCCAAATCATTCTGTCCCTCAGCAGCCCATATTTTGCCCAAGCCTATCATCTCTTCATTGCCTCTACTGGAATGTTTTTAATTCACAGCTCATCCCTCATTAAGTGGAACTGTGAATGTTTAGAAGTGATACCTAGCAGCTTCCAAACTGCTTTGCATTCTCAACATGAAATAAACAGAGAGCTTATTTCCCCTGCTTTATTATGTAAAGAGATTTGTCCTTTAACTGTAAAACACAAGTAGGATATTTCACCCCAGGAACTGATCCAGCAACAATGGGACCATGATATGATAGAGTATCGTGAAGACATTTAGATATTTCTGCACCTCTGTCAGGCATGCCACTGGCCTGTTTCTAGGGAATAAAAACTTTCTACAGTGGAGCTTGGACAGGCATTTATTTCCAACCTTTAAACCATCTTCAATGAATATTCTATATTGAAGGAAAAAATTGCTGCACGATTCACATCCATCTTGTAAATTGAAAAGGGCCAGCTTCCACTCCAGAGAGCTGAAATATGTTCTTATACCATTTGCAGTTTTTCAGATCTGAATTCATTTCTATAGATATATGCAAAGATCACAAAAGTTAAGTAAGGTCTTGACTAGCTTTGCTGGATTGGACTCACGAGGCCAGGTACTGACCTGACTTATGCTGATGGAGCCTCATTCACAATCAGGATGAAATGAAAGTATAAAACTGAAGGCAGAATTTAACTCAGAACTAAAAGTGGGCTGGCAACCGTCGCCTGGCTTGACTAGCAATCGATCAGGACATTCAAGTCAATGCTGCTAGTAGCATGATATATTGGCATTACCAAACATAATGCTAGCTACTCACTTCATCTTTAAGCCCACACTCAGATGTTATGTTTGTTTATGCAAACATGTTTTTCCCCATGCGCTTATCATGGGTTGCAATCTTGGAAAACATGGCCATGGAAAGAATGTAGCTGTTGCTTGGACACAGCTGCTGTTACAAGTAGAGATGTGTGCTGCCCCTCTTCCAATCTAGTTGAAGATAAACCCTCAAGGTTTACATCATCCCTCATAACACCAAAATACTGTAGCCCGCTGTGCTTTCAATCACTGAACTTCTCTCACTTTTGAGACAACTAGAAGTTGGCAGTGAAGCTGCAACCTGAACCCAGGGACACCTTCTAGCAGACGACTGGTGGGGTGTGGGATGGCTGGTGGGTAGCGGGGGAGGGATGTTGAGTAGATGAAAAACCACACAATGGCATAAACATCTGTACAAACAGCCATGCACATCAGATGATATCATCAGCTTCAGCACATGAAGGATTTACATGGGGTTGTAATTACGTTTGGGAACACCTATTGTTATTACTCAAATTTTTACCATCTTGTGGGCAGACCTGAAATGTCTAACACACATTCTTCTTTCACCTATGAAGGCAGTTTGGTACATAAGTACCACCATATTGTGTCAGACTAATGGTCCATTGATCCCAGTATCTTGTATCTGACAGTGACCACTCAGTCGCTTTGGAAACAGGACATAATAAAGTGAGCCATTCCCTACTGTTCACTCCCAGCAGCCAGAGACTGCTTCCCCCAACATGTTTGACTAATTACCATTTCTGGATCTAGCCTCCAAAAATTTATCCAAACCTTGTTTAAATCCAGCTACGTTACTGATCTTCACAACATCCTCTGGCAATAAGTTCCACACATAAAGTGTGTGTTGGGTGAAAAAATACTTTCTTTTGTTTGTTTTAAATCTTTTTACACAGGCACGGCTGTGTGTGTGTGTAGGGGGGGCAGATCCATGTGTGCTGCATGGAGAATCCATGCACATATGGGGGGGGGGGGACACCATGAGGGGCGGAATTAAGTGGGTCAATACGGTTTGGCCTGCCCCTGCACAGAGCATCCCAGTTTTTCCCCCCATGCTCTGTGCGTGGGCATGAGAGGGCAGTGCGTGGACCTTCAGATGGGGGTCTGGATGTGGGGGGGTTGGGTGGTCCTCTGTGTTTGCGGCTCGTCTAAAAACGGCCTTAGTTTCATGGAGTGTCCTCTAATTCTAGTATTAACTGATAGGGTAAATTACAGCTCCCTATTTACTCGTTCCACACTGTTCATGATTCTATAAACTTCTATTATATCTCCTCTCAGTTGTCCTTTCTCTGAGCTGAAGAGCCCTAAACTATTGAGCTTGAGCCTGCAAGCTCCGTTATGGAAGGAATCATAAGATCAAAATCTCATCAGAACATCAAGGTATTGGGTAGTGTCAAATCCATTGCCTGAGGAAATGGAACACTACCGTTTTACATCAAATGAGGACCTAGCCCAGAAATATACTTGATTTGCTATTGTTGGTTTATGGGTCTCATTATGAGGATAATAATAGGATGAAGCACTCAATGGTAGAGTGGGTCTGGAACGGCTGGAGAATAAATGAATGTATTCTACAATTCTGGAACCTATACCTGGAACCAATCTTTAAAAGTATTGGGTGGAATGGAATATTGGTTTCAGATGGCAAGTATGTATATAGTCTGAGAATAACTCTAGCCCAGTTAAACAGTTCCTGTGTAGGTAAAGTTCCTGATGGACCATATTACTGGGCCTTCAATAAAAACATAGATCCTTATAATTTTCAACAACTATCAGCTCGGTATTAGTTTGAATTTGCCATAATGTATGATGTCTGGTGATATCAGTGATCAGAGTGTGTGATAAATGATGAATTAGGCAACCCAAGATGTAATCCTTAAACCACTTACTTCACAGTAGCCCCATTGAAGTCAATAGGCATGTGCTCTGAGGATCATAGCACAGATAGAATAAACAATATTTTGGATCCAGTCCTGGGTCTAGAAAAGTTGGGGCCCCATATGAAACGGACGTGGGAAATGCCTCCTGGCACAGCATGCCCTCCCTACATTCGAGGCTCTGGGGCCTGTTTTTTACACCAGGACGTCTACTGCCATGTTATTTATGGATCCCATGTACGGGGGGCAGGGACTCTTGTGGGTCCCCTTCAACACATGGGGTCCTATGTAATTCTAAAGTTTGCACATACTTGGATCAAGCCCTGTTTGAATCACACACAGATTAGTATAGTAATGACAATGCATGTAGTTTACCATACTGGACACTATTAAAATTAAACGTCACACAGGTCATACACTGTACATCCAAGAGGATCAGGAGAGCATGTGCATCTGTATAAAAGTTTCTTTTCTTTAATAACATTTTTTCATGGGGAGGTGGGGATGAGAGATCAAAGTGTCTGCTTTGAACCTTATGAAATAGTCTTTCAAAAGCAGAAGGGTTTTTTTCGTATTATCCTTGATCATATTATTCTTGATCAAGGATCCTTGATTCTTGATGTACTTTTTAAAATATTAGCCAGGGTTCCGAGGGGCTCTAATGAGAGACAGAAAGAGAGGCTCTATTTATTTGAATACTGGTTGAGCAGCTAATCAGATAAGATCTATCTAGCAATTACCATGCCGCAGTGGGGGAAAAAACCTCAATCAAATTAGTCACACAGTGTGTGTGTGTGTGTGTGTGTGGTGTGTATATATATTATTTATATATATTATTTATATATATATAAATAATTTTTCCTAATCAAATGTGGGAAACCATTAAAAGTCTTTGTGAATTCTTCCTTATGATTCATAAAGTAGTATGAGTTGCAGGTGATGTCCGGAGCCAGTGCTAAAATGGTGCATGACAACATTGCCGCAAACAGTGTCATTTCCTTCTTGCTAGATAAACACCTAGCCCAGCTGAAAAAGAACACAGATGGAGGCTAAAAGGAGGCTTAACACCACTAATTCATGTATCACTGCTTTCGGGCTTTACAGAACATTTCATTAGACTGCTTTCTTTCCACTGGGCTAATACAATGAATTTTGCATCAGAGACCAATAATTTCATTAACTGGTTAAAGCTGGTCATGTTGGAATGCCAAAAAGAGATTTGGCAAGGATGTCAATTAGTGGGTGTATATTTATATAGCTTATGACTATTTCAAGCTCTTTTATGGTCAGAAATATATTGGATGATCAGTTTTACTCAATCTATTATAAATAATGTTATTNGGGGGGGGGGGGCAGTATTCAGGAAGCTGTAAGGTTGTATGGTTGCCCTTTGTTGGTGACAAGTATAATCTTCAACTTGTATCACTATCTTTCCAGCAGGTCAGTTTTCCTGAACAGTGTATTAAAAAAAAAATCCATGCACACTGTCTGCAAATATCGTTTCTTCCCTATGCTATTTGTAGTTAAAAATACTTCCCATTCTTCTTTCAGACTAATAGGATTGTCTGACAGTTACAGAAGTGCAATATTGTTAAACCTGTGATTCTGCAGGAGAGGTGCTAGGAAGCTATTTTAATATTATGCCCTCTTTCAGAACAAGTGTGTGGTGTTCCAAATTGAAAGGATGGGTCTTTTTTCCCTTCTTATAATATCACAAAAGGAAACAAAATGTGGAGCGTGCCTTTTGCGGTTATTGCCCCCTCCTGTGAAAGATAAATGTGGATTTGAGTTACATGACACGGAATCAAAAAAATATGAAAGTAACAAAAGACTACAGAAAAAAAATATTTGTAAAATTAAAAGCAGCTTGCTTCTGGTTTTTATTCTATCAAATTCTCTTTGTGTTTAAGAAAAATATATAGGTCTCTTTCTGATATCTGTCTTTTCTTCTGCTCGACATGATTTTTAACGGTCAGGGCACACTGCAGAACAAGTCCCTACAACAGTGAGTCAATTGTCTTCCAAGGAGGTGCACTCTGAACTTCTCCACATCAGCTTTATACTCATGATGAGCCACATCAACTTTAGCTAGAGTTAAGCTGTGTATCATAGATCTGTAGAGACCTCAAGGGTCATCTTATATATTCCCCTGCACCAGGGTAGAATTCACTGTACTTAACCCACCTTAAAAGATTAATAGAAGAATACAGCCTAAGTTTATTATTAAGTGGATATCAAAAGACACCAGCCAGTCTGAAATAGGGAAATGCTTTCTTAATCCCTAATATGGTGATTCGTTAGACTCTGAACAGGTGAGGAGGACCAACTATGTTAATTATGACCGTTGTTCATTTGTTTTAAAAACAAATGGCAAGCTATCCATAGTGTTGCTCTCACATAAGATTTTGCTTAGAAATACCACTTCCCTTAAACCACTTTTTAGGCTTGACAGGCAGGGTAGAGATAACTGCTGGGAAGATAGACAGCAGAGGATAAGAATTATTTGCATACTTTGGGGCTAAATGTTGGTGGAGAAGGGATGCTGAATCTGCCCTGACCCAGAAAAGTCCAATATCTACTGTACAGGTGCCCCATCCCCTGACCCAGAAGCTCTCAACAACACTGAAATCATTTGAGAACTAAACAATAAAAGAAGTTTGTTGCTGTGGAAGGGATTCTAATTCCAGAGTTTGCATGCTTCCTATCTATCCTATTTGCGGTGTGTCATTTTGGCCCTTTTCACACGGGTGTGGATGGGTGGGTGACACGGCCGGCGCGTGGTGGGTGAGGGTGCGTTCCCACGCACCCCCACCCACCTTCACGCACGGAGCAACCAACATTGGCACCTGTTGCTCCATGCTTGGCGATGGGTGGAGCGAAGGAACGCACACGCACCCCCACCCACCGCCTGCAGTGTTCCCATGGGTGCACCCTATGCCCCCCACCCATTGTAGTGTTCGCATGGGCGCCCCGCCCACCCAGCACACGTGCGCGAGAGGAGGCATCCGTGTGAAAATGGCCTCTGTTACTGGGAGGCACACCTCAGGCAAGTCTGCCCTGAAGTTAGCTACCTATTTTCTGAAGTCCCAGTGAGACAGTTTTTCTTCACTTAAAAACCTTTTGTTTTGCAAATTAAGTCATTCAAGCTAAAGGTGATTCAACTTAATTAGCCCATTACCCTTTCCACCCCACTCCGTTCCAGTAACTAGAAGTTATTTAGGACTCAAGTGACAGTGGGACATGGACAATTATTTCCCACCTGTTCTTTAAGCTGGAAGAGAAGTCTCCCCTCTGTCTTCCCTTACAATTATATCCACTGAGAATTTTGAATCCATCTTGCCCTTATCCACACTGCCACGTATTCCACCAACAATGAAACCATTTTGATAGGAGGATATAAAGATCTTCTCATTGTGGGAAAATCATCATGTGGTGCGACATGGAAGAGGATTTTCATTGGGTAGAAAGGGAAAATGACAACGCAGGGCAATGGTGCATTACTATGAAAATCGGTTTCCACAATATAAATACATGGAAACTAGATAACATCATAGAACAATTACCTGCATGCTAAAATATGTGCTGCTGCACTTAGCCTCCTTGAATGAGTTGTGCTAGTTGTCATGACAGATAAGACTGACACCTCAATTAATAATGCCTTGACTTTGCCCCACATATTTCAGCAAAGCAAATTAACGGAAGTATCCTTAAGAGGCCATCTAGCCTGGCTTATAGTAGTTCCTTCATTTCCATAAGGGTTGGATATCTGCTGCAGAACACAGCCCCCCTGTGTGGAAATAAAGTTGCACAAAAAGCCTAGTAAGCTCCTGGTTCTAATTTGCCCAGTGAAGGGCTAGGACCGACCAACATAATATCCGAGAATGGCTAATAATATCTCATAATATCTATGGGGTAGGACTGACCAACATAATATCTAAGGAACAAGATGGACACTGACATTTATCTAGTACATAAAGATGATGCAAAGATATCTGGCAATGAATTTGCATAATGCTTAAAGTATCTGGCATTACAAGCTACTCAACACAGTGGCTCTTCAAATTTGAAAATCTGCCAGTGCAAACCAGTCATATCTTATATCACCTTCTAAGCTTTTTAAATTGGGACATAAGTTTTCCAAATAAAGAAAAGATTTTGTGTTGCGGTGACGTTTTTTGCATCCTCTTGAAGTCTGCAATCTTAGTTTCCGTCTATATTTTACATTACATTTTAAACCATATTCATAGCTGGTCCAGAAATAAGAGAAAATTCCCCATTGGTATTGCTTGAATGAGTTCTAGCAGGTCTGAACATTGTCTGGAATGTTTATTTTTCATCATCTGATTTTCAAGGATTCCTGGGTTTGTGCTCTGAACTAGGGATGGGAGAACAGATCACGGTTCGGGTTCGGCCGTTCGGTTTGGCCGTTTGGTTTGGCCGTTCGGTCACCACGTTCGGGTTCGGCCGTTCGGTTCGGGTGTTCGGAAAAAGGCTCTCTGTGCAAGAAATGATGGGCCCCCTTTCTGGTGAGAGCAGAAGGGGAGGGAGTGGTTGAGGAGGATGGGGGCTGACCTACTTACTGGATTGACCTACTTATTGTTAGTTGTGATTGTATAATTGTGAATTATTATGTTATGTTATGAAAATTTATGAAAATTTGGGAGCTGTCTGTGGGGTTGGTTATTCCCTCCCTTCCTGGTGAGAGCGGAAGGAGTGGGGGGGAAGGGCCCCCTCTTCCCCTCCTGGTGGCAGCAGGAGAGGTTGGGAGGGGGTGGAGGAGTGTTGGTGGATGACCTTGATTGTGAGGTCTTGTTCTTTATGTGTATATGAAATTGTTATATGGAATTTATATTGTGGTTATATTATGTTGAATTTATATTGTTGTATATTTCATGTTTTGTAAGCCGCCTCGAGTCGCTTTTGCAAGGGAGTGCAGGGTATAAATTAGAGATGAAATGAAATGAAATGAGGGTGGGTTCTGTGGCTAGAGTGGCAGCTTCTGGATATTGGCCACAGCCCTCCCTGCCTATAACTTGGCCCCAGAACCCTGATGGCGGGTCCTGGGGCTGGAGTGACTGTTTCTTGATACGGTGGAATGACAGTGCCTCTGTGCGAGGAATGAAGGCCCCAGACCCATGACGGTGGGTCCTGGGGCTAGAGTGGCAGCTTCTAGGTATTGACCACATCCCGCCCTACCTGTAACTTGGCCCCAGAATCCTGGTGGCAGGTTCTGGGGCTGTGGCTGTTTCTTGATGCTTTGGAAAATTGGCTCTCTGTGCAAGGAATGATGGCCCTGGACCCATGATGCTGGGTCCTGGGGCTAAGGTGGCAGCTTCTAGGTATTGGCCAAAGCCCACCCTGCCTGTAACTTGGCCCCAGAACCCCAACGGCAGGTCCTGGAGCTGGAGTGGCTGTTTCTTGGTGCATTGGAATGACATCGCCTCTGTGGGAGGAATGATGGCCCCAGACCCATGACGGTGGGTCCTTGGGCTACAGTGGCAGCTTCTAGATACATATTGGCCACAGCCCTCCCTGACAGTAACGTAGGCCCCAGAACCCTGACGGTGGGTCCTGGGGCTGGAGTGGCTGTTTCTTTTTTTAGATATATCTATCTCTACACTAAATCTAACTGCTATTAACTATTCTAAAACCTATTGAACTAAATGGAATATCCTAATAATTAACTACAAAGGCCGTGTCCTACAAACACACTATCTCTAGCTCTCTCTATAACTAAGCTAACTACTATGTATATCTATCTAGTAACTGTCTATCTAAGAACTATCTATCTATACAATATTACACAGGGGAAAACAAAAAGAACACAGGGAGAGGTACAAAACTGAAATGAAAATCAATCTAATAATATTCCCACTCTAAATAAATCCAAAACTTAAAACAGGGGGAGGGAATCAGGGATGGACTAAGAGGGAGAGGGAAAAGGATTCAATGGAGGAGGGAAGGAGGAAGGAAGATTGAACACAGGGAGGGGTAAAAACTAGGGGCGGGAAACCGGTAAAATCCGGTATCCGATAATGCCGGTACCGGGTGTACCGGCATTATCAGATTCGACCCGGTAATCGGGTCCGGGGTACCGGATTTTTTACATTGCAGC
The DNA here is from genome assembly GCA_003113815.1 of Sphenodon punctatus. NCBI lineage: Eukaryota > Metazoa > Chordata > Lepidosauria > Sphenodontia > Sphenodontidae > Sphenodon > Sphenodon punctatus. Next base: position 6,195,958 of record QEPC01011608.1, on the reverse strand, counting down.
CATTTAAAAATGGCTGCAATGTAAAACTTAAAGCCCCAAGTTAAAAACAAAACAAAAAAACCCTCCCGAGTCCAGGCTGCGCGGGTGGAAGGGGGGACACCCCCCACCCACCCTGCCCAGCCTGGATTTTTGTTTAAAAACAGACTGAGAGGCGAGCCCACCCCCCAGCACCAGCGGCCGCGGCGTCCCCGCAGCCGCCGGTAAGTATGACCCGATCCCTGGGGGGGGGGTTTAACACCCCCCCAACCCCCCAGGGATCACCCCTACTAAAGTTCAGTGCGCTTACCTTGCGGAGCTCCGGCGGCGGCGGCGGGCGGTCCGGCGGCCTCAGCGCCGGCTGTGGCTGCCGGCGTCAGAGACGCTCTAGGCCTTCCGGGGAAACCCGGAAGTTCCCCGGAAGGCCTAGAGCGTCTCTGACGCCGGCAGCCACAGCCGGCGCTGAGGCCGCCGGACCGCCCGCCGCCGCCGCAGCTCCGCAAGGTAAGCGCAATGAACTTTAGTAGGGGTGATCCCTGGGGGGTTGGGGGGGTGTTAAACACCCCCCCCAGGGATCGGGTCATACTTACCGGCGGCTGCGGGGACGCCGCGGCCGCTGGTGCTGGGGGGTGGGCTCGCCTCTCAGTCTGTTTTTAAACAAAAATCCAGGCTGGGCAGGGTGGGTGGGGGGTGTCCCCCCTTCCACCCGCGCAGCCTGGGAGGGGGAGGGGGAAGGAATTCATTTATTTCATTGAGTTCAATGGGGACACAGCGCCCCATTGAACTCAATGAAATAAATCTGGTACCGGTATACCGGATTTAATCCGGGAATTCGGTTTTTGCAGAACCGGTAACCGGTAAATACGGTAGCCGGTAATGGGCCCGGGGTCCCACCTCTAGTAAAAACAAAAAACAACACCTAAATCTACCTATATAATCTAAATAAATGATAATATGGAGATAAATGGGTTGGATGGGCGAAATAGGAAGAGGATGGCAATGGATTAGGAATAGGAAGGAACAAAAACGCCTGGGAGAGAGGGAGCCTTCTGAAATGCCTGCTGTTCAGGAACAGTGACTAGCTCAGAAGGTGTTGCGAAGGGGGAAGGCAACCAGTTTTGTTTCTTGCTGCACCCACCTCACCGCAAGCCCCATTGGCTCGGTGCAGTCTAGCCCGTGGCCAATCGTAGACTGCGAAGCCAGTGGTCTGAGGCGAAAAGGGATGGTGATTGGGCAGGTTGGCTGCTACTCCAAGCCTCTCCAGTCCTGGTGCCTGGAAGTCTGCTCCTCAGCTGTCTCCCCCTTCCTGTCACGTTTTGCCTTCCAGTGACACATTTTTGCCACCCGAACTCACTTGAATGCGATCCGAACTGACCAAAGTGTTCGGTCATTTTGACGTTCGGAATTGAGTTCGGTTCGGTCAGTTCGTGTTCGGATTCGGGTTCGGTCGTCCGAACAGGCTGAGTTCGGACCAAACTGAACTTCTGAATCGCGTTCACCCATCCCTACTCTGAACCTATTAAGGTCTTAGCAAAAATGGACATCTCTTCAGTCATTATATTTGAATACCTAAGGTCTTTGAAATACCTCTTTTACTCACAATAAGTGATCAGAAAATAAGATCTTTTGATATGGTTATGCTTTGCAGTCTACACTGGAAACTAGTAAGAATAATGACTGAGACTTACAAAAGTGACTAGTGGTTTTGAGTGCCTAATTTAAGACACCTTTTATGTCTGGATCCAGGGAAGGTGTGACCTTGAGCAAAATGATCCTATGAGTCCCCTTCAAACATAGGTATTTTGGAGGGACACTCGCTGACTTGCCCCTTAGAAAAAGTAAAAATGTTACCATAATTCATTTTTGACTCTCAGTTAAACATAACATTCCCTTCAAGGACCTGGGCTGTTTGTATTGCGGACCCCGAGGAACAGTATACTAAGCATATGTTGATATTTCTAATTTGGATCCAGGTTTTGAAGGTCCCCTCCTAAATCACCATAGACTGGGACTCCCCACATCTGAGGATCTGTGGGTCCATATTTCAGACCAGTGCTTCTCACACTTACATTGTCATTTCAAGTTTATTCAGGGACCCCATGAATTTAGTGAACCCTGTGGGGTCACAATTTGCACTTGCCCGGATCCAGGTCTGCCTAATTTTCAGAAAGTACCAAACATACACCCATTGAAAATCAGGCTCCCTTCTGGTTAGAGCTTTCACTATTTTATTTATTGATTTATTTATTTTTAGTTTAAATAGATTTATAGAAAACTGCAAAACCTCTGATTTTTCACACAAAAAATACTGTTTTATGGAAAAAGCAGGGGAGGGGGAGCTCAAAACTGCTATATTTCCCTTTTCCAGTATGCTTTGGTTGCTATAATCTCAAATCTCTCTGCTTTTCCAAACACTTTGGGTCACTGAAAACCTTTGCTTTCAATAGCCAATAAAATTATATGAACAAAATGTATTTATTTATTGCAAATAAAATAATTGTCAACATCACTGTGTTGTGATTCTTTTTTGCTTGATGTGTTAATTTTGGTAATTTTATTTTCATGTGACAATTTTCAGTCACCTGTAAATCTCTCAAGATGAGAGTAACCCAACAAAGAGGCATCCCAAAACCATTCTGAAAACCCAGGTAAATATTCATAACAGAAATTAAGATTGCATGTGAGAAAATGATTTAGAAAATTTGTATCCCCGGTATAAAAAGGCAAAGACTAGACTCCACAGACTACTTACTCCAGAGTACCCCATTGAAGCCCTCCAGGACTACTCTGGAGTAAGTGATTTGTGAATTGTGGCCAATATGGATTAATTTGATTAGCCATCCCAGCTCCTACAATGACCTTTTTGCAAAGAAGAGATTGAAAGATTGGGTTCTCCCAGGTAACATACCCCTCCCCGCCTTAGAAGAAATCCACCCTTTTAATTACTACTGAAGGCAATGAGGATTAAGAATGTTCATCTCTATGAAGAACTGGACCATCTTATCAAATGACCATCTTATGAAATCACAGACTGCTCAGAATAGGTACCACAATCTAAGGGTGATTTCAGACGTTATGGGGCCCATTGGTCCCGTACCAAAATCACCCGTCATTCCCCGCCGGGGTCACCCCATCACGCCGTAACAGACGTGCCGGGGGGATCCCAGCAGAGAATTTGGGAGGGGGCGGGGCCGAGTGGCGCAACGTGCGGCCGCACGGCCCCGCCCCCTCCATGCTCCCGCCGCCCGCCCTCCAGGGAGACGGGCGGGTGGCGGGGCCAATGCGGCCGCCGCGTCGGGCCGGATTCGCCAATGCGGCCGCCGCGTCGGGCCGGATTCGGGCCGTGGCGCCCAGCCAGACGTTACTTTTTTTTGGTCCCCACTGGGGATCTCTTTGACCATGCTTCCCGGGACATTCCCCCCGCTAGCCCGGGAAGCGTGGTTCAAATTGACCCCATGTGGGTATTGACCGTGGCAAACATCTGGCGGCAGCCAAACAGACGATCGAGACACATTGACCACAGGTGGGTATGCACCGTGGTTCACTGTGATCTCGTAACGTCTGAAAATACCCTAACAGAGTATTGTAATTCAAACAAACCACTTCATCAATATAATTTTAAAATTTTCCTACTCTCGTCGTAAGAAAGGAAAAAAAAGCAACTAGCTTGGATATTAGTCCTGGTTACAGGCATTGTGTGTCTCCTGTGTAGTTTGTATGTTTTAATATGAAGACTTCTTTAATTTAAACCCACATCCGATTCATGTTTTCCAATGGGTGGAAGTAAATGTGATGGCGGATCCTACCTTAATCCTACCCAGATCAGAAAGCCGAGAAGGACACGGTCCAGGTCAGGCTGGTCAACACATGTTCCCATGGCTGGGCTGCCAGATAAGGTGAGGAGCCACGCCCCCTCAATGACAGACAGCCATGGCAGCCATTGACAGCCAGCCATGGTGGACCCAATTTGGGCGAGGTCATGGCAGACCACAGCAGACATCATAGCCTGCTGTGACCCACTTTTCCCTGATCAGGTGGACCATAGCCTGGGCTGTGACCTGGAGCTAATCCAGGGGTGTAACAGAGTCTCCAACATGACCGGGGTTAATCCCAGGCCAATATCTGGCAGGAGCCCCTCAACAGGTGGCTCGTGGTGGGCCAATGCATGAAAAAGCAGGCCACAGAAGACCACCACCATGTCTGTTTCTACCCAATGTCTTCTTTTGGCTTGGGAGAGGAATTACAATGTGTACACTCTGAGGAGTTTAGAAGACTACTGAATACCGGTCAGAGACAGTGTTCACCTTGACAAAAGAAAGAAAGTTTAAAGAGAGACACTTGAAATCAACATATCCTGCCCTCTTTGATACAGGACCTCAGTACCCTGTTATCTATGTATGATAAGGGTATCTCGAGCCGACAGACCCCTAGACGCCATACCAAACCTTGGTTTGACCAGGAGTGCCGGGATCTTAGAGGGCGGCTAGTAGACTTGTATTTAGATTATAGACGGGGACACTCGAAGGCGATCTCCCCCCAGTATTTTCTAGTAAAGAAGACCTACAAGGAGACCTTAAGGCAGAAGAGACTCCTTTATTGGGGGACCTTTTGGGACAAGTTGGTGCTTGCTGCAAACATCCAAGACAGCAGAAAGTTTTGGGGTCTAGTAAATGGGGTGGGTAGGGCGAAGGCCAGCCCTTTTTTGGTGGCCGTCCCAGAGGCAGATTGGGTGTCTCACTTTCGCTCCCTATATGCTGGTGCTGGGAAACAGTGATCTGCCCTCGGCTGTTTTGGATATCTCCCTGGTTCCTGCTTGGCCTCCTGTTTTGGCAGCAGAAGTGGCGGAGATTATCGGCACCTTTAAAAACGGTAAGGCCGCTGGGCCGGACCTGTTGCCAATAGAGTTCATTAAGGGCTTTCTGGACTGGTGGGCTCCTAGATTGGCCCAGCTGTTTACAGCTATAAATTTATTTATTTATTTATTTATTTAATAGATTTATATCCCACCCCTCCCGACATGCAGCCCGGGGCGGCTTACAACAATAAAATATAATAAAAACAATTTAAAACACTCAGTACAAAAAGATATTTAAAATATTTAAAACATTTAAATGCCTCGGAGTTACTGCCCCGTTTGGGGTAGGGCTATTGTGGTAACCATCTTTAAAAAGGGGGGTCGTGCTAACCCAGCAAATTATAGGCCAATTAGTCTCTTGTGTACCATCGCCAAAATTTACGGCAAGTGGCTACTTTTGCGGCTGAATGCCTGGATCGTGAAGGAGAAAGTTTTGTGCCCTGAGCAGGCAGGGTTCCAAAGGGGGCGCTCTACCCCGGAACACTGCCTAATTCTACAACACCGGATAGAGAAATACATGGATAAGAACGGAAGACTCTATGCGGCTTTCCTAGATCTCCGATCAGCGTTTTATTTAGTGAACAGGGAGATCCTCTGGAGGAGGTTAGACTCCCTAGGGATGGAGCCAAGGTTACTCTGCTTGCTGTGTAGGTTATAGGCGTGGGACATCAGGGCAATTACCGGCTTCTGGATTTACCGGTTAACGGATTTTTAAAAACCAAATTGCCGGATTTGTACCGGTTTACTGGTACCGGATTTGTTCCATTGATTTCAATGGGGAAACTGTCCCCATTGAAATCAATGGGGGGAAAAAACAAAAAACCTCCCCCCTCCCACTCCCAGACTGTGTGGGTGGAAGGGGGGGCACACACCCCCCCCCACCCCTGCCCAGCCTGGATTAATTTTTTATTTTTTTTAACCCTAAGTCCCCAGTAGTGCAGGTTCCAGGCCTCCACTGGCGACCTGGAGCCCGCACCAGGGATCAGATCACCCTACCTACCTCGCCACCCAGGGATCACCTACCTTGCGCTCCGGGTGGCACTGGCGGCAGCGGCGGTGGTTCGACTCTGGCAGCTTCAGCGCTGGCTGTGGCTGCCGGCTTCAGCGCTACTAGGCCTTCCGGGGTGTGTGTTAAACCACCCCCCAGCCCAGGGATCACCCTAGTACAACCGTACCTACCTGCTGGTGCAGGCTCTGGGTCGCCGGCGGCGGCCCGGAGCCCGCACTAGCAGGGACTTTGGGGAATTTTTAATTTTTTTTTAAAGCCAGGCTGGGCAGGGTGGGTGAGGGGTGTCCCCCCTTCCAACCGTGCAGCCTGGACTGGGGAGGGAAAGTGGGGGGGGTTGTTGTTGTTTTTACATTGCGGCCATTCATTTGAATGGCCGCAATGTAAAAAAATCCGGTACGGGGAATCCAGTAAACAGACCGGATTACCGTGTTTAATCCGATACTGCCGGTACACCAAATACCGGTAGTATCGGATACCAGAAGATCCGGAATTCCTACCCCTAGTAGGTTACATGGGAACAACTCATTGGCGATAAAGCTGGACTCTGAGGGTCGGCTGACAGAGGACATCCCCATATATGCGAGTGTCAGACAAGGCTGTGTGCTGGCACCCACCCCCTTCAATCTATTTATAAACAGTGTGGTCCCTAGGTTGGCCGTTCCCTCACACTTCCCCCCCAAATTAGCAGATCACCCAGTTGGGTGTCTCCTTTATGAGGATGACATCGTGATCCTCTCCCAAACCAAGGTGGGTTTGCGGAGGCAGCTAAATTGTTTTGCAGATTTCTGCTCTCATAGCAACCTTGCCATAAACTTTAGGAAGTCCCAGATTGTTTTCCAGGGCTGGTAAGGTTGGGCAGTGGCAGATAGGGGAGCACACCATACTGCAGGTAAAAGCTTACCATTATCTGGGTCTTCTTTTTCAAGCTACGGGGGTGTGGAACAGCCATCTGGAAGGGGCCATGGCATCTGCGCCGGGAGCCATTTTTGTGCTGCTGAAGTTATTCGGCAGGACTGGAAGGAGGGCTGTGGTTCCCGCAGTAAGGATAATCAATGCTAAGGTTCGCATGCAGGTGCTGTACGGGGCTGAGGTATGGCTGCCACTCTTAGCTTTGGGGTCAAGGAGGTTGGATAGCCTCCAGGCCCTTTTTTTTCAAAATCTGCTGAAGGTCCCTCGTGGCATGCCATTTTCTGCTATTAGGATGGAGGTTGGTCAACAAAGGTGGACTACGATAGCCTGGGCCTTAGTTTTAAAATTCAGGGCCAAGCTTTCAAAGTCGTGTGATCAGAGGCTCATTCAACATTGGAAGATTGACACATATAAGAGCTCATGGCAGAGGGCTGTGGAGCTTTTTTTGTTGAAGTTAGGTTTCCATCTGGAGTATTGGGGGGAGGATAGGGATTTGGCATCATCAGTAAAGGAAATCTCTTTAAGATTAGGTAATAGGGATTATCAGGAGGAATGTGCGGCTACAAGAGGCTCTTGCCATCTCCGCGATTTCCTTCTATTTTCCTCCCCTCGGTTCAGCATGGCTGCCTATTTAGCCTCTGATATTTCACCTAGAGGTAAATTTTTATTTATGTGTGCCAGGCTCAATGCCTTACCTACCGTCTTGCTGGAAGGATGCAGCCAGGCTATAGAGTTCTCCGAGCGGCTGTGTCCTTTCGATGCCCAGTCGGTAGAGACCACCCAGCATTTGCTCCTTGGCTGTCATCTTTACGATGAGATCCGTTTGTTCTATCTTACCTCCTTTCTTCAGAAGTATCCCGGCAGGACAGAGCACAACTTGCTCTGCCTTGCTTTGGCAGACATTGATCCTGGTCTTATCAAGGTGATGGCGCTTTTTTTAGTGACTGCATTCAATCGTCGCTCCATTTTTCTGCAGTCCCAGTTTTCTACGATTTAGGGGTCATACATGCACTCTGATGTATCATTATGTATTATTACATAGCATTGTTTTTGGTCCTGGACTGCCATTCGCTCCGGTGATTTGGTATTTTTGCAGTGTATCAGCACCAGTAGTCATTTGCTATTTAAGGTGAATGTAGGCTGGTTCCTAGTTTTGGTGCACTGTTATATGATTTTGTATGCTGGAATGTTTAAATTATATGTTTGTTTTGTGTTTTTTGTTGGTTTATTGTTGTGTGTTCTTTTGGCTCCGGCCGTAAATAAACTAAACTAAACATATCCTGCTGTCAAGTTCAAAATGCCCTGCTTTTTGCAGTATTTTCTGTTCTAAGGAGGAAACAGAGCAAATATCCAGTGTAAAATATTAAAATACTGCAGTGCAGCCGTTTTAGTAATATTTATTTATTTGATATTTCTTTATCAATCCTTCAAATCCCTCCTCAAGACCCACCTTTTCCTCGCTGCCTTTCCCAATGCCTGCTAGTCTTTCCCCGTACACTTACTGTCTGCCCTCCTCTGCAGACTGCTGCCACCAACCTCTTTGTAACCAAGTCAAGCACACGCACCTGAGACTTCGCATCTGCTTGAATGTTTGTTTGTCTTCTCCCCTGTCTCTCCCACTGTCCCCTCTCCCTGTCTCCCCCTCTTTGTCTTTTAGATTGTAAGCCACAGGCAGGGACCGCGTCTAATTCTATGTTCTGTACAGCACCAGGTCACACGACTGGTGCTATATAAATGTTTATAATAAAATAATAATAATAATACTAATAATAATTCCCTGCCCTTCCCCTAAGGCTCAGGGCAGCTTATAAAATAAAAATGTATAAAATACATTAAAAATACATCAAATTTTTTTTAAAAACCACGCCAACACCTCCCACGTCCCACAATATTATGTAAAACTTGTGTGTGTAACCCTGGCATTCCCAAAATGTAAACCTTGTGTAGACAGAGTCAGTGACAAGAATTGCTTCCGCCCCTCCCCCAAAGGTGGAGGGCGGCAGGCTCTTTGCTGCGCCCGTCTCAGCAGGAGACGGGACACGGCGGGAATGTTTGCTGCAGTGATGGGTTGCAAGTCCGGAATGCAAGAAGGCGGCCGCATGGGAAAAGGGAGAGCCCAGCCAGGGTTGCCGGGGCAACCCCAGCGACAGTGATAGGCTGAGAGGGGCTCACATGGGGCCATAGACAGGGGGAGGAGCTTAACTCCTCAGAGATCACGGCTCCAGCCTCACTTGCGGGCTGGAGCGGAACAGAGAGCAGCACCTGCAGCCCGGGAGTTGTGCTGGGCCCCCCGTTGGCTGTGTGCTGCGAGTGCCCCCCCCATGAGTAAACACAAGCCCAGGCATGGGCAAAGCTATGAGGAAGGTCCCTGTAAATAAACAACGGCCCACAGCCAGGAGAGGGAGCCAGGCAACGCTGCTGGAGTCGGGGGACACCCCGGGACCACCAAGGCCAGAGGCAGCCCCCCCCACAACAGGAGCAGGTGGCAAGGGGCTGCGAGCCCTCAGGTGCATGGTTTGGAGGATCTGGGGGAGGGGCAGAAGCCTCCTTGATGAAAGATTGGCAGGCTGCAAGGTCCTGCTGCACGCTCTTGCAGCCGGAGGGCAGGGCGAGTTGTGGGATCAGACCAGGGCTCATTCCCTTCTCCCGATGGGTCCCCTGCCCAGGAGCCGGGGGGCTGGCCCGAGGAGCAAGGGAAGGGGCATGTCACAGACTGGTCCAAAGTGGGGGGGGGGCAGGATTACCACACACCCAGCCTGATATCTGGATGACCTGGGCCCATCCTAGAGGGTTCCCAGGAGGGGGCCCTGTGGGCAACAGAACAATCCTCATGAAGTGGGGCCATCTAGAGTGATGCCTCCTCCCCCTACATGGGCCCCTGGGCCTGGGGGCCCCAGGGGTCAATGGAGTGGAGGTGGGGCAGTAGCACAGGTGACAGGATGACAGGTTACCACAGGGCCCCAGGTGGGGACCGCACAGCAAGCCCTGCTTGGTGGGGATAAGCAAGGGGTAGTGGCGGCCCCCAAGGCTGGGGCTGGAAAGAGGAATCCAGTTTATTTGCCAGCAGGGAGGTGCGCATGCAAGTGGTGGAGGGAGACAGTCACACAGAGTCACAAGGAGTGGAACGAGATGATCTGCGCCAGCAGGTCGAGGTGATTGAGCGGGCCATTTAATCTAGGGTGCAGCTGTGCACACAACAACAACCAGCCCAGCAGGTGCCCCCCCCACACGAGTGAGCAACTTAATTCATGTGAGGTGGTGACCACCCCATGTGGGGGGTGGGGACTGACCCTGGAGCTCTGGCTGCGGTGGGGGTGGCTGGAATGGGGGGTGGTTGGAGGGTTCCAACAGGGTGCCGGTTGCCCAAGGTGAGGTGGGGTGAACTCAATTATTATGGTGGAATAGGGCATGGGTGCCGATCATGTTACCACCACCACCACCACCAATGGTGGGCATAGGTTTCCCACAGCAACCTGCCCCCCCCCCCCCGGGAGCAGCGGGCTGAGCCCCCTATGCTGGGTGGGCAGGCCATCAAAATCTGGGCCCCGACCACGACCGTGACAAGGCACGCATTTGTGCTCCTGGGCTCGGTGCCCCATGTAGAGAAGCCGGCCAGACAGCGCCCCACCCACCCACCCCCTGCAGGGGGCGGGTACACAGATGTCTCTGCCCCAATATGTGACCACCTCCTTCCAACCACAAGGGAACGGATATGGAGGGGGGGAGTACATTGACATTTTTGCCCTGCTGTTCAGTGATCCAATAGTGGATTCTGCTGAACAGGAGGATAAAAAAGAGAAGTAGCAGTTTAAGTGCCCCTAGGCAGAGAGAAACTGGTCCAATTGAACTGCAGCCTTTTCCATCTACCATGGGTTAATGATCCAGGCATTTCCTGGGCACTCGGCTGATCTGCTCAAATACGTCGACATAGTTCGGTGGGCATACGAGTCAGGTCCCTCTGGGGCCTGGCTCAGGTATGATGAGGCATTTAGGGACCGCACCGCGTACACCCCCAGGCTTCAATGGGACCTGCATGCCAACTATCTGTGGCTTAATTGTATGAGCGGCATGGGCAATGTCCCTCGTTCGGATAGCAGGCATTTGTTAGCCAAAGGGGGTGCTTCCTCCATGACTTAATCCTTTCACAAGGTGGGGAAGAAAGCGCCGGCTACCACCGCCAGCCAGTGCTGGGAGTATGGTTGGTTGGGCTGGTGTTCACGGGCTATATTAAAATTTCATCACACCTGCCCAAACTGTGGAGGTTTCCATCCAGCCTCAGTGTGCCCTCATGGGAGAGCAGGGGGGAAAGGAAAGCCTGCCCCATGGGGTGGCGAGAAAAGGAGTTTCAGGGGGAGACAACACCGGTGTCCCGGGTAAGGGTCCCCACACCAGTTAGGATGGAAAGACTTGAAGCTGCCCTCTTAGGGCACCCTGACAGGGAGGAGGTGAGTTATGTTATTGAAGGTTTTAAGAAGGATTTTAGAATTCCTGCAGAGAACATTCAGCAGCAGAGGGTTGCCCCGGACTTAAAGTCAGTTGGCGGATTGGAAATGGTGGTGCAAAAGAAAATTGATGAGGAGCGAGCGGAAGGCAGGGTGGCTGGCCCATTCTCAGCCCCCCCATTCCCCAACATGACCATCTCACCACTGGGGGTGGTCCCAAAAAAGGCCCCAGGAGAGTACCGCCTGATTCACCATCTGTCCCATCCACGGGGTGGCTCAGTGAATGACACCATCCCGAGGGAGCTTGTCACAGTCCAATACACTTAGTTCGACTCTGCACTCACATTGGTCCGGCAGTGTGGGGAAGGGGCCAATTTGGCAAAATATGACATCAAGTCAGCTTTCCACCTGCTTCCAGTGCACCTGGACAGTTTTCTCTTGCTAGGTTTCCATTTTAATGGCTGGTATTACTATGATAATGCCATGCCGATGGGGTGTTCCATCTCCTGCTCTGCATTCAAGAGGTTCAGCACTCTCATCGAGTGGCTTGTGCGGCAGCGGGCTGATGTGGAGGAAGTCAAAAAATATCTGGATGACTTCCTCTTCATCGGGTGGGCTGGTATGGGCAAGCGTTTGGAACTGATGAGGTCCTTCCAAAGGATGGCAGATGAGCTGGAAATCCCATTGGCCCCGGAGAAGACAGAAGGGCCAGACACAAGGCTTACTTACCTGGGTATTGAGCTTGACACGGTAGCATCCATGTCTCGCCTACCCCAGGACAAATTGAGATCCCTTCGGGACAAGGTGGAAGAGTGTCTGCGAGCGACCAAGGTGATGGCCCGTACCCGTCAATCATTGCTTGGGAGATTAATTTTGCCTGCAGGGTGGTGGCACCAGGGCGGGCCTTTTTGTCCCGCCTCTATGCCAGGCTAGGAGGTAATCCCCCCCCCTCGCCACCACATTAGGCTTATTAAAGAAATGAAGGAGGATTTGAGGATATGGACATCATTCTTGGCAAATTTCAACAGTGTCAGTTTTTGATGGGAACAGATGTTGCTTGAGGCAGAGCTCCAGGTTCAATCCAATGCAGGGGGTGGTTTCGGTTTTGGAGTGTTTTTCAGGGACAGGTGGGAGGCGGCCCCCTTGCTGACTGAATGGAGTGAGAGAGGGGTCACCAAAGACCTCACATTCCTCCAACTTTTCCCCATTGTAGTGGCAGTACACTTATGGGTGCAGGAATTAGCAAACCACACGGCCCTTTTTTGGTGTGACAACTTGGTCATTGTGCACATCCTAAACACCTTGTCTTCCTGCTCCCCGCGAGGGTGTTAGTACTCACCTGTTTAAACTTTAACATACTTTTCTGGGCCAAGCATGTGCCCGGCATTGACAATGGTGTGACCAACGCCCTGTCTCGCTTCCAGATGGAGCGTTTCCATCTACTGGCCCCCCAAGCCAGGGCGAAACCAGAACCGCTGCCACCTTCAGTGTGGAGCCTTGGGTCCTAGAACTCTACTCCCTCGTCCAAGGATTGCTGACCCCATGAACACAGGTGGCTTACATCTGGGTGTTCCACCAATTTCAAGAATTTCGGCAGGTGCAAGGGTGGGAACTAGGTTTCCCAATCCCCGAGCCACAAATGCTTCAGTTCGCCCTCCAGTTGAGGCGGAATGGGGCGGCATCTGGCTCTGTAGCCGAGAAACTGGCGGCATTGGGTTTTATGAGTAATCTAGCTGGGGGCCCACCCCCTGACAGGGGTTCCTTTGCCAAGCGCCTCTTAGAGAGCTGGGCCAGGGAACAGGGTCAAACTCCTTATCAAAGGGCACCCATAACCCTGGCTGTGCTGTTGGAGCTCTGTGGGGCTCTCCCTGATGTTTGTTTCGACAATTACGAGGTTTCTTTGTTTAGTACTGCATTTAAATTGGCATTCTTCAGGGCCTTCTACGTGAGTGAATTTGTGTCCGAGTCACCCAGAGACAATACAGGTAGGGCGTTCAACATCATGGATGTGCGCATCAGGCCAGTCCAGATGTCTTTACGCATCCGCTGCTCAAAGACAGACCAGAAAGGGAGGGGGCAAGTGGTTAGGCTTACCCAGTCTGGCAGCCCGGATCTCTGCCCAGTAGCTGCAGTCGAGGCATACCTAGCCAAACACCCTCTGGTCCCCGGCCCCCTTTTTAAGCATGTGAGGGGGGAGAGGGGGCAGCTGCTAACCAGATACCAGTTTGCATCTGTGTTGCCGTCTGCCGTGGTGCAATTGGGCCTGCCAGCGGCTGCATATGGAACCCATTCCTTCCAAATTGGGGCAGCCAGTTTTGTGGCATCAGCGGGGTTGTCAGACCATGAGATACAAGTAGTAAGCCGATGGAGGTTAGGTGCTTTCCGGTCTTACATCCGCCGACCCCTGACTTTTATTCTTGTTTTCAGGTGAACTCCCCCGGCGACGGAAACAAATCTGGATTGTGGGACACAGCCTGGTGCACTGGGCTTCTAAGGAGGCCGGTGTGACCAGATGGGGAACACAGCTGGGCCTGTCGTCATGCACAGAAATATGCTGGATGGGACGGGGTGTCATGAGATGGCATCACCTCTTGCCAACACTTAGAAAGCCTTATAGGAGGCAACCTCCCGACATTATTGTCCTGCATTTGGGCGAGAACAACATACCCCAAGTTAAAAGTGTACACCTCATTAGGAACATCAAAAGGGATGCATGGGAGATAAAACAGCTTTTTCCATCCGCTCTCATTATCTGGACAGATCTTGTGGAGTGGATCTCATGGGGAAAAGGAATTCACCCCGGGAAGGTAGATAGGGTGCGGAAGAACATCAACAGGGATGTGGGTTGGTGGATAGTAAATTTGGGTGGAGAGCGGGTATCTAGCTATGCCCTGTCCCATAAACGGCCGGAGCTTTTCCAGCTGGACGGAGTACATCTGTCAGGTGAAGGGAACGAGCACAACCTGAAGGCCCTGAAAGAAAAGCTAGACTGGGTGTTAGAGAGTTTTTAGGGTAAGGACTGGGTTTTTAGAGGGTTCTTAGTGTAAGTTTTAGGGGTATTAGGAAGGTGGGGGTCGGGCTCGTCCAGTTAGGCCAGCAATTCCTTGGTGGCAGGGGTCCAGTACTGAGGGCTAAAGTTAGACTAGTAATTGATAAAGCACGAGTCATCTCCTTAAGAGATGGGGAGGCCACACGCACTGGAAAAGCAGGGGTATGGCAACCGGTGGGGTGGAATCCCTGGGAGGGAGGTCAGCGAGGGCGGTAGGGACAGGTATGGTCCCCCGCCTTCAGGCCCACTCCTCTTTATTCAACTCCGGAAGGAGTTTGGTCCCCCTTGTGCGCAGCAAGTGCCATGACGAGGGGGAGATGTTGTTTGGTTAAGAGGGGTGGTAATCGAGGGTATATCGAAACACCCCTGAGTTGTTTGTGTGTTAGGATAGGCTCAAGTATTGGACCCATATCGCTCTAGGCGATTTCCCTCACCTAATCGCGATTAGTATAATCTGGTTTTAATAGAGTGCAGCCATTTTAAATCCAGCACTTGGTGTCTTGTCTCTTTTGGTGCGTCAGCAAAGTTTCCAGGATTATTTTACTAACACACTGGCTCGAGCCCTCATCCATAAATCTGGGGAAACATTACTGGGAACCCTGGACAGGCAATTATTTCCCCACTCACAAACCCTGTGTTTAGGATTTCTAAACAAGGAAGTTTTATTAATGTAACAAATGTCAACGTCTCGCAAGAGCGTAATCAACGGTGGACTTGGATTATCCCTACATTCAGCACCCCACCCTGCCCAGTGACAGTCCTCCTGAGGCCCACAGTTCTGCCTCTTAGCAAGCCTCCTGATCACCCTCCCAAGTCCCATCACCCCACTCACACTTTGTTGCCAATGAGAGCCCTTGGGGGAGCAGGCTGGTCTGTTGGTGGGCGGAGGTGTCTTGTCTTTGGCCTGACACCTCATCTTTTCAGGGAAGTCTCACTGCTGGAGAAGAAGTGATTTCCAGGGCTGGCGTGAAAAGCCCCCAGGGGCTTTTCACATCTCCTAAGGCTCCTAGAGCAGCTCCCCTCTGTGATTACACCCTGAAGGTTTCTTAGGCTCCTCACAGCTGCTACTGAGTAGCTTGGGTTGTCATCTCTTGACCCAGCTAAGTGAGAACGGCAGAAGCTGGTCCAACTCACCAGGTCCTAGAACTCTCACACTGCGGCACTGGCCTACTCGTCATCAATTATGAGGACCCCTAGTGAAGACCAGCACCCCTCATCATTGTTACCACTACTGCCATCATTGCTGCACCAAGCACAAAGCAGGGGGGGAGGGGGGGAGAGACTATAACAGCTTATAATTTCCACAAAGCAAAGAAATTGCAGTGATTAGCGCTTACTCTTGCAAATGAAAAACAACTAAACAACTCTCTAGAAAAGGTCTTATATTCAAAATACATAGACCTCTTCCTTGGGCTTTGTCACTTACATTCAGCCGAGTCTCACCCCAACCAATTCCAGGGTGCTGTTAAGTCAGGGTGAGCACAACATGAACCCAGCCAAATGTTCCTTAAGGTTGCCTTTTTCATGGCTATTGCCTGGACCCATGGGTAGAGCTGGAATGAGTACTAAAATTAGTACCCACGGGTAAAGTCTGCATTTCTGGGCACCCGATCAGGCATCTGACAGGCTACCTGAAGACCAATTGACTGCACAATGCCCCAAAATGAGAGCATTACCTAGAGATACTGACAAGCCCCAGCTGGGAGAGCTGGAGAACCCGGCTCTTCAGCGTTCCAGCCGAGGCTTGTCAGTTTCAAAGGCAGGTTGGGGCTTTTCCCCTACAGAATGCTCTGATAGACCCTGTGGCCAGGGAGCCGCTTTGAAACTGACAAGTGCTAGCCAAGAATGCTGTGGAGCTGGGCGCCACAGTGGTCCCGGCTGGAGCCTGTCACTTTCAAAGTCCAGCTGGTGCTCTCCTTCCCCCCGATCTCCCTGCAGCACCTCTCAGGTGAGAAGCACTGGGTGGGCAGGAAGCAGCCTTTGAAAGTGACAGGCCCCATCCAGGACCGCTGTGGAGCTGGGCTCTGCAGCGGTCCCAGCTGGGACCTGTCACTTTCAAAGGCCAGATGATGCGATCGAGCAGACTTTCAGATCCTGTTCAGGCTTTGATGGTGCCAGAACAGGGCTGGGTTGGTTCAGGCACCCCAGATTCATTGGGGTGCCCAAATCTGCAGGTGTCCAGTTGCAGCTCTACCCAGGGGGCTAAGTCCAATTTTGTCCAGGTCCTCCAATTGGTCCAATAATTCCCTACAAATATTCAAACTAAGGTAATGGGCATCTCCTATACATATTAGACACTTTGTATACAAATGCCCACTGTTCATGGTGCTCTTTGTGCTCTCCAGCAAATGGGGGTGGAGAACATTCTTCCCCCCTCCTATAGGTTGTTAGTTACATTTGCTAAATGTGGAATTGAACCAAGATGACAAATGTTGTATATTATATGAAAGAAGAGCAGCAGGAAAAGTGGGACCAATAGAAATCCTGAACAATTTTAAAGTAGATTTCACTTGTTTTTTTCCATATAGTTTTTGTCTACTTACGAAATGTACACCCACCCATACATTGGGGTGGGGAACATTTCCCTTCCCATAAGCCACTCTGAAAATTAGTACAAGCTCTGTGGACCAGAGATTAGGACAGGGGTGATTAAAGGATGAGCTCAAGATGGGTTAAGGAAGTGTCATGGATCTATGCCACAGAATCATCCTCAATCCTTGTGTTCATATCCTTATCTCCATTTTTTTCCCAGAACTCATTCTTTCATTGTTTGAAGGATGGGCCTGGTCCAGGAATTGAAGAGTGGCCAGATGAAAAACAAAGGACCAGGTTTAACCAGCCAGCAGGTCCCCACTCCTGATTTAGATCTTGGGATTTAAGCTTTTGTTGTTGTTGTTCACTATAGTGAAGGGCTCACTATAGAGAAAGGTGGACATAAGAAATACAAATATTTGATTAATCACTTACTATTTCAACTCCAGAGGAATGGCAGATTTAGACACTGATCTCCAAACTACTTATTTCAGAGTAGCCTCATTGACTACTCTGGAGTAGATAGTCTGAGGGCTGCAGCCTTAGCAGAGAAATTCAGGCTAGTCCGTTAGAACTAGCTGCAATCTGCAGAGAGGGATAGCAGCCCATTTATTCAAGATACATAATTATTCTGCAGTGCCCTTGGCATTTTTAACAACATATTTAATGCCTGGGAATGGGTTTTGTTCTAACTCTGACATTTTTCTCTGCTACAATCAACTACTAAACATGGTACACAAAAGGAGGCATAAAGGTTCATTCATCCAAATACAATGCTGTTTGAGTTAGAACTGATTGGCTAAAATGGTTTTTTCCAAAGTGGGGAAGGAGAGGGATTCCATTTCTTTTAGTTTCATTTACATAAACTACCCCCTCGCAAGACATATTGTGGTACTCCAATTGCTTCCATTTCTACATTAGTCAGAGGAAAATGATCCAGTAGAGCAGTAGTCCCCTGCCAACAACCGCTTCCAGATAAGTGAAGCAAATCTTTGCTTACAAGAAACAGAACTTGAACTACAGGTTGCAGCCATTTACCTGACTTCAATGGGACTTCTCCAGAGTAAGTGGAATTTGGAATGCAACCAAAGGAACCAGACAACATGTCTTCTTCACTTCAGTCAAATTTTAATCAATACCAATGCCATCTAATCTTTCTCAGTGGCCATGCTGAGCTCCAGAGTGTACCACTGTTCATAGGATTAGGCAGTAAGAGACCATAGGGCCAGAGGGACAGCTGGAAACACGTAGGGTTCTTCAAAGCTAGCAAAAAGTGTGCAGTAGCATGAGATGACCTGACCTGTAAGGAAAAGGATGGATTGGATAAGCTTCTGCTTTGTGAACCGAACCAAATCACCAAAAATCCTCCCATCAGCACTTTGGATGTGTTAAAAGCAACTCCCTTTATATCTTTTTGCTGCTGATGCTTGGTTGAATTTCAGGTCATCTACCTTTATCTAGAAAAGGGACGTTAAGCATGCTGCTTTTGGAAATGTTGATTACTTGGGAAGGCATCTTCACTTCAATAACTTGTCTGATGTTTCTCGTGATCCACGGCTACCGCAAAGAGCTATTGATGTCACAGCAAAGACACTTTCAGCCAAAATTTGGACTCTTTAAGTAACATAATTGCATCTGGCAACCCTACCTGGATGGCATGGTTGCTTCTTGCATAAAAAAAGGTCAAGCTGAAAGAACTTAACTCTCAAGGACTGAAGTCCACATATGCATATTTGTGCATGACTGGCACAGTCTTAATCCACAAAAAAAGTCTGTTCTTTATGGGCTTTGTTTATGTTTCTCAAGATAAACATGAGAGTAAATCCATTCCGCTTCCTGCAGGCTCTTCACAGCATGCCTGGGAAGTCTCATAAAGGGATTTTGCCTTAGTTCATATTTGCTGTTTTCACAGGATTTCACTCAGATCATTAAAAAGCATAATTACATTTAAAATTATCTCTCTATTCATGGTTCGAAACTCAAGCTCCTCAATGACTAGTTCGTCAGTACCCTTAACAATATGGTAAATTAGCAATACCATATTTTAAACAGATGTATGTACTCTCCTCACTGGAAGGTTTTCAGATAACATCCCCCAGGATTAGCCTACCAGAGTCATTTTGAGGGGTAGAGTGGAGGTAAGGGGAAAGTTGTCCTGGACCTCTTATTTTTGAAGACCACAGGTGTCCTCCCCAACCCATATTACAAGCCTCACACCAGGTTGAGTGGAAGGGAACTAGAAGACTGCTGCACCCACCTATGCTCCAAGCCCTAACTTAGGTCTTGCAACAGATAATAGGACTATTATATCCCACTCCCAAGACAGTCACTGCTCTTGATTGGGTGTCCACGATTGACGAATGGGTGTCTCAGCCCTGACCAGATCCTTCGAGACTGGTAGAAGGGGAGATGAGTTCTCACCTGTCATTGCTGACTCCACCATTGGGAGAAATTGTTTAGAAGACTCAGCTCCTCCTCCCAGCCTTGAAGGAGGTGACTTAGGGTTCTGGTTGCAATGGTCCACTACAGTTGTTCCTTCTGAGGGAACAAGGTGCTGGGGCAGAGAGGAGATGCATGCTGTGAGGAGAACTGCCTGAAGAGCAGGAAAGTGCAAGGCAGGCAGCAGCACTAAGAGGCATGTGACTTTGCCTGCAGGTTGTGGTGGGAAGCGGGGTTCTGCTGAGGCTCGGGGCATGTGTGGGTATTTTTCCTTCTTTAAACTTCTCTCTTGGCTGCTGACAAATTTTCTATCATGTGTGTGACTTAATTAACATAGTCCTTGCTGGAGCATTGGAAAGAGCTTTGAGAGAAGGGTTCATACCCATTACCTGCCACTTTGATAAGTTCTTTTCTTCAGCTTCAATTCAGCAAGGTAGCAAATGAAGCATCTTCAGTTATTAGACTCTCTCACAAGAGTTTCCACTTATAGTGGAAACCACTTATTTAAAGTACCACTTATTTACAGTTGTATAAAGCAGTGCTTCCCAACAAATGTGGCAGGGCACACTGGCATAGCTGGGCCTCAGCAGATTGTCAGATGTTACTGGAAAATGCAGGTAATTATAATTGCAGTTAACCATGGCCCTTCAAGGCCACAGCACAACTGCTTTGATAAATATTAAATTAATATTTAGAAAATATTAGAGGTGTAATGGACAAATTAATAGTTTAATTAGTACTCACTTCATTTTGACTTTGGTTACACACAAGCAGGGCTTTCATTCCATGCTATATTCAGTCTAAGTGCATGGTGATATCGGTATATGACAGGGGTGGGGAACCTCAGGTCTGGGGGCCAAATGCAGCCCACAGCAAGTTTGTATGTGGCCCCTTTCCAGTTCCTGGATCTGGTCCTTGGATCATGGTATAGCTTGACAGGTAAAACATGGATGGGCCATGAAAGCATAGCTGAAGCACAGGTGTGCTGGAGCTCCCAAAAAATGTTGATGCACCTCTATTGTAAAGGATTAATAAATGTTTTAATAAGCAATTAATTGATTCCAGCAGTCCAACACAGCTTTTATGCCAGGAATTCAGGGATTGGATCCAAGAGTCTGTGCAGGATCAGGTCGAGGGCACCAAAGACAGTTTAGGGACCAACACATGGATCGGAGTAGGACTGGCAGGCAAACATGCTGAAGCAGATGGGCACAAGAACCAAAGGAGCAGTTACAGAAACTGGCAGGTTCCAGAAGCAGATGCACAAAGTTCAAGGCAAACCAGGAGGCCCAAAACAAACCAAAACAGGACAAAACCAGTCCAAACCCAAACAAAATGGTAACCAGGAAGGGAGAGCAGAGCCAGAAACAGGAACGGTACACTGATGATCCTCCACCCAGGTTCCTATGGCTGCAGACCTGTCTTATAGATGGCAGGCAGCCAACCGGGAAGTCGAGGGCATGGAGAAAGGCTAGGGACTAAAGGCTTATATAAAGACACTGGGCGTCTTTAGATATAACAAAGTTCGGGTGTCAAAACCCCTAAGCACGTGTTTGGCCATTGTGTGTAAGCACCATAGCAATCCCAACACCAATTTGGCCACCTGTTGGACGTGCAGTGTGAACACCATTGCATCACGAGGACAATTTGTGTGTTCCTGCTGAACACGTGGCCAACGTGTCTAATGATATCGCGTGGTGTGTTAGTAGGTACAACACAGAAAACAAGGCAACAGCGCTTGCATACTGAGATTGGGTGGCGAGCAAAACACCAATTTGCCCCAAGATGGGCTGTGCATCTAAGCAGCGCCACATGGTGAACACAAGGCCAAACCAGTGTTCATTTCAAAGTCAAAACACACATTCAGACAACCTTTGACTTTATGTCTAAAGACACCCTCTATTTGCAAATTGTTCATGGACAGCCAATAAGCAACTAGCAGATGTTATAAACTTTCATTAAAAACATGAGTAGTATGTGTAGGAGTATTGTCAGTATGGTATTTTCTGGGTTTTTTTTTATCTTAGATGTGTTTGTTAATGTTCCTGGCTGCATGAAATGTTCACTTTGGGTATCTTATTTATTTTTACAAATTTTATTCCAATCTCATCATGCCCCAGGCAGCTTGAGGTGGCTAACATAAAAAAATTTCAAAACAGAAATATAAACATCATAAAACACTAAAAACATCAATATCAAAAATATTAATATCAGAAACATGAATAATAAATATCAGGAGAGCTAAAAATATATCCCACCCTCCCAAAATCCTACTCCCCCAGCCACTACCTAGCTCCCTCACCAAATGCCCAGCGGAACAGCCAAGTCTTACAGTGTTGTCAGAAGGAGGGGAGGTCCAGGGACAGCTGAACCTCAACCGGAAGGGAGTTTCACAGCCTCGGAGCAGCCACCGAGAATGCCCTCCCCATTGTAGTCACTTGGGAAACCTGTGGGACCTCGAATGAGGCCGTCCCGCAGGTAGGCTGGGCCCAGACCGTTAAGGGCTTTATAGGTTAAAACCAACACCTTGAATTGGGCCCAGAACACTATGGGCATCCAGTGCAATGAAGCACCCATGTTATGTGTTCTCGACAACCCGTCCTGGTAAGAAGATGGGCCTCCGTGTTCTGCACCAGCTGCAGTCTCTGAACCATCACCAAGGATACCCCCACATAGAGTGTGTTGCAGTAGTCCAGTCTTGAGGTGATGATGGTGGCCAAGTCGGAGCGCGAGATATATGGCCAAAACTGCTGTATCAGTTGTAATTGACCAAAGACACTCCTCACCACAGCTGCCATCTGGACATTCGGGCAGAGCTGCGCATCGAGGAACACCCCAAGACTCCGAATCTGGGGGGCCAGCGCAGGGTGAACTCCATCAATGATGAGGGCCACCAACTCCCTAGCCCCACCCACCAACATCACCTACATCTTGTCAGGATTCAACTTCAGACAGCTCACACTGAGCCAGTCCCCCACAGCTACTAGACATCGGGTAAGCACCGAGACTGCCAGACCTGGGTCAGCTGAAAAAGAGAGGTATAATTGGGTGTCATCTGACACCGTACATCAAACCCTCTCATGACCTCTCCCAGCGGCTGCATGTACACGCTGAACAAGAGAGGAGACAGAATTGAGTCTTGTGGCACTCCACACATGAGACCCCGGGGAGACGAAGAACAGTCCCCCAACATCACATGCTGAGTCCTCCCAGACAGGAAGGAGCAGAACCATTCAAGAACAATTCCACCCACCCCTGCCTGGTCCCGCAAGCGGGCCACCAGCATCTCATGATCAACAGTGTCAAATGCAGCTGACAGTTCTAACAGGATCAGCAAGGTCAACCGACGTTGATCCAACTCACAGCAGATGTTGTTGACCAAGGCCACAAGCACAGTCTCAGTACCATAACCCGAACAAAAGCCAGACTGCGTGGGATCAAGAAAACTGATGAGGTCCAGATGCCTCTGAAGCTGCTGAGCCACCACCCGTTCAGTTAGAGACAGGTCGATAACTGGCGAGGGAGTCAACGTCAAATGATGGTTTCTTGAGCAGAGGCCACACCATCGCCTCCTTAAGACACTCTGGCACTCAGCCCTCCTGAAGGGAGGCACTGACCACCCCAGCCAGCAATGGCCCCGGTGTCTCCCGGCTGGCCTTAACCAACCAGAATGGGCACTGATCGAATTTGCAAAATGTGGTTCTAATAGTCTCAAGGACATCCCCCACATGAGCGGATGACACCGACTGAAATTGATCCCACAAAACCAGACAAGATGGGGCATTCATAACCTCTGGTTCTCCTACCACCACAAATGCAGCACCGAAGTCGAGGTTCCCAAATTAAGCACTGTAACAGCATGATCCTACAGGTAAATAGTGCTGGCACTACCACTTTGTACCAGCAAAAATCCCATTGAAGTGGATGGAACTTGTGCCCATGCTAAGTGCTAATTTATATTTAATTTATTTATAAAATGATTTTCTACCCTGCCCCTCCTGCTCCAAGCAGCCTGGGGTGGCTTACAACATTAAGACACATAAAATGCATAAAACCAAATACATTAAAAGGCAAAAAAAACCACATCCACAACCAAATAAAACCCCACTCCCCTCCCAACCCCTCACCCCACCCTACACCCCATCTCCCTTGCTAAAAGCCAGGCAGAACAGCCAAGTTTTACACATAGGATGGAAGGAAGGGAGATCTGGGGCTACCCGAGCCTCCGGTGGCAAGGAGTTGCACAGCCTAGGCGCAGCCACCGAGAACGACCTCTCTATAGGGCCCCCCTGGGCCACCCAGAGGATCACACTGTAAACAAATGGCTTGATTGCCACTAGTGCCGAGCATTCTGCAGTTCCCAAGGAGATCGCCTGCTTCTGAAAATCTTGGTCATGGTCTATATTCACAGGAGACGTTGCTGCAATACACTACAACAATTATACCAAGTAGCCTGAGCAGAAGATGCTTCTCAAATTTGTTTATCACCAACGAATTATTGCTGCACTATAGAATATGATATACATAGTTTTATTGGCCTTAAAAAAATAAAGCTTCTCCTATCAAGTTAGAGCACTCATGGATACTCTCCCAGATTCGTTGGTTCTATTTGGCTCTCAACACAGTTGGGGTTAAACCTGGGCTGAGGAAGGCAGTCTGACTTGACTTAACCCTCTAGCTGCAAATGGAAGTCTGAAGAGATGAGATCATCAGTAGACTTGAGAGCAGGTGTGTCTCTGCATCAGTTGATGTACAGGGGAACTAAAGGGGAGGGGAGAGCCCATTAGGAGGAGACAAAGGGTGTAATCAGATGGACACGGAGGCTGCCCACCCCCACTTCCAGCCCCACCTGGGTCTGCTTTAGAGGGACCGGTGGGTGTCCCCGGGTGAAGCCCACTCTCTCCCCCCACACACACACACACCATAGAGTTGCACTGCTCAGGCAATGCTCTAGGCTGGCAGCCGGTTCTCCATGTTACTGATGGAGACAACGGCCAACTGGCTGTGGAGCTGCAGCATGGGTCTCCCCAAGAAATGGGCAGCAACTCCACCTCTGGTCCTGGGTTTGGCTGGCCTGGTCCATGCAGCACACCCCGGCATTGGTTCCAGTGCAGCCCTGCATCATGTTGAACCCATTTGAAGTCAATGGAACAAGTTCCACTGACTTCAGTGGCAGAGGATTGCACCCTAAGTGAGATACTGGGATTGAGCTTTTTTTTTCTGGCTTAGGATGTTATAAAGACAATCATAAAGATTTTTTTCCCCTTTCAGAAAAAAGAAATATTTTCCTATTTCTTTTTTTTTTTTACATTAGCTGCTTGGTTCTTGTCCATCCAGTTTTTCCTAGGGATGGGTGAACAGAATCGAGTTCAGAAATTGGGTTCGGTTTGAAAATTGAGTTCGGTTCGGTCGACTGAACTATTCAAATTCGGTCCAAACTCCGAACTTCCGAACAGAGTTTGGAAATTCAAACCCCATTGAACTAAATGGAATATTATCTTATAGGGATGGGCGACCAGAACCGAGTTTGGAAATTTGGTTCGGTTCGAAAATCGAGTTTGGTTCAGAAGTTTGGTTCGGTCAACCGAACTGGACGAGTTCGGTCCAAACTCCAACTTCCAAACTGCGTTCGCCCATCCCTAGTTTTTCCAGAAGACTCTATGGAGCTATTAGTTAGCTTTATGATATGCATATATACCAAGACAGTGAGGCTGCATTAATGAAGAAGAGAAGAACTTTTTATTCTCCATACTTAAAACGCTGCTAGCCAGATGCTGTGCTGGGGTAGATTAGCAAAGCTATCTTGAATGAAATGCATTTGTGCAGATTTACAACAGCTGGAGTGACTGCACGCCCTTTTGTGTGTTTGGTCATTAACATCTATCTAATTTGTACTGTCAGTGCTGGCTGCAAACCAGAGGGAAGAGAAAGCCTAGCCAAGTGGCATTGTGGGAGAAGCTGCAGGAGCGAGGGATGTGGCTTCCACACAATGGAAAAAAAAGGTAATGGGTGGGAGACTCCTCTTTGCATGATGGAGAGGGGTGGGGTTTCTGCTATGACTGAAGAGTCCACTGTCACCGGGGGTCGGGGAAGTACACACTCAAGGCAAACCCACTCACACTTAGTACTCTGGCCCTTGTTCTGCACACGCGGAGTGGAGGTAATGTGCCCGTCAGGATAGATGTTTGGTCCTAGGGATCTCTGTGAGATCAGGCCCCTATCATCATTGGGTGCAGAGTAACACAGGAAGACCAGAGCCTTGCCCCAACTGGCACTCGCTCTAGACACACCAAGTGGGAGGGGAAAGGTCACTCGTGGGGACATGTGTGGGGGTGGGCAAGGGCCCAGGACACAGGGGTTAAGAGAAGGGGCCTGCACACAGGGAAAAAGCAGGGAAGAAGCCTGGGTGGGGGCAGGGACTGTCACAGCACACATTCACCATTCGCTTGCTCAGCCGGAGTGGGGAACACTGGAGGGTTATCAAACACACGGGGCTCACCAAGTCACACTCACATGCACGCACACGCACACACACACAATATCACACCAGTAACGAGACACAGAACTCAACAGTTAGCTTTCAAGGGGGGCCAGTTTCTCTCCGATTACCAGCGTGGTGTTGAGCGCCGCGCTGGTGTTTATCCTGAAGGCCCCACCCCCATGCGTGCTTGCAGGCACGCTGAGTGCCGCAGTGGCGGCATTGGAGCAGGGCCGGTTACCATGGGGACCAGCGCCTGCACTATGGCATACCAATCTGTTGCTGGTGGCTTCCCACTGCGCCGTGCATTGCCAAGGTGCTGCCGGGGATGGCCATGAAGGGCCCGGAGCCGCCGTCAGTAAGCGGGGCTCACATCCACTGGGGAACTAGCTGCTGCTGTGCCCCCCCCCCCGCATCCTGGCCTATGGTGTATCCCCAATGGTAAAACACCATAGGCAATGGTCTAAGCTGGCCAGTGTATCCACTTGTAGGAAAAGGGACTTTCTAAACATTCAATACCCTTCATTTAGTAACTGGACACAGGAACCAAGAAAGCATGGAGACTTTCTCTTCTGTGCTCCCAATGCTCCCACTTCTGAAACTTAACCAACATGAAGAGAATGAAGGGAATGAGCAGCTTGAGAGTAGTGGGGTTGGGTAAGAGACGGGGAGTGTGGATTTGCAGGACCTGGCCTGGCGGGGTGGAAGCAGGTGAGATAGAGAAAGTTGCAGGACTGGACCACAGGAGCAGAGGGGATGGGAAACGTCCATAGGAGTGTGGAGAGCAGAATGGGGTTAAAGGAACTGGCAGTGGTATGACCGAGCAAGGAGGCCATATTGTAGGAGCTGGTGGGATTGAAAGAGTAGATAGGGCTGATGGTGTACGTGATAGGTTGAGGAGGGAGAAGACAGTGCATAGGCTTCCTGAGTCAACAGTCCTTTGCTGTCATGAAATAGTGGCAAAACTCACTTGTGAAGCATTTGCCTCATCTCCTCTTCCTTGTGACTGGCAGCATAGAAGATAATGGCCTACTTCTGTTCCTTCTTTAGTTGGATTGACATGGATTTACAGGTTTCAACCCTGCTGATAACAGGAGTCCATATAATAGAACCAGTCTTTTCAGACTGACCTTTTGTAAGCAGAAGTCAACACATTAAAAAATTCTATTTATATTAGGAAAATTGTACAACATGCAGGATTTAAAGACTGTATATCATAATGCCTATACAGAAAGAGGCTGAGGTAATGTTATATGGGTAGCCTTAGCTCTGGTATTTCCTAGTGTCTGAGTGGTACAACATTCTTTTGACATAGCTTTTATTTTGGTATGGAATAATATCTAGCGCAGCAGGAGGAACATGTTGTATATACTCTTCAGTACTTCAAAATTCCTTACTCTGCCGTGCTTGTTGACTATTAATTCAATCAACTTTACTTCTTTACAGCAGCGGTGCTTTGAAAAGATTCAGAAAAGTCTGGGAACTGTTGTGGTATGTTATATATACACTGCAGTAAGTAGGTTTGCTGGAATTTCAGGTGTCTGCGATACACTGAGTGCTGACTGAAAGCAGTAACCTCAGTCAAAAACAAACACTTAGGGTGTGAGCATATGCTGCTCCTAGTACTGAGCAATAAGTGGCAGCAGCTGTTACCATCTTTGGGGAGTTAGGCAAGAACATTTGGCTGTATAAATAAACGTAAGTATGAGTGTGCCCATTTTCTGTGTCAGGTTTGTCATACACTTTGTTTACCTAATCTTGGTTTCTCTCAATTTGTTTACCTAGTTTTGATTGTTTTTTCCCCTTCTGGTGGTACCATCTTCGCTCTGTTACTTGTGCCAGCCAACATGTTCCCTCAGAAAGAGTACCAAGAGACCTTTGTGGAGGTGGTACTCACCGAGAAGGAAGAGTTCTAGCCTCCATAAGAATCTTGAGGAAAAGCATCTACAGCCCAGCAGTCGAAATGTCACTTTCCCCATAATTTTCACACGAAGCAAAAAAAACCTTCTGCTACATTACCTCAAACAGCACAGAAATAAAAATGAACATTATATTAAGCAAAAAAATTAAAATGTCATTGTGGCAAATGTCCCTGAGTCACCACTCATAAGCAGCAGCAACACCTTAGGGAGGTAGGGACTACAGCAGTGGAGGGGAGTTCTTCCACTCATCACAGTTTGCAGCCTTTTCTGCATTGCTAAAATTAGCCTTGCTCTTTGGCTTCTCAAATATATATTAACTAAACTTCACAAATTCCCCCCAAGGCAGGCATGCTATCGCCTTCTTTACAGTAAAGGAAAATAGAGGTAAAGTAGTTGTAGCTTTCTCAGGGGGAGTTAGGGCATAATCCTCCATCCATTGAAGACAATGGCTCAGCTATCAATGGGTACAAACAGATCTGACAGTGGCCTGTTGTGGCCCCCTTTGTCACGATGTGGTCTGGACCTCACCTGCACATCTGTGCAGGTGAGGTCCAGATGTTGGCCCAGGATTTCCCCGTGCTGTGTCAATGGCCAACCCGGGCTCTGATCTCAGGAATCCCTGAAGTCACAGCCCAGGCTAAGGCCTGTCTGACCGGGCCAAAGCAGGCCATCATGTCTGTTCGGGACAGCAGACAGCCCAGGTCAGGGCCACCATGGCTGGCTTTCATTGGCTGCCCATTATGGTGGGGGTGGGGCGCAGCACGGGGCTGGGGCTAGCCAGCCACATGTTCAGCATGCTCCCCGCCTTCCCTGGCACCCTGACTGTGGGCATGTCTGTTTGGCGACTCAGTCCGGTCCATGTCTGCCGTGGCTTCCCGACCACTGCTGCACTGTCCAAATGTCTGATTTTACTCAATAACGTTAAAGATGAAGGATTTGTCAAGACCAGGATTAGTCTAATAGACACCCATTCATCACAGAATGAAGGAAAGGGGAATATTCTGCAATGGCATATTACAGTGGGTGTTTTTACACACACATTTCTCCTGGATGTTTGCTGTTACATCCTGAACTTTGTGTGTCTAAATCACTCACTCAGATCTTAAGCATCCGGATCTTTGAATTTCTGCATGAAACTTCTCCCAGAACTTGTTTGTAAAAGGTTCTCCTGGTAAACGGTTTTGCTCCAGGCAGCTGTGGTCACTTGGTTTCCATGGCAGCCTGTCACGTTTACAGCTGCGGCTACTTTAGGCCGCCTCAGGCCAGTGTGTGTGTGAAGAATGCATCCAGGAACTGTCTCAGGGCAGTGTGTGTGAGAAAAATGAATCCGGAACTTACTTGTGGGCTTGTAAACCCAGAAGACTAAAACATCCAGAACTTTAACGTATGTATAAAAATGCCCAGTATTTAGAGCAGTGTTCCCAAAATATGGTCTGAGAGGCCATGGAAATTGGTTTCCATGGGACCATGATCTTTACAGTGTTTAAGGTAAAAAGTTGTTGGGGATGTGTGGTGTTCCAAGAGAATTATTGGGGACTGACCATGGTGCACCAGTCCAAACATCCGAGAACCAATGATTTAGAATACTTTCACCTACTTTAAAGATCACCTAAACTAGTTTCAAACTAAAAGGCACCATGCAGTGCACAAGAGACCTGTGTTGTCTGTACCGATAATAAATTAGAGCTGGTGCAAAAATGCCCATTCTCCAATTGACATGAATTGACATCAATTCATGCCTTTTGGGGAACCTTGCTGAATGTTTGTGCAGTTTTTTGCATTCATGATTCTTTTTGCCCATTCGCCACCTTTGGGATTTCCATCAGTGAATTTCTAACACTTTTGGGCACTATTGTGGCACTATCGTTCTGGGCTGACAAAATGCCAAATCATTGGGAAAGCAATGAATGGGCTGTTCTTGATTAAAATGGCATTTGCCACAAATCGTCGTTTTAGTTAAAATGATAATGTGTTACGGCTTCCAGTTCAAAGAATTAGTTTTAGATTTTTAATATTGTCTGCATTGTCTTGGGTTGATTGCAGTTTTACCCTGTGGGAGGTTTACTTAATCTCATAGGGGTGGGAATATCGGTATTGGATTAATCCAATACACCCAATAATCAGGTGTATCAGATTAATCCGATAATCCCCGGTATCGGTTTACCAGATTTTTAACATTGTCCGCTCTACCATTTTGTTTACATTATGGCTATTGAAATAAATGGCTGCAATGTAAAAAAACCCGCTAAAGCGGCCAATGTTAAAAATCCAGTATGCCGATACCGGTAAATTCGGTACAGGGAAGATCCGATATCGGTAAATCTGGTATCCGGTATTCTCCCTGATGTCCCACCCCTAATTTCTAGAACCCCTGGCAATACATCCATATTTCTTAGTATATTGTCTCCTTTATTAATTATTATTATTATTATTATAAGCATTTATATAGCACCAGCGATGTACCTGGCGCTTTACAACAAAAGAAAAAACAAGATAGACACGGTCCCTGCCCGAGAGCTTACAATCTAAAGATATCTGTAGTTTTTAATATCTTCTTTCTTTCAAGGACCAGTGTGACTACCGACACTTTCTGCATCCCACTGCAGTTACTATTAATAACATCCAATAGGATTTCAAGCTTTGGCCTGTTATTTTGTTCTGTCGAAGAAGACATGCCAGTGCTTTGTCCTAGAAAGGTCTCTGAACAGACCATGAGCCTGGGTCAAGCTCATTATTCATATACATGGCTGTGCTAATTCAGTCCATACAGGTGCCCAGGACAATGCCAACAATGGCTGCCTTTTTAGTAACCATTCTCCTCTGCCTAATGCAGGGTTCTGTTCCTGCTGGGTCATTCTGTCTATATGGATGTTTCCCTTTTGGATGGCAAAGGGTTTGTTTGCAAATAGACAAGGGGAAATGAAGGGGAAAGTGATCCTATTGTGCTACCATAAAGCCCCTTGTTCAATTTTGTTAAGGCTGATCTTACAGGATATCAAACACCTCATGCACGCTGTATTTAGAGACTTCAGCAGGAGCCAAATATGTTTAGGACTTTTCCAAATTGAGACCCGAGTGCAGTAAAATGCTTGAAAGTGGGGAACCTTTTCCCTCCCGGGGTCGCTTTGAAAACTTGCACAAGCTCCAAGGGCTACAGAGAACTTGGGACGGAGGTGCTTAAGGGGTGCACTCAAGGAAAGGAGAGCCCAGATCATGGATCTGTGCCATGGAACTGTTGCTTAACTTTGTTTGCATGACCTCATCTCTGCTCCCTTCCCTTGAGCTCAGTCTTTCAGTGATTGGAGGCAAGAACTGGATCCAAGGGCCAGATCCAGGAAGTGGAAAGGGGCCACATAAAACTTGCCGCATCAAGCCCCTGGGCCTGAGGTTCCCCACCCCTGGTGTATAAGGAGCTGCCTGAGTCAGACTAATGGTCCATCTTAGCCCAGTATTGTCACAACCTGACACGGCAGCAGGGTTTCAAATCTGGCTCTCCAGGATCTCCAGCAGAGGCCTCATCCAGGCATGCTACCAGAGATCCTGAATCTAAGATGCAGGACTTGGAACCTTATACATGCAACGCATGCACTCTACCACCTGAGCCATGGCCCACCCCATGTCCCTTGTACAAAGAACAAGGAACAGAAGTAGCCTCATATAGCCGTCTCAGGTTGTGGCCGTGGCGGGGAGTGCGTTTCGGCAGTTACATCTTGTCCGGCGGCTTCAGCTGTATCTCTCAGACTCTGACCTCGGCACTGTCATCCATGCCTTCATCACCTCGAGGCTGGATTACTGCAACGCGCTCTACGTGGGGCTGCCCGAGAAGCTGGTCCAGAGGCTGCAGCTGGTGCAGAATGCCACGGCCCGTCTCCTTACTGGGGCGGGTCGCAGGGAGCACATGACACCTGTACTGCACTGGCTAGGTTCAAGGTGCTGGTTTTGACCTTTAAAGCCCTTCACAGCCTGGGCCCTGCCTATCTGCGGGATCGCCTCACTCCCCATGTGCCCGTGCGGCCCCTGAGATCATCTGTGGGGGGCTTTTTGGAGGTTCCCTGGGCGAGACGGGTGGCCACTGATGTGAGATCTTTTTTGGTGGCTACCCCCGTGCTGTGGAATTCACTCCTGGAGGAGGCTCGGTTGGCCCCCACCCTCCTGTCGTTTCAACGTTTGTGTCAGACCTGGCTGTTCCGCCAGGCTTTTGGCGAGGGGATGGGGTAGGGTGGGGGAGGTGGGGTTTGGGAGGGGGTGTGTGTTTTTATTACTTGTTTTAAAATTTGTAGATTTATTTTAAAATGTTTTATTGTTCAATTTTTTTGCGTGTGCATGCTGTTCACCGCCCTGAGCTGCCTTTGGGCAGGAGGGGCGGGATATAAGTTTTGAATAAATAAAAAAATAAAATTAAAATATGAGTTTGCTAATCTTCATGGTAAGTCTGACACCGCAAATCTTTTCCTGATGATTTACACTCAAAGTATTTGCCAACCAAAATGCTTGGTCTTCCAAGTGACCTTAGAAAATCCATACTTTTTCCAATGCACCTTGTTGAGCAGCAATAGAGCCCTTCCTTTTGTACTACCCTAAATGCAAAATACGTTACTTGGGGCACAATCCTCAACCTCCAAGTCAATGGGGGAAGAGTGAGCCATTGACTTTAATGGATGGAGGTTTGTGCCCTTAGTGTGCATTCAGACATCCCAATTTAAAGTCATAAAAACTACAGGAATAGTAGTAAAGCATAGTAATTCACTACATATTTATTTCCTGATATGCAAACACTTCTATCACATAGTAATCCACAGCAATCTGCAGAAGGGGTTCTCTGGAAAATATCTAGGGCAGATCTTTGGCAAGTCTCTGCAGTCTTACCATGAGATAAATCTGGTAGACTTAAAAAAAAGACTTACCATGAGATAAATCTGCAAGCAAGTCTCTGCAGATTTATCTCATGGTAGAAATATTTGCACATCACAAGAAAGCACCACATGCAGGGTCAGCCTTTGATTTTGTGGGGTCCAAGGCAAAAATAAAATGTGGGGCTCCAATGGCCCTACCATTCATAGCCCCATAACTTTAGCCCTTTCCTGCCAGGCTCCCCCACCCCAGTAGGTGAAGGGGGGCAGGCCCCACAGGAAGCAGACACTCTGGGAGCTGAGAGTTTATTATTTATTTATTTAATAAAATACTATATCCCACCCCCTTCGTGCCTCAGGCACCTCGGGACGGCTAACAATAGTGATAAAAACAAAACAATTATAAAAAACAAATACATATCTATTAAAACAACTAGATCTGGTGTTAAAATACTAAAAAAAAAAAAAAAACACCCCTCCCACTACCCCTCTCCCCCGTCAAACACCTGGTGAAACTGCCAGGTTTTACAATGACGTCAGAAGAAGAGAAGATCCGGGGACAAACGGGCCTCCACCAGGAGGGAGTTCCACAGCCTCCGTGTGGCCACCAAGAACGCCCTTTCCATTGTCCCTGTAAGAGAAACCTGGGGGACCTCAAGGAGGGCACCCCCGGTGGACCACAGTGGCCGCTCCAGAATATGGGTGAGGGGGGTGAGGCTGTCTCGCAAGTAAGTGGGGCCTAGATCATATAGGGCTTTATAGGTTAAAACAATCACCTTGAATTGGGTCCAGAAGACAGTAGGCAGCCAGTGCAGAGCGTAGAGCACAGGGGTAATATGCTCTTGGCGCCCCGTCCCTGTAAGGAGATGGGCCGCCACGTTCTGCACCAGTTGCAGTCTCTGAACCATCACCAAGGGTAGCCCCACGTAGAGCGTGTTGCAGTAATCCAGTCTCGAGGTAACAAAGGCATGGATAATGGTGGCCAGGTCAGAGTCCAAGATATATAGCTGAAGCCGCCATATCAGGTGTAATTGACAAAAAGTGCTCCTCTTCATTGCCACCACCTGGGCCTCCAGGTGGAGCCGGAAATCGAAGAGCACTCCCAACTCCCAGACTTCAAACCTGTGGGACCAAGGAGGGATGAACCCCATTAGTGATGGGGGCCTCCAACTCCCCCGCCCCTTTACCCACCAGCGTCACCTCCGTCTTGTCAGGATTCAGCTTCAGATGGCTTGCCCTCATCCAGTCCCCCCCCACTCCCCAGCTGCCAAGCACTGAGTATGCACTGAGACTGTCAGATCCAGGTCAGATGAAAAGGAGAGGTACGAATTGCAGGTGTGGGGAGCACACCACAGAAATAGCCCATCCCTGGGCCTCAGGAGCACTGGTCCTGAGGCTTTAAGCCCTGGCTTCCCTACAGGATCCCCTCCAGCCGTGGAGCCTGGGCCATGACCCCTGACCACATGGTAAATAAATACCCTGAATATTTTCATTGTCTCTTTGGTGGATGCTACTACCTGAAATCATCATTAGCTGAGAGTATCCTGAGTCAATCACATCTAGGTGAAATCAACTGAAGGAGATCAAGATTTGCACATGAAAATGAGTGTGTCCAGAGCAGACAAACTCTCCCCATGTGGCTGTTTGGTCAGCTATGCCCCAAATCCCCTCTCTCTTTTGGCCCTGTCTGTGAAATGGGGATAATACCTCTAAGCTTCCCAGGGTTGTCATGAGACTAAAAGCCATTAATGTTTGTGAGACACACAGATCTGACAGTGATTGGGGTCACAGAAAAGCCTACAAATATAATTGCATTTGCCCTTTCTGTTTCCCTGCTGAATTGCAAAGTCCTTCAAACTGAAGTGAGCTGTTATTGCAGGCTCTATTACTGACTCACAGGAAAATATATGGCAGGAGACAATAGAATATGCTTTTCATCCCCTGGACCAATTCAGATATGATCTGACGAGTTTTTACATTTCCAGGAGACTCTTCCAGAAGAAAAAAGACAAATGTTCAGGTTGTGTGTGAAATTCTTCACCCAGCTCTGTGCCAAACCAGTAACTATTCCACCAGAGAGCCCTGGAATCCACTACTGTGGCCATACTGTGCTTTGTGATACTTGGGAAATTTATGAGCTTACTTAAAACGTAATAGACTACTTCGACCATAATTAGACATTCTTTGGGGATCTCATCATTTGCCTGCAGGCAGCTCATTTTACATACTTTTCAACCAGTCAAAGGTTTTTCGAGGGTGCTGCGAGGCCTATTTGTTAATTGCTTTTTCACAATTAACAGCATTTGTATGTAATGTATCTAGTGTTAATTAACATCCTGATTAGAGCGCTAATTCTCCTTTGGCCAGATTCAGTTCTCAGACCAAGGCAGATCCAAAATAACTACAGCAGAGTTCAGCTGCATTATCAGCCCGGCCAAGAGCAGAACTAAGCCACCACTAAGCCAGGGACTGAAATTGGGGCCTTCAGAGCCAAACGCATGCCATCTGAGTACAATCCATGCAGAGATTCCATGCCTGAACCCTGCTTTAGAAGAGCTATGGCTCTCCTAGTGGACATATATGCCCAAGGGGATGCTGCTGAGTCCCCTCCTTCTGACTAACCCCCAAGTGATGAGAACCACAAACCTGGCTTCTTAGTGACTAGGGATGTGTGAACACCGGGGGGGTTCAGTGTTTTGCCCATTCAGGGTTCAGCTGAACCCAAAACCGTTCGATTCGACCTGTTTGGCCTGAATGGGTTGGGGGGGGGGGGGGTTTCCCCTCCCCCTCCAGG
>QEPC01011608.1:6136867-6152452 GCA_003113815.1 Sphenodon punctatus | reverse complement strand
GCAGAGCCATGCCCAGTGCAGGGCATAGCGCTGCCGGGCTGGGGAGCACTGGACCAGGCTGGTGCACTCTGCCCCCCAAAGCCACGCCCCCCAAAGCCACGCCCCAAGCCACGCCCCCTTGACCCGTCTCCAGTGCACCGGCGGCAAAGCCGCCGGCATAGGGCCACTAAGACTATATTCTCCCAGGCCACTTTGAGTTCCCAATCCGCCCCTGGTGAGAAGACAGAATGTGCAACAAAAACACAAAGGAAAATTTTGAGATAGACAATAAGGGCAACATGCTACACACTGAAAAGAATAAATGTGGCACATTTGAGACAACTTAAGTATTTGATTCTTCTGAGCCTGAAACAGCAACTATATTTTCTGGGGAAAGGCTACGCCAAGATTAGCACAGTATCAGTTGGGCAGTGATGGTGCTGAATGTAAGCACAACAGACACAATCTCTATCATTGCACCATTAAACAGAATAATATTTTTCATGTATAAAGTGTTTCATTAGCAAACCACAATAATGCTCTGCTGTACACACCTATTATAAGACCATGCACACTATTCACCCTCCAAGTGGAGGCATGGACATGAAACAACTGTCCTCGAATAATATCCTCCATGCTGGTAGCATGATCATGAAATGGTACACACAGGCAGTTCAGATAGGAACATGAAAAACAATAAGGGATAACACTATAGTTTCACATCTGGCTACTTTTAGGGCTGAAACAAGAATCAATTTCTCATGAAAATCTCATGACACTCAAGATCTTGGAACAATCTCAATAGTGTTTCAAGATCTCGATCAAGAATTTTTCTCAATATACCATTTCCCATTACTATGTACTGTGTACCGTGTTCTTCTCAGTAATGCACATGTGCTGCTGTGGCTGTTCTGTGTATGCACAGCCCTCTTCCAAGATGGCGCCGAGCGCATCACCACCATTCCTTGAGTGCATGCCCTCATCTCTGGTGCTCATCTCATTTCCGTGCTCGAAGGAGGGACTGGATCCATGGGCCAGACCCAGGAACTGGAAACCAGCTGTGGGCCAGATTTGGCACACAGGCAGCAGGTTCCCCACTCCTGCTTTAAGGGATCCCATAAAGAACATGTGAAAATATTGAAGCAACCAAAGTCATTGCCCACATCTGAAAACAATGAGCATTTGCTCTAAGCTGTACAAAGATTCTGCCAAAGAACTGAAAATAGAACCCAGAAGCTCTAGCTCCCAGGTTTCTGTTCTAACTAGACCACGTATGCCTTCTCTAGTAATCTGTACTGTTAAAAACTTAATATGTATGATGCTTTGGGTAATTTAAAATACTGTTCCAAAGATTTATAGACCTATAAACTTTAAAATGCAATACAGCTCTCCTTCTACGCTGGATTACAATGCAGGTATTTATTATATTGATAACATTCAGACTATAAAATGATCTCTTGTGCTTTTTCAAAGACAGTGTCCAAACTAAGGACAAAGTTGGAAATAGCATCCTGATTTATTAGGTGCAACCAAGACACACATGCAGATTCCCTGCCTTGAGAAGGGGGATAGGGCAGGCTCAGCTGTCTCGCTGCACCGTGATTTGCTTCTCTGCGCCATCTGGTGGCTTGTATCAAGAAATGAGTTCCCATGCCAAGTATCCTCAGGAGTGGCTTAATTTATTTATTTATATTTAATACCTGATCCAAGTTCACAAAAGGTGCTCACCTACTCGATCATAATTATTATTAAGTATATATATAGCATCAGTAATGTAGCTGGCACTGAACAATTATTAATTAGAAGCAGGTCCCTGCTCTGAGGGTCTTACAATCTAGGAGAGACACGGGTGAGGGGGAAATAGGTGCACGTGCTTAACTTAGTTGCAGGGGGAAGGGAACTGAATGAAAGGATAGTTGAGGGGGAGCATCAGAGAGCAGTCTGTGGGGGTGAAGAGCTAGGAAAAACCTGACAGGAGGAGAGGATGGTTTTCAGGAGGGAGAAGAACAAATATATTCAGGGAGGGAGTTCCAGACATATAGAACAGCAGGGAAGATGGGAGAAAGGGAGCAGGAGGCAGGTGAGGTGGTGGCAGAGGAGGTGCAAAACGTCTGGGAAGAAATATAGCAGAAACAAGTACAGAATGACAGGAAGGATCAAGACCATGAAGAGCACTGAAGCTGAAGGCAAGGAGCTTGCACTCCACTGAATGCAAAGGGGAGAGCATTCCTCCACATGCCCTGCTCAACTTCTTTTTCAATGTACAGCTCGCATCACAACGGTGGTATGAAAAACTCAAGAGGCACAACTGTTGAGGTAATAGTACTAGGGCTGAAACAAGAATCATTCCAATTCTCATGAGATTCGAGAAACGTTACTGAGATTTCTGCAATAGCTTGGTAATGTTCCGAGATCTCATGAGAATCTCGAGAAATTTTTTTAAATGCTCCACGCATGTGCAGAGTGGCCACTGCAGCTGTTCTGCACATGCACGGCCCTTTTCCAAAATGGTGCTGACAGTGTCAGAAACCTACATTAAACCTACATTAAAAAAACTCATTCAAGAAAGCCACCCTCACCCCTAAACCCTTCCACCTCAACCCCTAGTCTCACCTGCCAAATGCTTTGCAAAAAAGAAAAGTTTTGCACTGCCTCTGGAAAATGCTCGGACTCAGGCTATCGTGGACCTCCAGGGAAAAGAAGTTCCATAACATCGGGACAGCAACTGAGAATGCCTCTCTGCAGGCCCTTGTTGTACAAACAAGATTAGCGGGTGGTACCCACAAGAGCACTCCCGGCTGACCACAGGGGTCACAATGGAGCATGGAAGGAAAAACGGTCTCTCAGATATGTGGGGCCCAGGTCATTTAGGAACTCACTAGTTCCATGCCTGTCCTGGTTGGTGAAAGCTAGCCAGGAGACATTAAAACCCAAGCAGACTGTGAAGAATGACAGAAGGAGCTTGCGAGACTGGGTGACTGGCCATCTAAATGGCAGATGAAATTTAATATTGACAAGTGCAAAGTGATGCACATAGGGAAAAATATTCCAAACTATATGTAAAACAGCGCTGGGTTCTAAATTAGGAGTTACCACCCAGGAAAAGGATCTTGGAGTCATTGTGGACAATACACTGAAATCCTCAGTTCGATGTGTGGTGGCAAGAGCAGCCAGAGAAGAAAACAGGATGTTAGGAATTATTTGGAAAGGGATAGAGAATAAAACTGAGTGTCATAATGCTTCTATATAAATCCATGGGGCGACTGCACCCTGAATATTGTGTGCTGTTCTGGTTGCCCCATCTCAAAAAAGATATAGCAGAACTAGAAATGGTACAGAGAAGGGCAACAAAACTGACCAAGGTTATGGAATGACTCCCATGCAAAGATAGGCTTGATAGGTTGGGGCTCTTCAGCTTGGAGTTTATAAAATCATGAGTGGTGTGGAACAATAGAGAACAGTTGTTTACCCTCTCAAATAGTATAGAACTAGTGAACACTCCATGAAAGTAACTGGTAGCAGATTTAAAAACAAATATAAGAAAAGATTTTTTCATTCAATGCACTATTAACTTGTGGACTTTGTTGCCAGAGGATGTGACCAAGGCCAGTAGTGTAGCTGAATTTTAAAAAGGAGTGGATACGTTCTTGTTGACTAGGTACATTAACAGCTATTAGCAAAGTAGGTTTGGGGATGTAACTTCTTACTGTCAGGAGCTGGGAGTGAACAACAGGGAATGGATTGCCCCATTGTTACCCGTTGGGTACCTTTCCCAAGTGACCGAAATTGGCCACTGTCAGAGACAGGATGTTGGGCTCAATGGACCATTGGTCTGAACCAGTATGGCACAACTTATGTTCTTATTGGGGCTTTTGCTGACTCAGGTTGTCAATGCCTCCCTTTGGGAGGGGAGGGTGCCTGACAGCCTCAAAACTGTGGTCGTCCAACCCTTGCTCACGAAACCATCTCTTAATGTTGACTCCCCTCTCATCTATTGCCCAGTCTCTAATCTTGCCTTTTCAGGGAAGGTTATTGAACAGGCGGTTGCCTCACAGCTTCTAGTGCATTTTGATGTTACTGGATTCCTGGACCCATGTCAGTTAGGATTTCATCCTGGACATGGCACTGAGACTGCACTTGTGGCCTTGGTTGATGATCTCTGCCTGCCAATCGACAAGGGTAACTGTACCCTATTGATTTTGTTAGCCTTTGGTACAGTTGATCATGGGGTGTTGCTGACATGGCTGCATGATCTGGCAGGGGTTTTCAAGACTGCTCTTTTGTGGTTCTGCTCTTTCCTGGATGGGAGAACCCAGAGAGTGGTGATGGGTTCAAAGCTAATGATGTTGTCATGCTGATAAACACCCAACTCTTTCTCTTTTTCATTTGATTCATGTCCTGCAGTCTCGGTGCTTACCCAGTACCCGACTTCAGCTGGTAACTGGATGAGGGCGAGCCGATTGAAGCTGAATCCAGACAAGACCGAGGTGATGACGGTTGGCCTGCCTTGTGACCTGGGATATATAGTAACAGAGTAACGGTGTGCACCAGGCCCCCATGTCATTTTCATTTTTGTTATTCAAAAACGTCATTTTGTTATTAATGACAATGTCATTTTCATTTTTATTGTCGTTATCGTTATCATTTTTGATATCATTATCGTTATTGGTACCATTTCAAACGAACATTTTATTTTTGGTATTGGTATCATTATTGATTCCCGTGCACAACTAATATTTATCTAAATCTAAGGGAGACAGGGGAAGGGAAAAGGAAAACTATCTATTATCTAATCAGTTATCTATGTAACTATTCTAATCTATATGTCTATAATCTAGATCTAGTCTATACTACCTATCTATATATAATTTACAGGGGGAGAAGGGCAGGAAAAGGGAGAAGGTCAGATGTAGGGTATGAGTGTCACGACGGGGAGGGGAAAGGAAAGAGAATGGAGGGGACACAGATAACAGGTAGGGGAGCGAACCCCCCACAACAAATAAGAGGCGCCCTCCTCCCTCAACTGGCACGGTCTATCGGGGTAGAAAATGTCCCTCAGGATATTGGGTGGGCTTTCCCTCAGAGATAGAAGGCAACCCAAATCATCATAGGGACGAGGAGAGGAGGGGTATTGCCCCAAGGGGAAGCAGACAATACAACAGTAGGGTAACACTTGCACAGGGAATTCTCCGGGGTCCAGGGCACCGTGAGAAGGGAACGTGGAGGAGAGCAGTACAAGGTCCGGGGAGGGGGGGAAGGGAGTGGGCTGGGATTGACCCAAGGGGGAAGGGGAGCGGGTGTTGTGAGGATAGGGCTGTCATGCAGGAGCAAAACTTGTAGGGGCAAGAATCCACAGGAAAGAGGGAAGGAGGATCACAGCACCAAGGAATCCCCCACACCTGACTCAACTCAAGCTCACAATGACCAAGACTAACAGGCTAAGCCTCACTCACACTCTCTCGCAGTATCTCTCGGGGAAGGGGGGAAACACAGGAACGCACCTGTCTCTTATACACATCTAGATGTGTAAGGGGGGAAACACAGGAACGCACTCACCCACGCAAACTCTCCAACTTTGAACAACAACAAGAATTGCACCAAAGGTATCAGGGCCAGCCTCTCAGGAGCGATTACCGGTGGCGGCTGTCGGCCCCGCTGGCACCTTTTGTATGTTTGCCTCTAACCTGTCCCGGGCCCCCCTCGCCCAATCCTGTGCTGCGCTTGGTCTTTGGAGGGTGTGGGCGGAGCCCTTGGCCGTCTCCGGCCATAATAGAGGACACGCCCCCTCCCGCAATGGCCCCGACAATCCCCAGGCTTCCCGGCCTTGCGCTGTTGTCCAGCAACAGCACGCAGCCGGCTTTGCAGTGTCGGGGCGGCAAAAACCCTGACAATGAGGAAGGAAAGGTATTGGTGGTAATACCTAATAAATAAATAAATAAATAATACAATGAGGGCTAGGGAGGACTTTTTATGTGCAAGCAACACAGTTCTGTAAATGCAATCTGACAAGCAGAGAGCTCTCATAAAACGGAGAGAAAAAACCTGGCCCTCCCATTATAAAGGGTTGCAGTGTCCTCCCGCAGAACCCCCCTGATTGGTTGTGGGAGGCAGCAGGCATTGAGCAATCACAGAGTGCCATGAAACTGCTGGGGCCTGCTTGTGCTCCTCATTGGCCAGCAATACATCCATCAGATACTGCTAAGCTGCTCGTCGCTCCCAACACAGGCACAGTTCAAGAGTTCAACCCTGTTAAGCCTCCGAGATGTCTGCTCCCTCCTCCCCTCTCCACATTTTCCCTCCAAAACCCAACTGCCGCAGAACTAATAACAAAAATGATAACATTGTTGTTTTAGTTTCTCGTTATTTTTGTTATCATTTTTGGCATCAATATCATTATCATTACTGATATCGGTATTCTCTGTTGTCATTTTTTGTATTCTCAGATGTCTTTTTTTATCGCGGTCGTTATTCTCGGATGTCGTTTTCGTTATTACAATAACGAAAACAAAAATGACAATTTTCATTATCGTTATTCTAACAACGAAAATGACACACACTCCCCTAGTATATAGGAACCCCTGTTATTAATGGGGTTCAGCCTCTTTGGTCACTCAGTTTGCAGCCTTGGGGTGCTCTTGGATCCACTGTTGCGTTGAGATGGACAGGTTACGGTGATGGCCAGGATCTGGTGATAACGCTGCAAACTTTTAAAAATCAGATTTGGATTTGGCCACCATCATCCATGCCTTCGTAACCTTGAGACTAGGCTACTGCAATGTGCTCTACGTGGGGCTGCCTTTGATAACTCTTCAGAAGCTGCAGTTTCTGTCGGGAGTGAGCTGTCAGGCACATTACACCAGTGCGCCAGAGTCTGTACTGCCTGCCAATAGTTTCCTGGGCATAATTTAAGATACTGGTGTGGGCCTATAAAGCACTAAACAGCTTAGGCCCCAGTTATATGAAAGATCGCCTCCTCCCTTATGTTCCATCATGGCCTCTGGGGTCAGCCGGGAGTGCTCTCTTGCGGGTACCATCTGCCCATGAAGTTTTCACAAGGGCACACAGAGGGGCATTCTCAGTGGCTGCCCCATAATTATGGAACTCCCTCCCCTTGGAGATCTAAGTCCGAGCCTGCTCGTCTTTCAGAAGAAATGCAAGACCTTTTTGTTTGGCCAGGCATTGGCAGGCAGGGATGAGGTTGGTTGGAGGGGTTAGGGAAAAGTTTGGTGGGGGATTAGGGCATTTTTGTTATTGTTGTTTTATAAGTTTTCATACTTTATAAGCCATCCTGAGCCAATTGGGAAGGGAACAAAAATAAATAAATAATAAATAATAAGACATATCATTGGCACACTGTTGATGCCCTCTGCCTCCAAGGTCTGATCATTCTGAAGCTCCATGTTGTTTGGGGCTCATGTCAGACCCTATAAATTATTTTAACATTGGCTTCTTTTTTTTTTTGGTTGGACTACAGACACAGCTGTGTCAGGGCATTTTTAGACAAGACAACTATTGCGGATTAGAGAAATCTAATATGCATTTAAGGTGGAATTTTCAAGATGTAAAACAGGTTTCATAAACCTCCGACATCAGGGTTTCATGAAACTGGTTTCACAAACTCACAGATTAAAATGTGTTTTTAATGTTTAAACATTAATGCAGTTTTAAATAGTGATTTAATCTGCATTTCTGCTCATGAAAACATTAAAACCGGTTTACTTTAAATGCGGATGTCTTGGGTTCTGTGAAAGCCACCAGTTGTGAACTTGATTCGTGCCCGTCCTGGTTGGGGAAAGCCTCCAAGGAGACGTTGGGGATGGTGCTGGCGAGGGTGGTTAACGCGTCCCTGCGGCAAGGGAGGTTGTCGCCTAGCCTCAAGGAGGCTGTGGTACGCCCCCTGCTGAAGAAACCGTGATTGGATGTGAATGCACTCGCCAACTACCGACCTGTCTCTAACCTTCCTTTTGTAGGGAAGGTTATTGAGTGGGCGGTGACGATCCAGCTACAGATGCATCTAGACATCATCAGTTCCCTGGACCCTTTTCAATCTGGGTTCCGTCCTGGCTATGGCACCGAGACAGCGTTGGTGGCCTTCGTCGACGACCTCCGCTGGGAGATGGACACAGGATGTTCAACATTTCTTATCCTGCTAGATCTCTCGGCTGCTTTTGACACCGTGGACCATGGGCTCCTGTTTTTATTTATTTATTTGTTTAAATATTTCTGAGTTGCCCCCCCATGTCTACGGCATCTTGGGGCGATGTCCAATTCCATAAAAACATAATAAAAACATTTTAAAACACAATAATTTAAACTTAAACAGGATTGGGGAACAACATTTAAAAATAAAACAAACAAAGGTAGGGGAGAGTCAACACCCTATCCCCCCACCCCCCCTATCCCCAAAGGCAAACAGCCAGGTTTTACAAGCCCTCCGGAAAATCAAAAGGCTTGGGGCCAGGCAAGCTTCCTCCAGGAGGGAATTCCAGAGATGCGGCCCGGCCTCCAAGAATGCCCTCTCCATTGTAGCCCCCCGCTTAACACGGGGGACCTCTAAGAAGGCACCCCCAGCAGACCGAAGGAGCCGCTCTGGGGCATGGAGGGCAAGGTGGTCCCTGAGGTATGAGGGGCCCAGGCCGTGAAGGGCCTTATAGATTAACACCAATACCTTGAACCTGGCTCGGCACGCTATCGGCAACCAGTGCAGAGTCCGGAACACAGGTGTTATATGCTCCCAATGACCCATCCCCATCAGGAGCTGGGCCGCTGCATTCTGCACTAGCTGCAGCCTCCGGCCCAGGAACGTTGGCAGCCCCACGTAGAGCGCATTACAGTAGTCCAGCCTCGAGGTAACGAAGGCATGGATGAGGGAGGCCAGGTCCGGCCTGGAGATGTATGGACGCACTCTCCGCACTAGAAACAGCTGGCAGAATGCGACCTTTGCCACCACCTCCACCTGCCGATCCAGACGGAGATCCGAGTCCAACACCACCACTGTTGAGACGGCTGCGTGACCTGGGGAGTCTGGACGGGACTGTTCTTGAAT
The DNA here is from genome assembly GCA_003113815.1 of Sphenodon punctatus. Taxonomy (NCBI): domain Eukaryota; kingdom Metazoa; phylum Chordata; class Lepidosauria; order Sphenodontia; family Sphenodontidae; genus Sphenodon; species Sphenodon punctatus. The sequence continues at coordinate 6,143,427 of QEPC01011608.1, read as the reverse complement.
GTTTCCGCTCATTCCTCTTGGGGATAAGCCAGCAGGTGGTGTTGGAAGCTGAAACATCTTGCCCCCGCGCCTTGTCCTGTGGCATTCCGCAGGTTTCCATTCTGTCTCCATTATTATTTAATGTATACATGCAGCCCTTGGGGGAGGTCGTGAGAGGGTTCAGGGTGCGATGTCACCAATATGCTGATGATACTCAGCTGTACCTCTCTTTTTCAGTCAACCCAGACCCTGCTGTCTCATTGCTATCCCAGTGTCTGGAGGCCGTGGCGGAGTGGATGTGGCAGAGCAGACTGAAACTCAACCCCGATAAGATGGAGGTGATGGTGGTGGGGAGAGCGAGGGAGTTGTCGGCCCCCCTGATTGGAGGGGGGGGGGTCACCCTCCTATAGCTCAGCAGGTTCAGAGTCTGGGGATGATATTGGACTCAGATCTCTGCCTGGATCGATAGGTGGAGGTGGTGGTGAAGGCCGCCTTCCGCCAGTTATATCTGGTGCGGAGGCTGCATCCATACATCTCCGGGTATTCTCGGTGGTCGGGCTGCATCTTTGGAACTCCCTCCCGGAGGAAGCTCGCCTGACTCCAAGCCTTAACACATTCCGACAGGCTTGTAAAACCTGGCTGTTCGCCCAGGCCTTTGGGGAGGGTGGGTTAGGGTTTTAGCACCACCCTACCCTTATTTATTTTTTGATTTTGTCTTAACCCTGTTTTAAATTGTTTATATCATTATGATTGTTTTATATTTATATTGTATTTGTACTCTTGTATTGTATTTTTACTCTTTTAAAATTGTTAGCTGCCCTGACCTGTTTTACAGGAGGGGTGGGGTATAAATTGATAAATAAATAAATAAATAAATTCCAAATCCGCGATAACACACACATCTAAACATTCAATCCGGATTAAAATAAAAACGGTTTCAATGTGTGATAAGCACTAATCCGCGATATTTGGTGCTTGTCTAAAAACGATAGTCAATATCTCTACTGGTGCTGCTATTTCAGTAGGAGGGCAGAAGACTTTAGTCAAGTCGCTATTTCCATTATAAACCAGGGCCCAGGAATTTATAACCCAAATTTAACAATTTACTCTGAGCAGAAATAGGGCCTAGCAAGTGATTAGAAAACAAACGAACAATAGGGTCAGATTCTCAACTGTCATAAATCTGTATCACTCCACTGATTTCAATGGAACTATGTCATGTTATGCCAATAAAGGATCGAGCTCTTTTAAAAATTTTTTAACCTTTTTCTTCTGAGTGCAAAAGATGCTGATGCTAGAACTTGACATTTGAGCTCCTCTCACTAACATGGACTGTTGCAAACAAGATTATGAAGGTTTCTTTTCCATAATGGAGACAAGACACTCTGCCTATTTTGAGAGAAAATGCTAATGGAGACTTGTTTTAAAACAAATGAGCTGTATTTGAATACCTTAGGCCCCAAATCCCCAGTTAATGATGGCAAGTGTCATGTATCCTTCCAACACGCAGGCACAATGGTAACACTTTAATGAGCTGTTTAATTTGCTCTTTTATGCCTAGATGTAGGTGATGGACATAAGGTGCCGTATCAGCCCTCGCTGAGAAATGCCTTGGTTATATTGTTTTCTGTGGCAGCCTGAACATTCTTTCAATGCTTTTAGCAATTGTGAAGGAACAATAAAGAAGGATTACTGAGAAACTTTCTGAAAGGGAAAAATACACCGGGGAACTCTAGGCAATAGTAAACTGGAGACCTGTAGTGCGGCACAAAAGAGCTCATGTGAAGCTCAAAAAAGCCTTTTAAATTGTGAAAAATAATCACGGCAAGGGGGGCTGTCAAGGGTGTGTTGATGAAACATATTTGAGGAGGATTTGAAAAGATAAGTAGCTGGGCAGCATTTTCTTTTTAAGTGCCCCTTCATCATGGTTTGATTCAGTTATTCACTCCAGGAGCAGAGATTAGGGTGATGAATTTCTATTGTTAATGTGGTTGCCAAACGTACTTTTTCAGAAGCCTTCCATTCCAAAAAATTAACCTTGATTAAGAAAGACACAAAGCAGACGCCATCAGTAAGTATATTTGCCTATGGTAAGGATGATAAGAGACAATGGTTAGAGTGCTGGCCTGGGACTTGGTGAGGATTGCACCTCAAGTTTCTCAATTCAAGCCAAAGGGAGTTCTGTCATTGGCCTCTAATTCCCTGTTTTGCCACAGACATCTCATATGACCTTGGGCAAGTTACTTATTCAGTTCCCCATTGTAAAATAGGGCTAATAACACTCCCCTACATAAACAACAAAGCGACAATACTTAACATCACTTAATATCAATAGGTCTTCTGAGCCTTACAGGAAGTATTTGGGTGTAGACTTTGACAGAAACTTGACTTTTAAAGCTCATCTGGAGAAGACCTACAGTATAGTAAAAGTAAGCACTAACCTCATCATAAAACTCATGATCACATTATGGGGAGGCAGATTTCACTCTGACATACTTGAAACAGCTTCTGAATCCCTGCCCAGAATTGAACCTCCGCTTCCTGACATAAGTACTATGTTTTGTATGTAAGTTTAGACTTCATAACAGCTAACACTAATGGTCCCTGATTCACCAGGCCTCTATTTTATTATTTTCCCATTAGTGAAAGGGACATGATTAGGTGTGTCCAGACATTAAAACTTCCATTCCAAAGCTTTAATTGTTACACTCATCATAATATTTCTCAGGATTCTAAGTGCAGAATTGTCAATAAACTAAGGTTTTTTCAAGGCTCATTTAGATGTGCTCCAAAGAGCACTTACAAGTGCCAGCGGCGGGATGCGAATGCGAAGAATGCGTGCCCAGATGTGTCTGAAAAGGCGCCACACGCATGATTGAGCTTGTCAGAGCATTGACAGGCACGCTCTACCGACCTGTTTTTTTCAGGTCAGCAGAGCGCTCCTGTCAGTGCACCAACAAGCTCAATCATGCGCGTGGTGCCTTTTCAAACGTTATCTGGGCACACATTCTTCACATTCACATCCCACCACCGGCACTTGTAAGTGCTCTTTGGGGCATGTCTGAATGAGGTCTTACTGAGAAATTCAGAATTCCACAAATTCAGATCTATCACGTCTTGCATGTTCCAAGCCATTTTCTCTTCTGATTATACAGTTATAATGATTTGTTTTTGTTTTTTTTAAGTGTAGGGAAAAGGGTGCTGGGAAGAGAAAATAAGAACTGAACACGAACTGGACATTAAATTTTTTTGGCAACAGAGAACTGAAGCACACACTGCATAGTCAGTAGAGAGGTTCCTATTTATTTAAAGCTCTTTGACTCAGGCTCACGATAGGACATATTGTCCCAAGAGCACTGTACGTTGAGTCCCTCTTCTTGTCTATTTTGCTGCCTGACTATCAAGAAACTTAACTTTGAGGTGGTTAATCTAGGCCTTTATTGTAGAGCCACTAATATAATACGCATAATACACAGTTTGCTTCCAATAAAGGCAGGCAGTCTGCAAGAACCTCCTTTTGTTATTAATTCTTGAGCTGTGGATATAATCAATGGAGAAAATGTTTGCCATTTTTCAAGAAGTAGCAATCTATGCTTACATCCCAAACATGAAAATGGATATGGATTAATGAATTCCTCATCTTAATTAATTCAAATAAAATGTGTCTTCATAACTATAAAGTGTCATCTAAGATGAGACTAAATGTTGTATCACTCTTATACATATTGCCCCAAGAGGACAGCTTATGTTGGAGAGAACAATGATTAGTATTTTCAGAGACACACACATGAATAGAACAGAAAGGAAATAAAATAAACCTTTTCTTCTTTTTTTGGCCTTTTGTTTTGCACACAAGTACACACTTTAATCCCAGATGGAGGGAAAAAAGATGAATACACGGACATTCTAAACAAAAAAGACAAGAAAATGTTACCAAACTAAAAGCTCCTTTTTGTGTACATCGTATCTATTTATGCATACACAAAGCTCCTTGATTATTACCATAGAGAACGGGTGAGGAACCTTTAACGCTCCCAATGGCCACTTTGAAAATTAGTAAGCATTTCACAGGTCAGAAAGAATTTGAGAGGGAGATACTTGAGGAGAAAGGAGAGGGAATCCTTCTTTACCTGAGCTCAGGAATCTTTTTTCCCCTCAGCTCATTCTTTCAGTGTTTGAGGGTAGATCATGGGCCAGATCCAGGAATTGGAAAGGAGTCAAATAAAAACCAGCCACAGGCTAGATTTGGCCCATAGCCACAGGTTCCCTCACTACTGGTTTAGAGGCATCAAAACAAATCACAATATTGTCATGCAAAATAACATTATGCACTGTAAGAGATTATGGTCCATGCCCAAAGAGCTTACAATCCAAAGATTTAAAAAATCTAGTGGAGAAAGATTTTATTGTTCACATATCCAGAATCCTTTTGAGCAATAATGGCTACCAACACTCAAATCTGTATGTGCTTATCCTCAGCACTTTACTAAAGGTCTAAAGGTCTGGTGACCTCTAAAAAAAGTCTATTTTTCATTATATTGTCTAATACAGAACTAAGGACAACTAAACAGCTGAAATCCAGTAATAAATGATGGGCATTTGATGCTCTTTAAAGAAAAGGTCAAAATGGGACCCAATTCAATGGCCCATAACAAACAAGTTAAGAGTGTATTTATAAACAAGACAAGACAAACAGCGGCTGTGAGTCATGAGGGAGGGGTGGTGGTGGGCAGAGCGTAGCACCTGCCCAGGCGTGTATTGGGCTTGCTGCATGAAACCCCCTAAATAGGGGCTACCAGACCAAACACGACGGGACTCTTGGAGGCTATCATTCATTTATTTTCACCCAAAGCTTCTAGCTTGGTGTGGTACAGAAAATGATAATGTCGCTATTCACCGGTTACATTTGCTTGTATTGTCAACTATATTTAATGTTTGTAGGAGTATAAATGTAGCTGAAGTCCGCGTGCTCCACTGGGTAATACGCTGGACTTGGAACTCAAAGTCCTGAGTTTATATCCTGGTCTCACTGGCTGGCATTGGAGCTAAAGTCCAATTAAAGTTATATGGTACCTAAGGTTGCCAAATAAACATTTCAAAACCAAAACATGGAGCCTTGATGTTGTGAAGTAAGGAATGTCCATTGTGTTGTATAAAGCTCAAGGGTTCTGAAATAAGGGCCATCACTATTCTGCCCAGCTGCTTCTTTCAATGGCCCCTTTGCTTCTCTCCTCCCTTTGTCTTCCATTTCTTTTCTCCCTACATACACTTTGCCACTTTATTATTGAAACTCTTATTTTAGTTAATTCAGGATTGTTGTGGGGTTGGGGTTTTTTATAGTTTCAATAGGATTATGTAATTTATTTATTTATATAAGATTTGTATCCCGCCCCTCCTTCCCACAGGGCAGCTAGGGACAGCGAACAACAACTATAAAAACAATAAAACCATAAAACATTTTAAACCATTCAAAATTCCATATTATGCAGGGAAAAACCCCCAAAACAAAACACTCTCCTCCCCCCACAACCCCACCCACCCAACCCCTAGCCCTCGCCAAAGGCATGTTGGGATAGCCAGATCTTACATAATCATCAAAATGACAGGAGAGTGGGAGCCAACTGAGCCTCCGGGAGCGAATTCCACAGCACAGGGGCGGCCACCGAAAAAGATCTAACATTGGTGGCCACCCACCTCGCCCGGGGAACCTCCAAAAAAGCTCTGACGGACGATCTCACGGGTCGCACGGGCACATGGGGAGTGAGGCGATCCCACAGATAAGTAGGGCCCAGGCCTTGAACGGCTTTAAAGGTTAAAACCAGCACTTTGAACTTTGCAGACAAGATCGCTCAGATTCAGAGCGACTTTGATGCTGGGTTGGGGGCAGTGGTTAGAGAGCGTGAGGTGATGGAGGCCCGTCTGGTCCAACTTTGGGGGGGGGGTTAAGGAAGTGATGCCAGCCGATGCGGTGGATGTCTTGGGGTCTGAGAGAGCCACCAGTTGTGAACTTGATCCATGCCCGTCCTGGTTGGTGAAAGCCTCCAGGGAGACGTGGGGGCGGTGCTGGCGAAGGTGGTCAACGCGTCCCTGCAACAGGGGAGGTTGTCACCTAGCCTCAAAAGGGACTGTGGTGCCCCCCCTGCTGAAGAAACCATCATTGGATGCACTCACCAGCTACCGACCTGTCTCTAACCTTCCCTTTTTAGGGAAGGTTATTGAGCAGGCGGTGGCACTCCAGCTCCAGGTGCATCTGGACAGCATCGGTTTCCTAGACCCTTTTCAATCTGTGTTCCGCCCCAGGTATGGCACTGAGACGGCATTGGTGGCCTTGGTGGACGACCTCCGCTGGGAAATGGATGCAGGATGTTCAACATTTCTCATCCTGCTAGATCTCTCAGCCGCTTTTGACACCGTGGACCATGGGCTGCTATTGAGACACCTGCGTGACCGGGAGGGTCTGGATGGGACCGTTCTTGAATGGTTCCGCTCATTCCTCTCGGGGAGAAGCCAGCGGGTGGTGTTGGGGGATGAGACATCATGCCCCCGCGCCTTATCATGCAGCGTTCCGCAGGGTTCCATTC
>QEPC01011608.1:6095896-6107435 GCA_003113815.1 Sphenodon punctatus | reverse complement strand
TGGGGGGCTGCTGCTGCTAAATGCGAGGTCCGTGGTGAACAAGGCCCCAATTATCCGGGACTTAATCTTGGATGGGGCCATGGACCTCGCATGTATCACGAAAACCTGGCTGGACGATCTGGCCGGTCCAACTTTGGTGAATCTTGTTCCGGCCGGGTATGCCGTGCAGCATCAGCCCCGCACAGGCGGCCGGGGAGGTGGTGTAGCTATCATTTTTAGGGAGGTTTGGCCTGTTAGGAGGTATCCAGTTCAGGAGATTATGGGTATCGAGGTCCTTCACGTGGTGTTCGATTTGGCCGGGGGCAAGCTAGGGATGTTGATAGTGTACCGGGCCCCTTCCTGCCCGGCGGCATCCCTTGTCGCTCTAGCAGAGCTGGCCTCGGAGGTGGTGTTGGGCTCCTCCAGGACTTTGGTTCTGGGGGACTTCAACATCTGGGGTTTGGCTAGTAGTACATTTACAACACTGACTTCCAGATCAGTTGTGGCATTGTCAATCACACTGTTGCCCTTTCTTGAATGAAAGGGAAATCTGCCTAAGAAGCACCTTTTGCTCTCCTGTTACAAATGTACAGGCTAAGTCTTTTACACAAGCTGAGCATATTCTTTCCATGATGCTGACAGCTTCATCATAGCCATTCCTCTATTTTGATGGGGCTGTTTTAAGATGCCTCCCAGAAGAGATGTGCTTATTTCAATCACCGGGAATGGAATCCAATTCTGTACTTGTACAAGCAACTGTGTCTCCACCGATGAGGTTTTTTGCCAGGATTTGAAAGCAGTTGATTTCTAATAGTTTTCAGGGGGCCGTCATGGGGAAAGGGGTCCAAGGATTCTTAAGGAAAGGGATACCCCCACAGGGATGGCAGCAACTAGCCTCCAGGGCCAATGATCATCGCTGAGGTGCAAGGAAGTGCCAGCATCCCTAGCAAGAGGGCAAGAGTGAATAGACAGAACTTGAGGTAATGTCAAAGGGAAAACTAGAGGGAGTTCTGGGGGAACAATGCAAGAGGAAACTAGGGAACAAAGCAACTGATGGTGAGGATGGAAGTGAAACTAGAAGGATCTTAAGAGCGGGAAGGCTCCCAAGATCGAGCAGGTGTAGTATAAGGGAAATCCAGAGACCAAGGAATAACACCCAGACACACCAGAGGGTAGTCTGGCATAAGGGAAGGGCTATAAAGAGACAAAGTGAAGAACTAGGTACTAAGAGGAACCAGGACAACTTGTGAGCAAGGAAAGGGTTGCAGGAGACAGGGGGGAGAAACAGGCACCTGAAGGGACTAGGGTTACTCATGAGTAGAGAAGGATTTCAGGAGACAGAAGTAGCAGGCAATAGAAGAAACCAAGGGTAATTTCAGATGTACTGGGCCCAAAGGTCCGCCATGCTGAACCACAGACCGGGCAGGAATCAGGCCAGCCATCCTTTAGACATGCTGGCCTGATTCTCCCCAGGTCGCAACATGCGACCACACAGCCCCGCCCCCCCCCAGCCGCCCTCCCTCCGGAAGACAGGTGAGCACAGCAGCCAATTCGGCCGCTGTGCCCGATCCAGTCCCGTGGTCGGGACCACAATCCAGCTGGGCTGCAGGTAACAGACGTTACCTTCGGCCAATCCCGGATCATGGACAATCCGATCATGGTTGGGGCCCAATCCCACCATGATTCTGGAACTCCAGGCAGCCGGAGGTCCAGAATCATGGTCAATCTGATTCCTGCCAGTGATTCACTGAGGTGAACATCTGGTAGGAAGCAGAACACACATACGGGACCAACAGCCACCACAGGGCATTCACTGTGGTATCGTTACGTCTGAAATTACCCCAAGGTTAAGGACTCCTAAGTAGAAAAGGGTTGTGGGAAACAGAGGGAAGTAGGAGGCACCAGAGGGGACTAGGGTTACTTGTGAGAAAGAGGAGGATCAAAGAAGGCAGAAGAAGAAAGCAGACCCTGCAAGGGAGCAGGGCAGAAGAGCAAGGAGGTACGAGGGGTAGACACAACAGGAAGTATTAGGCAGGTGAAACAGGAACACACAAAGTTCAGGATGAAACAGGAACCCGAAGGAACTAGGGCTACTCATGAGCAAAGAAGAATTGGAGGAGACAGAGGGAAGAAACAGACACTAGAAGTGACCAGGGTTACTCATGAGCAAGGGGGGGATTGTAGGAGGCAGAGGGAGGAAGCAGGCCCTAAAAGACAGCAGGACAGAAGAACAAGGGTGCCGCATACAAGGGGGAGACACAGCAGTAACCATATGGGAAGTATAATTAGACAGGTTGAAACAACACAGGGAAGGAAAGGGAGATGGCGTATGCAGATACAAGCAATGTCGCATGAGGTCACTTGGGGAAGGAGGACAGAGAGCACAGCCAAAGGGGAAATCAGGAAAACAATAGACAAAGAATGAGAACAAGGTTCGAAGGGAACAAAGGACAAAGTTAAGGAAAGGTAAGCCAGGAGTCAAGGGGAACCAGAAGAACAGGAGACAAGGGGGCAGAACACAGCTAGAAAGGGAGCAAAGGACCAATATTAAGGTTTAAGCAAGACAATACAAGAAATCATGAGCTAAGCAAGACCAAGATAAGGGTCTAGATCAAGCCATGCAGGAACAAATTATTTCAACCAGCTTCCTGATGCTCCCATCATGCCTTTATGTGATCTGGGAGTCAATCAGGAACCAGCAGGCAGGGCTACATAAGCTACACAGGAGGTAGGGTGTGGTCAAGGTAGAGTGAAGAGGAGCTACACACAGGAGCACTTGGACATACCACAGGAGGCTGAAGTGGTGTTGCCAACAGCCCAGCTGCTGCTCCGGGAGCCCAGAGGGCAGATGTTGCAGGACAAGGCCTGACAGTTGTACATCTGGGTAGAAATGCAAAATTTCCAGAAATCTTGAAGGCATGGGGAGGATGGAGGATTCGTATATGCACATAATGTGCATACATGTCACAGATGCATGCTGAGAGGTATCTGGGGTAAGGAGCGATTTGCTGCCGCTGGACAGGTGAGGGTCAGTTCCCTTGAACAACAGACAATAACAGATCTAGACAGACCCTGGGGCGGGGTTCAGTATTGGAAAGACACCAGCAGACCAGTGGCGAACAAAAGAAACAAACTGGACAGGGGAGAGATTTGCATATTCTAGCCCTGTGATACGTCTTCCCTGAAGATGTGCTGCGGTGGCCCCACTGCACTGCTGGTGCACAAGCTGTGATCCTGCTAAGACCTGCTACTTGGCATTAGTTGTCATCCAGAAAGATCATCTGATCCAGCTTTCTGCTGAAATCACTTGACTGGGTCAGAAAGTGGTTTCTGGGGTTCCCAGAAGAAAACGTTGGAAAGCTGCAGCCAGTGCAGTTGGACTTTGTAAGCCTCTCTGATCCAGCCCCTTAAAGAAATCACTTGGCTGGATTAGGGGGTGGCTCCCAGGGCTCCAGGAGAGGATGTCAGAGAGCTGTAGTTGGCATGCGACGGCAGGACCTGGTAAGCCTCTCAGATCCAGCTCTCTGCTGAAATCACTTTGCTGGATCAGGAGGTGGCTCCTGGGGCATTCTGGAGGAGGATGTCGAAGAGCTGCTGTCAGCGTGGGACTCCTCAGGACGGGTCATGGCCAAAGACTCAAAGGGTATGCCACGAGGCTTCATAAAAGAACACCAGGGATGGGAGTGGTACCAGCTCTCAGGGGCAGCCACCTAAACCCATGCAGAGCTCGAGGACAGAAGAGACTCGCCCAAGCTCTGAACAATGAACTGTGAGTGGGACGCAGGGATTGGGGCCCATGAGATGGTGTCTGTGCAACTAGACTCTTGCTTTGTGGGTGGGACCTCCGTGTGTGAGATATTTGGCTGGTGCCTGTCACCTCTGTTTATTTTAATACCACCGTGTTTACTTATGCTCTTTAATAAAGCTCCTTTGTCTGCATCCTAACCTGTGTGTTTAGTAAGTGGGGAAGGTAACAGTCAGCCAGGGTGCTCAGTGGAATTTAGTGTCCTAAGTTTCTGGGTGGGGGCTCAAGCCAGTGTGTAAGGTGTGCAAAAACCCTAGAAAAGTAACCCAGCCCTTCTTGCCACTGTTTTCATTGGCACTAGGGTCACAATAGTAGTAGTAGCTAGTTCTAATAGTAATACTATAATAGTAATTGTTAGTTACATTGGTTCATAGGATACATGAAACAGTTTATTTTCAATTTTCCCTAAAATTTCCTTATCAAGAAGGGGGGGGGGGCGGGTTTAAATACACAGTCAGTTGTTTTTTCCCCCAGACACTCACAGTCACATCTCTTTATCTGGGAAACGGTCCTAGTCACAATAGTGGAAATTGATGGGTAGTATGTATAAGGCGCAGAGGTAAGAATCTCATGGCAAGTGCCAGAGGTCTCTGGATATTTTGACCCGTGGGTAGGTTTGCCCTCTCTTATGGTGGTGATGCATTTGTTATGTTCAGATTGCCTGCCAGTTGTCTGCTTCTTTAGATCACACAGGATGTTGGGCATTTTTACACACACGTTAAAGTTCAGGATTTTTCAATTTTCTGGGTTTACAAGTCCATAAGTTCCAGATTCATTTTTCACACACACACACACACACACACACACACACACACACACACTGCCCTGAGGCAGTTCCTGGATGCAGTCTTCACACACACACTGCCCTGAGGCAGGCTAAAGTAGCCACAGCTGTAGACATGAGTGGCTGCCATGGAAACCAAGTGACCACAGCTGCCTGGAGCAGAGCAGTTTACCAGAAGAACTTTTTACACACAAAAGGTTCTGGGAGAAGTTCTATGCAGAAGTTCAAAGATCCGAATGTTTAAGATCTGGGTGAGTGATTTAGACACACAAAGTTCAGGATGTAACAGCAAACATCCAGGAGAAACGTGTGTGTAAAAACACCAGTTAACAGAAGTGATGGCGGGCTGCTGCTGTCACAACTTGATCTGGACCGGGAAGCTGCTGGCAACCCAGTCAGGATTGGGTCCGGAAACATTCATGCAACCGGGGGGGAAGGGGGGGAGCCTCGTGAATGTGCGGCCACCAGCACCCCCCGCACCCCCCGCCATGATGGACCCAATCCAGACCGGGCTACGGTGGGCTATAACAAATGTAAGCCCATTGTAACCCGCTCTGGCCAAATAGGGCAGATGGGCCTGTGACCCCAAAGAGCTCTGGGATCACAGCCTGGGATAGTCGCTAACATGCCTGGGAGAACGCGGGAGCAAACATCTGGAAGGTCTCCAACAAATGTGACGGTAATCGGCAGGCCAAATTGGGGCACCCACAGCAGGCCTAAGCAGGCTCCCGTCGTGTGTTTGTTAACACCCATACTTGCATTTCACCATGTCCACTGGGGCTGTGCTTAGGCACACTGCATGTAATATGGCCAAATGGTCGGAGACATTTTCAAGGAAATCTGAGATATGGGAGCACAAGCCCATTTCTACAGATAAATAGGCCAGCCCTCCTGTTTAAACGAGTCCTCTTGCTTATCTCCACATGAAAAGTTTTTCCCTGACCCCCCGTCCACAAACCTCAGCTTTCACATTTTAATAGCTTTTATTCTTAAGCTACAGAAAATAAAAGTTATGCCGGTGAGAAAGAGAATCTAGGATGTTTCCAGATAGGACGATGTCCCGCATTCCCATGCTTTGACTCATGTGGGACCACAGGCCACCGTCACATCAGAGACCGCTGCCAGATGTTAGCCCAGACCATTTCCCAGGTGGTGTTGGTGCATAGCCTGCGCTGTGCCTCAGGAACATCCCCAGGTCACAGCCCAGATTAAGCACCAACATCGCCGAGGGAACGGCTCCCCAACCAAGTGTAAAGTGTGCCGTTACAGATAAATGGCCCCTTTACTTACCCTGGTTGGGGTCCCTGCTGATTCTGGACAGTCGTTGGCTGCCATGGCTTCCCATTGGCTGGCGGTGACAGGCCGCTCCATGCAACGCGGGGGTGAGGCCAAGCGAACGCACACCCATGCATTTCCCTGGCCCCTCCCTGGCCCAGCCACCATTATGTTTGTTTGGTGACTGGATCAATTCCCGACCAGAGTGATGGCTCCCACAACCACCCAAGTAGGTCTGTGGCTGTGGTGGGAGCCATCACTTTTGAAAGCATCCATACTATGTGCATCTTGATCTACAACAGCAGCTACTTTGAACTGCTAACTTATGTTGCCAGTCCCTTAGAGATCACCATCTCCCCTTCTCTCAAGAACCTGCCCTGCCCCTGTGTCAGTTACCACCTTCCAGCCCTCAGCAGTCATTTTTTCCACGTTGACTTCCTCTCCCCATTTTTTTTTTCCAGGATACACCATAAATCCATCCATGATCTAGTCTCCTCTCAAAATCCCTGCCCTTCATCTTTACACATTTCTCCCTCTAAATGTTTACTGACCTCCTGGCACAGTAAAGTTTCCCAGTTTCTTCGGTCTCCTCAGAGAGATGGAGATGCAGGCCTGATGAGAGGGGGAATTATGAGGTTCAGTTGTACTGAGCTCCGAAGCTCAGTGGGGCCCCCCAATAACTACAAGAATTTGTAATATATGTTATATATTTTATTTTAAAAAATTAAACACTGGCAGTTTATTTTATAAATATATTAAGTATATAAACTTATATATTAATATATTTGTAGTATGATGAGTGAAATAATAATTGTGAGTAACAAATGTGTAAGTACCCAGTATGATCTCCAGAAACAGATTTCAAAACTTATGACAAGGGGGTAGGATACAGAAGGCTCATGACTTCCAGGATATACCAGGGCTTCAAATTTCTCTCAAAGGGTCTGTGGAGAGGACTTTCAATTGTATTTCCATTCCAGCCTCCTGCTCTGCTCCCCACAGGCAAGGGAAATGTAGTCTGAGGGCCTGATATTTGGCAGAGCTGTGAACTGCCCAGTGCCTGCTCTCCTGCCTCCCCCTTTTTTATTTATTTAGACTACTATCCTGCTCTACCTGTAAGGCACAAACGTTTCTAGCTTTTGAAGCTAGAAAGAAGCTATTTGGGGGAATGAACAACATGGCTGAGGATAGGTAAACAAGATGCAGACCCAGATGGGGATTGAACTGCTGGATTTCCGAGCCAGCTCTTCTTTCTGGCATCAAAAGATAAGCAGCACTAAGAGTGTTAACATACACACAGCTGCTACACGTCCGGAGGTGGGATGGCCACCCCTGCAGCCCCCAGCCAGGTCAAGTTGGGGATGGAACCTAATGTTCCCCGAGCCTGACCTGACTGGGGAGAGCGGGGACCAACGTGTGGCTGGCTGGCTCCATCCCTGTGCTGCAAACTATGCCCCCTCCTGCCATGACAAGCAGATGTCTGGCTGCCATGGCAGGCCCCTACACTGGGCCAGGCGGGTGCAAAAGCAGACATGCTTGCCTGGTTCACCCAGCTCTGGCCTGCCTGGGTGGCTTGCAGGGCTGGACTGTGGGCTGGTTCATTTCAGGTCCACCTTTCTTGCCCAGCTGCCAACACCACGGAAGTCTGAACCTGACCCACATCTGGCAGGCCTGGAACAGCTGTGTGGGGTTTGGCTCCGGCCCAGGCAGGCCAGAGCAGGTGAACCATGCCAGAGGCGTGTGAGTTAACACCCATTGTTCTGCTGCCCTTTGACAAATTTACAGGGTTGCCCAAAATCACAAGATTTGTGGTAAAATTATGGAGGCCACCGACCTATGGCAGGTAAGGTAGGGCAGAAAAGATGGCCAGCCCTCTATCCCCTATACGGCGCCCCCCTCTCCTCCACCTTAGAGCTGTGGGTGGATCAGCTGCCTGCAGTTTGATGACATTGCCAGGGCAACCCCGGCCTGAAGCGGAGCTGCAGTGGCCTGACCACCAAGTAGATGGACCATTGCTCTGTCCCCCAGCTAGTGCTCCAGGTTGACCGGCCCATTCTGCATTTGGTGCTTCTGAATGTTCTGGAGCACCACAAGCAAAGCTGGCCCAGAGCAGGCAGCACCTGCTCCACCTCACACCTGGGCAGCCCGCCTTTAAATGAACAGGCCACCCAGGGGCGAGACAGAGCAGAAACGTGGGTGAGGTCTGTCTGAAAGCACCCATTGTGTGCAGCAGCACTTCTGTTTGGGGAGATGAAAGGTATACTACAGCCACAGGGCATACAAAAGGGCAGGGGTTGATTAATGGTTCAAATTATATAGGACTTTCAAGTTGCCTATCTTGGCCCTTGGTCAGGCAGCCTGACAGTTTTAAAAGAGGAGGCCTGTTTCATGCACAGTGTGCCGTGCGGTAAGAGACAGGATGTTATCAAACACAACCAAATTCTTTATTTAACTAAGCTTACTCCATGAGGCTGTGTCTAGCTCATGCACACTCCCCTTCACAAGCTGGGCTGTGTTTCCTCTAAAATTTCGCGCCCCCCCCCCCCATGCAACTCGTTTTCAGCTGACCCAGGTCCTGCTGTCTCATTACTTTCCCAATGTTCGGAGGCTGTGGTGGATTGGATGCGGCAGAACAGACTGATGCTCAATCCTGATAAGACAGAGGTGATGGTGGTGGGTAGGGCGAGGGAGGTACTGGCTCCCCTGGTAGGGGTGGTGGTCTGCCCTTCTGTAGCCCAGCAGGTTCGGAGTCTGGGGGTGGTGTTGGACTCGGGGCTCCGGCTGGATCGGCAGGTAGAGTTGGTGGCTAAGGCCGCCTTCCGCCAGCTGTATCTGGTACGGAGGCTGTGTCCATACATTTCCAGGCCCGACCTGGCCACCCTCATTCATGCCTTCATCACCTCAATGCTAGACTACTGCAATGTGCTGTACATGGGGCTTCCCTTGCTTCTGGTTCAGAGGCTGCAGCTGGTGTAGAATGCGGCGGCCTGCCTCCTTATGGGCACGGGAAGGCGGGAGCACATTACACCTGTGCTCCGTACTCTGCACTGGCTGCCTATAGCGTACCGAGCCCAACTCAAGGTGCTAGTGTTGATCTATAAAGCCCTACACTGTCTGGGCCCCTCATACCTTGGGGACCCCCCCCCCTCCGCATCTCAGAGCGATCCCTGCAGTCCACCGGGGGCACCTTTTGGGCGGTCCCCCATGTAAAGTGGGGGGCCACAATGGAGAGGGCGTTCTCGGTGGCCGGGCTGAGGCTCTGGAATTCCCTCCCGGAGGAAGCCCATCTGGTCCCAGGTCTGTTGGCGTTTCGGCGAGCATGCAAGACCTGGCTGTTCGCCCAGGCCTTTGGAGGGGAGGGTGGGATTGTATTTTTAAAACATTGTTTTAATGAATTTTATTGTGCGTTTTTATGCTGTAAGCTGCTCCGAGATGCCGTAGGCATGAGGGGCGGCTAACAAATATTTATAAATAAATAAATAAATAAAACTCCAGTCCCAACCTGCAGGTTGTTACAAGGCCTATGTATTCGTTTTCTGCAGGTATATACTTCTGTTCAATTATGTGAAGAAGCTGCTGCAGTGGAAAAATATACAGCCCCCTCTCCAAACACAGCCAAATAAAGGAAAGAGTGAGGTGTACCTTGAATGAGCAGCAGGGACAGCTGGGTCATTTTAACTAGAGTAGCACAGTCCACTTCAGGTGAGGTTCTGATCTGGAGCAATGGTGGCCTTTGTCAGAGCTGGGACGAAAGACCCAGATTTTTGCAGGAAATGGTGTGGATAAACAAGACTTGGATGAGCACCAGGAACCCTGGAAGATTTAGATACCTTTTGATGCCAACAATTAAAGGGCTGAACTTTTCTTTGTCCCTTCACCCTGCCCATTCATCACATTGATATTCCTCTCATCTCACAGCCCCAGCCTCCAGAGTCCCTAGATTTTCTCCATTCTAGCACATCCTCTTTGCTCTGTGCTGTATTATTCCGACTCATATCTGCATCCAGACTTCTTTATTAATAGCAAGAGCAGAATTTCTTGGTTCTTTCAAATGGAAGTTTTGGTCCTCTTACGAATGGAATGTGTGACATGTCCTGATTCTTCAGGAAGCAATCAAATCAATAATTTGTTTTGCTCCATTCAGGGGAAAAAAAAAATCCAAGGTCTGCAGTTACTGCCATGATTGAATAGCTACATGATGCAGTAGGGAAATACAAGTTTAGTAACAACCTTGGGTGCACAGTCCTTAAATTGACAACGGCATTCTGGAAATGTGACTCACTCCATTCTCTATGGAGAGAGTGTGAATCATATTTCCATTACCCCCATGGAATTACATCCTCTTCACAGGATGTACGCCTCTACTGAACACAATCAGGGGGTGAAAACAGAAGAGGAAATACATGGTTAAGGTAGAGGAATAGCTTTAAAAGACAGATAGGAAAGATAACTACCCTATTTTCATGTCAGAGGAGAGTTGCAAAGACCCCCATCACAGAACTGTAAATATATTTCTCACCCCATTTGCCATCAGCTCTGCAAAAATTACTCTGCCAAAACTAAGCACTTGAGTGGAGAAAATGTAAATAAAACATTGATCATATTGCGTGGCATGACAGATGCGTTATTCCTGACTTGCTCCGTACTTCAATGTGCCACAGATCCCATCACAACAGTAAGAACAGGGATACATATATTTTTGAGACATTATACCACAATTTGCATTCATAGACCAAAGATAATTGCCAAAGGTTACTGTAGAAATGTATCTTTGAGGCACAGAAGATTAAGCATATTTTGATTCAGGTGTGACCTCAAATTGACCAATATGACTATATATATGAAAGCAACATTTTCCAGGAGTGAAACTGACATCACTGCCGAGATATTTTAAGCAATGACAAACCCGGAGCCTACAGTATAAGAAAATAGATTGGTTTTGAAGCACTCATTATGCAACTGGACAAAATCTTTATTCATCCCCAAAATTAAAATATTCAAAATCTGTCCTCCCTTCCTCAAGCACTTCAGTGGTGTTTAATAATAAAACTAGCTTTACTGAGCCTGCTGTTTCTCACCTGTCTGACCTGAGCAGAGTGGGTACGTGTTCAACGTCATCTAAGCTGATGGAATGATTTTCTGGAAGTTCATAGTATGGCGGAAGAAAGAGTTCCATGAGCTGCCAGCTTCAATGAAGGATGCAGTTCTTCTGCAATACTCTATTACTCACAAGAAGTAGCTCTCTTCAGTGGAGTTTCCCCTTCCAACATTCAGGCCTTCCTATTCAGGTGCATGTATTTTGGATAATACTGTAATCCTCAATAAGAGTGCGGCTTTTCTCAGTGCCCAGGAAGGCTTTTCTGCATCACATTGGTTAAAGATTCAGAGAGCAGAACCGTCCTGTGGCCAACATGGCAATGCCCATGGGTGCATTTAAATGAGGGGCACCAACCAGTCATGCTGCAGGTGTGTGTCTGTTGCACCGTGGCTGCCTGCCCCAGGCTCCCTTAGTGCTTAATAAGTACTAATAGGTGGGTGTGGGGCCTTCCTACAGGGAGCAACCCTCCCCCCTCCACCCCATTTGTACTGGCCTTTCCCCTAGGCCACACAGGCCGCCTGGCCGGAGAGGGGGCATGTGGGCCTCTTGTAGGGCTCCGCGACAGGTCCGTCCCAAGACGTAAAGAGGGCGGCCGCCC
>QEPC01011608.1:6031847-6091657 GCA_003113815.1 Sphenodon punctatus | reverse complement strand
GAGGCCGAGGGCTCAAATCCCGTCGCCTCCCCGGGGGACGGCAAGAAACTTCTTGCCGTCCGTCCCCCGGGGGACGGCAAGAAACTTCTTGCCGTCCGTCCCCACGTCGTTCCCCCTCCCCCCCCCGGAGGGGCTGCGGCCGCCCTCTTTACGTCTTGGGACGGACCTGTCGCGGAGCCCTACAAGAGGCCCACATGCCCCCTCTCCGGCCAGGCGGCCTGTGTGGCCTAGGGGAAAGGCACTCCACTCCTGAGTATTTCCTTGGAACCAGACCCACTTCTATCTGACCCTGTCATCAGATCATTATTCCTGATCCCTCAAAGTCCACTACTCACGTCCCACCTCTGTTTTGACCACAGGTTTTGCACCAAGACAAAAATACTTAAAATGCCACAAGGTAACCACCCCTGTAATATACACCTGTACGTTTCTTTCCCCGGGAGAAAAAGTATAGCAGCATTGAAAAGGAATGTCTAGCTGTTAAATGAGGGTCGAAATCGTAAGCTTCTGGTAACCCCTTGGTTTGGTTAACTTGGATAAAGGATTAAAAAACAAACAACCAACCACACTCACTGTGTGCTAGTAAGTGGCTCTCAAATTCTTACACAATTACCCTATGGGTTTCAGGTACAATGCATAGAAGGGGAGCAAAACGAAAAGGCAGACTATTTTTATTGAGGTACAGGGCAAACTGCTGTGGTACTGATAGTACCCCCATGGGGGAGGGGAGAGAAGTCTGTTGGGCCCCTGCTCTGAAGTATCTGTTGGGTACTATTATGCTACTGACTTGACAATGTCTGCACCTGCTCTGAGTGCCTGATTGAGATCCAGATCCCAATGGGAATTTAGGGCTTGGCTCCCAGCAGAATGAGTGTGCAGTAAGGGGCTGATTCCAGGAGCTTTTCTTCAAAACTCAGCACAGCCCTTATCAGCAGTTGCACTGTGGCTGACATGATAACATGGCTGCAATGGGTTTACTTAACAAAATCTTTGTAATATGAAAATGGCAGGGAGATATTTTGCAATGGCCACGGCCCCTCCTGGGTGACAAACAGGGAGTGGGTGGAATGGAATGGACGGAGTATAGATGGTTGGTTTGTGGGAGGGGGTGTATATATGTGAATTTATATTTGTTTTAATGCATTGAACCTGTGGGGTAGGGTAGCCTCCAATCTCAATGGTAGAGTGTGGGCATATCTATGGTTGTTCCACTCCTTTTTTTAGTACGCACGATGATTAAGAGAAGAGTTCCTTCCTGCTGAGAAAATGTTAGTAGGAAACTATGGGCTATCATGGAGGCCAGAGCAGGTAGAATGTTCTCATTCAGCTCTTGATTATGATGTGTGTGTCACCCATTCAGAACATGTAGATTGGTGGGACTTGAGTTCCCTCAGAATGCCTTTGGACCTGGCTGGCAGTGAGAATTCTCTCATCTGGTACTTAACTTGTGGTCCAAATATCCCTCTTCCTGCAACTCAAGCACTAAATCAGATAGGGATCCTAAGATTACTGCTTTAAGGTACCTTCTTGGCATTTCTGCTTTGGAATTCATCACACAGTTATAGGATATGCACCTGAAATTCAGAGAAGAACTCTGTCACCTCCACCAAAATACCCGAGGCGTCTGCCAAAACAAATGAAACCAAGTTCCCCCCTCCCCATTTTTACATAATTGCCCAGTCCTATATTATCTAAACTAGATCTTGTTCAAAAAATGTCCATTTTCTTCTTAAATTGGTGTGCATTTGCTCTTTTAAACAGCAGTGGAGAAGCAAAATAAAAGCCATTAGAGTAGCAGTTGACATCTCTTGGAAGAAAAAAAATAAATCTCATTATAGTCACTTACTTACAACATCAATAAAAATAATATACAAATGGAGCCAGCTCAGTTGGTCCTGACATTGCTCTGAAGATATGGGAGGAAGATTGGTAGGGAGGCACCTCATTAGCAGAGCAAACAGTTAGCAATACAGTAGAGACAAGTAACTGCAGATACTTCAGCAAACACTGAAAAAGCCCAGAATAGTTTATTTCCAAATTGTGGGTGTCTGGAAGGATAATCTCAATAATTTATTTATAGTTATTTTATTATATTATATTTATAATGGCTTATTAGCTCATAGCGCAAAATTTACAGCCAGAGATGCAAAATTCTTATTCTTATTACTTAGCAAAAAGCTTAGCTTTTGGGGGGGGACAGTAAGAAAGAACAATTTTGTGGGATAGAGAAGCAGCACTCACTTAGCCCTAAGGTCATTATATACTAGTGCATATTCTAATAAATAATGAGGGAAATTTTCAATTGCTTCTGACAAAGCTATTCATAAAATGTTTATCAATATGGATATGTTTTATACCTTTTACTCAGGACATTAGATGCACATCAATAAACTTTCAGTTTAAGAAGTACTGTTCTCGATGTAAACAACAGATTCAGATAAGGTTTGAATTCAAAAGATGGCTTGTACATCTAATTTAAAAGCAGCACATCTGGAATTATTAATCATTACCATGTCTTCTTGAATTGGTGATATAAAATATTCTTTGGCTAACTTTGTTTTCTTACGGCAGAACTGGAAATAGTCCCAAGAAAATATTTGTTAACCAATATTGTGGATATCTTTATATTAACAAGCAAACCAAGATATATATTTAATGGTAACAAAATAATGCTCTTCCTCCCAATATAGTCTTGAGCAAAAAAATAAATCCTTTTGACCGATTACAAACCTCCAATATTTTAGCCTAACCCCAAATACTATTATTTGCAAAGAAACCAGCTGGGGTGTGCATGTCATTTTCGTTATTACAACAACAATAATGAAAATTGTCATTTTTGTTATTGCAATAATGAAAATGACAACTGAGAAGAACGATAATGATAAAAATGACAACTGAGAATACCGACATTGTCGTTATCATTAGTGCTGTGGCAGTTGGGTTTTGGAGGGGAAATGTAGAGAGGGGAGGAGGGAGCAGACCTCTCGGAGCCCTAAACAGGGCTGAACTCTTGAACTGTGCCTGTGTTGGGAGGGACGAGCAGCTCAGCAGTATCTGATGGACGTATCGCTGGTCAATGAGCAGCGCAAGCAGGCCCCAGCAGTCTCATGGCACTCTGTGATTGCTCAATGCCTGCTGCCTCCCACAACCAAGCAGGGAGACTCTGGGGGAGGGCACTGAAACCCTTTATAATGGGAGGGCCAGGTTTTTTCTCTCTGTTCTGTGAGAGCTCTGCTTGTCAGGTTGTTTTTACAGAACTGTGGTGCTTGCGCACACAAAAAATCCTTCCTACCCCTCATTTTATTACCAATACCTTTCCTTCCTTATACCCTACATTTTACCTTCTCCCTTTCCCTGTCCTTCTCCCCCCGTACATTACATATAGATAGGTAGTAACTATATTAGAGACATATAGATTAGATTAGAATAGTTATATAGATAATTGATTAGATAATCGTTTCCTTTTCCCTTCCCCCATCTCCCTTAGATTTAGATTGTGCACGGGAATCAATACCAAAAATAAAATCTTTGTTTGAAACAACAATAATGTCATTGTCGTTAACGATAATGAAAATGACATCTTTGAACAACAAACAAAAACAAAAATGACATGGGGGCCTGGTGCACACCCCTAAAACCAGCCCTGTTTCAGCTCAAAGCAAATAACCTGGGATTGATTGGGGAACAGTGAGAAGACGTCTCAAAAAGAGGTTTAGTTCTTTTGTTGGATTAAACTCCAAATTTCAGTTCCTTATAAAAATGAAGAAAAAGAGTCAGCCAGTTGCCTGTAGTAGCAGAAGCCTGAATATTGCACACAGAGTTGAAGAGTTGCTGGGAGAGGAAGGAGAAAGAACATACTGAAGTTTCATTGGTTGTTTCTAAAAGCCAGATTCCTTCCGATACCTTTATCCCCACTGAGCAGCATATTACTCCAAAATTAGAATCTGGTTCCTAGTCTTGGAAACAACGAATGCTATTTCCATGTAAAATTTGATCCATTATATACAAAGGTGGTTTTAGTGCGGAGCAACCAGAGATATTGGCGATTTTTACACAGAAGCCCCCCCCCCCCGTCCCCCCGTGGGGTGTGTGAATGCGTGTGTGATGTGGAGGGGTGTCCGTGTACACATTGCAGCGGTGGGTGGGGAGATGGGTGTTCATCCGTGCAAACAGCCCAGGCGGCAGGTGGGGGTGCGTGCGTGTTCCTGATACACACCCATCTCCACCCACTGAGCCATCCGGCAAACCAGGAGGCTCCGTGGGTGGAAATGGGTGTGTCCCCATAGGAAAAGGCACACATCCACGGTGGCAGCACACCCATCCCCACCCACCCACCCCCTGGCTGTGTAAAAAGGGCCATTGACAGATTCCCTAAGCAGTGTAGGGCACCACTATGTTAAGTAAAGTCATATCAACAGAGCAGTGTACAATGTACATTTAATGCCAAACATTTTAGTAAGCATTACTGGAATGTAACCTAGTCTAGTTCATGACACTGTTTAATTTCATGTTAGTTGTTAACATAAGATGGCATAATTGCCTTTAAATAGTATATTAAAATAATCAGGTCTATTGATCTTGTACTTAATAATTCAGTTTTGTATCTCCAAGTCCAAAAAAATTCTAGATGATGGTGTTAACTGAAGCAACTTGCATGTCAATTCATCTGTAGTTGCAATGACTTGCTGTGCTAGTCATACAGTGTGCAGATGGGAGAAGAGAGAGGTAGGGGTGTGCACCAGCCCCCCCCCATGCCATTTTCATTTTTTGTTATTCAAAAATGTCATTTTCGTTATCGTTATTAATGTGAATGTCATTTTTGTTATCGTTATCGGTACCGTTTCAAACAAAGATTTTATTTCTGGTATTGGTATCGATTCCTGTATGCAACGAATATCTATCTAAATCTAAGGGAGACAGGGAAAGGGAAAAGGAAAATTATCTAATCAATTATCTATATAACAATTCTAATCTAATCTATATGTCTATAATATATATCCAATCTATACTACCTAGCTATATATAATGTACAGGAGGGAGAAGGTCAGGGAAAGGGAGAAGGTAAAATGCAGGGTATATAGAAGGAAAGGTCCTGGTAATACAATGAGGGCTAGGGAGGATTTTGTGTGTGCAAGCACCACAGATCTGTAAACGCAACCTGACAAGCAGAGAGCTCTCACAGAACAAAGAAAAAAAGCCTGGCCCTCCCATTATAAAGGGTTTCAGTGTTCTCCTCCAGAGCCCCTCTGATTGCCTGTGGGAGGCAGCAGGCGTTGAGCAACCACAGAGTGCCATGAGACCGCTGGGGCCTGCTTGCGCTGCTCATTGGCCAGCGATACATCCATCAGCTACTGCTGAGCTGCTCGCCCGTCCCAACACAGGCACAGTTCAAGAGTTCAACCCTGTTTAGGGCTCCAAGAGGTCTACTCCCTCCTCCCCTCTCCACATTTTCCTTCCAAAACCCAACTGCCACTAGGGATGGGCAAACACGGTTTAGAAGTTCGGTCGACCGAACTCAACCAGTTCGGTCGACCGAACTCAACCAGTTCGGTCGACCGAACCGAATTTCCGAACTCTGTTCTGTTTGCCCATCCCTAACTGCTACAGCACTAATAATAATGACAATGATAACATTGTCTTTTCATTTTCAGTATTGGTATCATTATTCTCTGTTGTAGTTTTCGTTATTGCAATAATGAAAATGACCATTTTTGTTTTCGTTATTACAACGACGATAATAACATGCACACCCCTAGAGAGAGGCGCATACCTTAGCCTCCACCCAGAGCCCCCATGAGTACAACACTGGGCATATAAGAATATTCTATACTAAAAAAAATCCTTCGGTTTAAGAGAGAAGTTAAAGCCCTTACAAATTCAATCATGCTTCAAAAATCATGAAAGTTGTAAGTTAAAGCTCCCACCTTAACATCCGTGCCATGTAAGCAGTAAAGACATTGAACGGTCTCATATAATGGGTCTTTTCACACAGACAGCACCCACACCTCTACCCCACCTTGTCCCTGGGTGGGCCCTCTGTTTAAAGTCAGCCCACCAGATGTGTAGGTGGAACAGAGGTAGGGTAGGCAGTTCTTTATCTGGAACAGCCCTGCCAGAGGTGCATTGGAACATCCAGGAGCATGCCAGTGGAGCGGGCAGTCCAAACCTGGGGCACCGACTGGAGGCAGGATTGAGTTCCATCTGCTTAGGCGGATGTCTGCTGCAGCCCCAGACAATGCCATAGAGTTGTGATCCACCCACCCACAAATCTATGGTGTGGGGGAGGGGAGTGCCATGTGGGCGAACCATGGGCCACGGCCGCCGCTGGGTCTTTTAAACCCGCCCCAGGCCAGACTGCAAGTGGGCAGATGTGGGGATGCACCCCTGGACCTGCTCCAGGGGTGAGCACCCCCACCTTGATGTGAAAGCACCAGTTGTGTTCACTTACAACTTAGGCTCCATGAACCCACACTTTGCCTTGGTCTTTCATTCCACCCAGTTCCTTGCTGCTGCATTCTGTCCCTTTTTCCTCCCCATCATTTCACCCATTCCACTCTAGAATAAAAATCCATTGTTTTAAGAACATCGTTTGAATGTATAGTTACATATTTTTTTAAAAATTAAAAATTATGCCCAACTCTTCCCCTAAAGCGAGTGTGAACATAGTTATAAACACACACGTCTGTCTAATATGGATTTTGTTACTGAACTAATAGCTTTAGAAAAGGGAAAGTATTTTTAATGGATTTATTTATTTAGAAGTATTTAAATTATTTATTATTTATTTGAGCTTTCCAAAATGGCTCAGCATACATCAGCCTGACTCCATAACCCACCCACATACATCATCATCCCAATTCCCAGAATAACCATTCATGATTATTTGATACAGCCATTGTACCTAAATCCATATCCATTCCAGGCATAATCAAGGGGTAAGGGAGATTCTAGTTGTAGAGTTTTCTTAAATTATTCTCACCCACACCCTTCTGTTTGGAATAGGACACACTCACAGACAGCGGGGTTGATCCCAAGTCCCGCAGTAAGCCAACCACTGATACTGTTGAGATCCTCTAGAAAAGCAGCCAAGTACAGCCACTCAATCTGCACCATACGAGATTATATGCATCTCATAATACTTTCCTGTTAAGCTAATGAGCCTCTAGAGCAAGAGAATTTTACTATGGAGCCATTTCAAATCAGAACAAAATGCACAAAATCCCAGCCCTGCTTCTGGAATGGGGGAGTAAAAGCAGAGAGACCAGAAGACTTTTACCAAGCCAAGACTCATGCATGCAGTGGGACTGCAAAAGGTTCAGCAGGGTGGGCTACGATTTTAAACTTTGCCTGGGCACTGTCTGCTTCCTGTTTGGAAGAGGGAAAGCTTGCGAGACTCCTGTCCTCCTTTCGTAGGAGGAACTGTGCTGTGGCTTGCACGAGGCTGCAGGGAACACAGGCAGCGCGCACTGCGCACCATGAAGTTTAGTCTTTTCAGCTAGTACTTTCAATTCAAAGAGACTGGAAGGCACAATAAGTGAAGGTGTGAGAGAGGGTGAGATGCTCTGAAGCAAGCAGGGGCAGTGCTGGCCAACAGCAGTCAGCTGTGCTGCTGCCAGAGACTCGCAGTGAGGGCCCCAAGCACGAGACATCAGGCAGGGTGCTGAGCAGATTTTGGGGCCGGGGGGGCCCTGCACCAGGCAGAGTATGGGGAGCTGAACTGTGTAGGACTGCCGCAAGCAATGCTAGGAGGAGAGTCAGAAGCACTGAGCTGCCACAATGGGGAGAGCAGCTCCACCTGGGGGGAGAGGGGGAGCACAGTTCACATACCGAAACCTTCAGATCACAAGACACGTTTTATATTTTAATAAATTACAATTGAAAATAACAAAAAAGGTTTCAAACACTTTTATAAATTAACTTGCACAATCTTTAGTAAAGATAACCTCACAAAAGACTGCAGTGGGGAGCCAGAGGGGCCATTTTGGGGGGGGGGGGAATCCTGCCAGAGGCAGATCTTTACTAGCTCCCCTCCCCAGTTTCAGTTTCGTTTATTAACGTAGCAAACAGTCATAGTCGAAAAGGGACTGTATAAACACAAAAGAGACACCAAACATGGTATTTTTATAAAATAGTCAACACATAGTAATAAATAATGTAAAAATAAATAGAAATAGCAATAATCATGACAATAATAAATTTTCATCATGAGAGCGAATCGTGGAAAGTACCAGTCATTTATCAATCCAATTTAAAGGAAAGGAATTTTTCCCTTTCCTGAAAAGCTAAAAACAAAAACGACATCACAGCTTGTGATGTCTCAGATCTTTTATCCAATAATAAATAGATCAGTAATTCTGAAGGCGCTCTACCCAGTAGGCGACCCAGGATTCCCACCAACCACTCGACTCTAAGTTCGTCATATAAATGACAAGTGCACAAGATATGCCCAGGAGATTCCATCTCCATATTGTCGAAGGGACATAGCCTCTTGCCATAGGGAATCCCCCTATATCTGCCATCCAGTGCTCTCGTTGGCAGGGCATTAAACCTAGCACACACAAGCAAATAAAGCTTTCTAAATGCACAATGGGTTAACAGATAGTTAGCAGTCAGACCGGAGTTGGGAACCAATTCTCCATAGCATGCTAATGACGCACAGGTGGAAATAATTGCTTCATCTTCCTGCCTACTTAGGTCATTTAGTCTCACGGAGATTTCCTTTTTTGCCACCCTTGATCCCTTGTATAACAATTCCACAGAAGAAAAGCCCAAGGAGGATATTTTGGCCTCTACTAGCTTATTCCAAGCAAAAACATATGGATCATTCCTCAATAAGAAACATAAACCGGGGTCAGACTCTTGGCAAAGATGGACACGCAGCCAAAGTCCAATGGCCATTTTTCAAACCTCAAAATTCCAAGCGGTCTGTCCGACTTCTAGTCGCACAACAGCTGCAGAAACACTTCTAGGCACGTTTAATAACTGCCTCAGGAATTTGGATTTGATAATATTCAATTTATAGGGGTGTTGGATAGCCTAAATGACTTCCCCATAGAAAAGCTGGACCCTGGGTTTAGCATTGACTACTCTAAGGGCAGGAGTCAGAAAGCCCCCCTCTCTTTTAGGAAAAAAAGCGTGTAATCGCCGAGATGCACCCACTGGCCCGAGCGCTAACCATATTGAAATGATGGTCCCATTTCAGAGAAGATTGGAACATAAGTCCCAGGTATTTATATCTAGTAACCTGGGAAATGGCATGCCTGTTAATATACCATTTAAGAGTCCCTATTCCTTTCCCAAATATCATGGCTTTAGTTTTTAGTATAGTTTATTGTCAGTTTGTTAAATTTGCAGTAATTCGCCAGGGCTATAAGCTGCCTTTGCAGTCCAATTTTAGTCTGTGATAAAATCACAGTGTCGTCAGTATATAACAAGCAGCTGATGGCACGGGTCCTGATTTTGGGAGGGAAAAGGGAATTGTTTGCCATGAAAGGGATCAAATCATTCACAAAAAAATTAAAAAGTGCTGGTGCCAGGACACGTCCCTGGAGTACTCCCGTCTGTACTTCTATACGGTTTGACAGGTGGCCCAGATGGTCTACTCTGATTGCCAAGGTATTTTTGTAATGTAGTGATTTAATCAACCCAAGGAGACGATTGTCAATATCTGAATTTGCTAACTTGGCCCATAGCAATTTCCTATCAATTAAATCGAAGGCCAACTTTAAGACCACATATACACCAAAAAATCGCTTGTTTTGTTTAACATACTTCTCTGCTAGAAATGACAACAACAAACAATGGTCAGTGGTGGCTTGTAGGGATGGGCGAACAGAACACGGTTCAGATGTTCAGTTCAAAACCCGAGTTCGGGTTCGATGGTTCTGTTCAGCCGAGTTTGGTTTGGCCGAACATTCAAAAATAGCCAAACCAAAACCTAATTTTTGGCCCTGGAAAGACGTTATTCCTGCCCCCGAACTCATCCAAACACGACTGAACTGTTCAGTCATTCTAGAGTTCGGTTCGGTCTGAACTCCGAATAGCCAAACCGTGTTCGCCCATCCCTAGTGACGCGTTCTTTTTGGAATCCAGCTTGTTCTGGTTTAATAATCTTTTGAGCCTCCAACCAGTCCGTCAGTCTTTTCAAGAGATATTTGGCATATAACTTGCCAATCACACTTAGTAGACTGATCGGCCTGTAATTTCCAGGATTGGTTTTTGGGCCACTCTTATAAACTGGGATTACTATAGCATCCCCCCATCCTTTAGGGATTAAACCCGTCTGGTTAATATGAGTAAACAGGGCAGCCAACAGAGGTGACCACCACTCAAGATGTTGCTTCGGAAGTTCAGGAGGTACGAAATCTCCCCCTGGGGCTTTGTTCGATTTAAGCTCAGCTATCAATAGGGCCACTTCCAGTGCAGTTACATCAGGCCAAGTGGGGAAATCATGGTCAAACCGAGGTGGAGTGACCTGCAATACATGGCTGGAAAAGATAGAATGAAAATGCCACTCCCATGCATCAGCGCAGATAGGCATCATAACCGTGGCCCTGCTCCTACCAAGGACACCATTTATAATACCAAAAAAAGCTTTGGAGTCTCCCGTCCCTGCTACCATCATCAGTTTATTCCACTGTCCTATAACATAACTCCTTTTTTTAATCTACAATAAGTTTTTTATAAAGCAGTTTAGATTCAAGGTAGCGGTCAAGAGTTTCCGTCATGTACCCTACTCTCTATTGGCGATATATTCCCAGCAGGCCCCGCTTGGCCAGTCTGCACTCAGAGTCAAACCAAGGCTTAGACCCCGATTGGAACCCTTTCCCAGGCCCAAAACTAGGGCCACACTTAGCAAGAAATGGCTGGAGAATTTTGATAAGCTGGTTATACTCCAGAATTGCCATACATGCCGACGGTGGGTCCATTATGGCGGTTTTATGTCTAATGCAATCCTGGGCATTTAGCACCCTCGACTGTTTCTGACAGTCCCTGGGACCAGTGAATTCT
The DNA here is from genome assembly GCA_003113815.1 of Sphenodon punctatus. Lineage (NCBI taxonomy): Eukaryota > Metazoa > Chordata > Lepidosauria > Sphenodontia > Sphenodontidae > Sphenodon > Sphenodon punctatus. The sequence goes on along the minus strand of QEPC01011608.1, from coordinate 6,080,647 downwards.
GAGGAGAGAGTCTCCCAAGGCAGACATTACACTGGATAAAGTATCAGTAGTTTCCCCCTTATTACTCGCAGTATCATTTAGATTTAAACGCAGGATCAATGGAAAGTGATCACTGAAAAAAGCTACCTCTACTCCAAAATTTTCCACACAGGGAATCAGGTTAGGGGTGACCAACACGTAGTCCACCACACTCGAGTCCTGGTAGGATATAAAACGTTAATTCCCCTGCTGTATCATCAGAGATGGAACCGTTCAATACCACCAGGTCAGCCCGAGCCAAAAGATTGGCCATGGCAATGTCCAAGGAATTGATTTTTGAGTCTTTTGAACTCCTATGTGAAAGCCCTGGTATATTACCCCTGCACTCCACCTTGCTAGTTGGGCTCCAGACAGCATTACTGGAACCTATAGAGGCATTTAAATCCCCAGCCAGAACGAAGCTGGCCTGGGGGAAAGTAGACATCAACTCATATAGTAAGTTATCTAATTTGGTCCAGAACAACAATCTGAAGCTACGAGCATTTATAAGAGGAACATAAACAGAGATACAAATAAATATCAAAGTTCTCATTCTAAGCACTTTCCCTGCTGCTATTGGGGGACAAATAATATGCTGGGTGACCATGGCCACCAGTTCTTCAGATAACAGGCAGATCACCCCACCACTTGGCCGTCCTCTTGACTGAATAGAAATGGCAAGGATAGTGATAGATCTATAACCGGGAAATTCTATGGGGTCTTTGGACCAAGTCTCCTGTAGCAGTAGTATATCGAATTTCTTTAGGTAGTCAAGGAATGGAACATCCTTGAAACAAGAATACCAGCCTGTGATATTACACGAGCAAATATATACTAGTCCAAGTGAATGTCTGGCTATTCCTCTGGGACCACATCTCCATTAGCCTGGTTCTGTGGGGATCAAATCCTCCTCCTGCTACTCATGTTGTGTGTCTTTCCTGAGCCCACGGCTGCAAGGGTCTCCCAACTCTTCTCCTGGGGCTGGGACTGTTCTGCTTTCTCAGAACCCGGGCTCTAAAATCCCCCCTCCTTGTGTTGTGCTGCTTCCCTGGGGCTGGAAAAGTCACCCCTAGCCCCACTGCTCCTGGAACTTGTGCAGTGCTGCTTTTGCGTCGCTGGGGGTGGAAAGGTCTCCTTATGCCCCACTCCATGGGCTTGAGCTATACTGCTTTCCCAGAACTGGGGCCAGGAAGATCTCCCATCCCTGCCCATTTCTAGGGCTTCTTTGTGCTGTACTGCTTCCCCAGGACTGGGAAGAGCTGTACTTAATCCCCCACTCCTCTCGGACTCGAACTGCACTGATTTCCTAGGGCCAGGAGGGTCCCTTGCCCCAACCCCCCTCCTGGGGCTTATGCTGCTGGGCTTACGCAGGGCTGGGAAGGTCCCCCAACCACTCCTAGAGCTCATGACACCCTTTTTCCTTGGGGCCCTATACCTCTTCCTCCCCACCCCTTCCTGACCCTGGGCCATAAAGTCTCTTCCCAATCCTCACCCCAATCCTCTAAAGTGTCCCCATGCTTCTTCCCCCACCTGATCTGATTCTCTAAAGTGCTCCCTGCGCACCTCTTCCCCCTGACCCACACTAGCTCCCCAGTCACCCCACACAAACTGACCCCCCCCGCACCAGCTCCCCAGCACCCCATGAACCTAAATGACCCTCATGCCAACGCCCCCAGCACCCCCACAACCCCGACTAACCTCATGGGATCTAACCTGGATGCACAATGGGGAAGGGTCAGATGGGGAAAGAATAGTGGGAGACATTTGAACTGTGCCTGCATAATGTTATGAATTCTCTATTGACTTATGTGGGAAATTAAAAACCGTATAACTTTAAAACTACCAGACTGATTTTGACAAATAAAAAAGTATGCATCAGAAGACACCCTTGAATTTCCTAACACCACTACACATCACAAAAAAATTCTTAAAGTACACTTTCAAATGAATACTAAAATTAAACTGGCAGAAAAACCAATTTTTAACTTGATTTTCAAACAGCTGTATTTTTTTGTCCCATTTGCATGAAATTTGGAAAGATTGTACCCCTCACCCAAGTGATCCTCTCTGCCAAATTTCAAATAGATAGGATAAATGGAGTTAATTTTATAAGCAATAGTATGTTCATGCATAAAAGCAAAGGATTGAAGCTGGCCTTAAATATAGAGCAGTTCCTGCAGCTCTATAATGAGGCATTAGGTCTTTAGTGTTATAGCAGAAGTGCACAACTTGCATCTCATCTGTCACTAAATACTGAAACACATAGCAAAGAAAAAGCCAGCTATCTATTCATTAGCATTGTCTCCAGTCAGAAGTCTAAATTTTCCATGTACGTCTTCTGTCTTCCTAGAAAAGACTCTATAGCCAGACCAGTTGCATAATTCCAGGAAGGGACTTTTCTTCAGATCATAGGGAGTGGGGAAGAGACTTTATTGTTAAATGGAAGTGGCCTCATCATAGTGGCCTTTTGGTTTGTGCGGTGGTGTTTTAAGTCAATGATTCTCATCATTACTATGTTTGAGATAATACACAAGAGCACATCGCACAAGGGCCTTTACTCCTCTGCGCTGTCTTTTGCTGTGAGACAACAGCAGCTTAACTAAGCATGCCAAAGAACAGAGTTTGCTCTGCCAGCATATAACGTTGGTGAGCTTGTTTAAATTCTGCAGCACCTTTTGAAACTTGGCCAATTAGCTTGCCTGTGCCATATAAGAGGAATGCAGGAGTCACACGTCCAAGTCCTTTTATATGCTCATCAAAAGTTTAAGACAACTTTGGTACAATCTCTCTCTCTCTCTCGCTCTCTCTCGCTCTCGGTCACATCTTCCCTTTGGAGTCCCTGTGCACCAACACTTCTATGCATTTCCTCCACACACCCCACACCCCCGAGTAGGATTACTAGACTAAAAATAATAATTCATAATTAAGGGACATTGTGGAGCTATAGATATATCCATTATGGTTAGGGAACGGTGTTCGCCATGTTTTTCCCATTGGTAGCAATGTGGGAAATGCAGTGAACATGAGTCCCTGACTATGGTCTACAGAGCTGCAGGTGGGTTCTGAAATAAGGGACATCCATTGTTGTCTGTGGTGTTGTGGAATTCCAAAATAAGGTATATCCATTATGATCTACGGAACTGTGGAGTTCTGAAATAAGGGATGTCCATTACATTCCACGGAGTTGTGGGGTTCTGAAATAAGGAATGTCCTTTTAAAATAAGGAAAATCTGGCCACCTTCCCTTGTGTTTACCTAGAACTCTATGGTCTATCTCCTTCACAAATATAAGATGAAGCTTTCTGATCAACTAGGAAACTGCTGTGTTTTCTTCACTTCCTGAAATAGATCTTGGAGCTTTCCAAACACTTTATTAGAGCCAAGGAGGGCTGCCTGACTTATGTTTAACAACATCAATACACATTTACTTTAGAGATTGCCAAGATGACACTGATGCCAATTGCAATATTCTCTCTCTGTACAATACATATAGATATGATGCTTGCTAACACACATGCACTTTTTAGAAAGGAAAAGCTGACAATATGACAGAGAATTTTTATGGCTTAGTATTTTTCCATCCTCTCTCTTTATTTTCCGGTGAAAGTTGTAGACTTGCCTCCCTTCCAGGAAAAGAAAGAAAGAAATCAGGCTAAAATTAGATTTGATGCAGTGAAGATGAATGCAAATCAATTTCAATGGGAAAATTATATCCCATGAAATTAAACTTGTTTACTTGCTTTAATCTTTTAAAGAATTCTAGCAACCTTGAAATAGCAAATACAGTTTACCAGGCAAACCGAGGCCAGTTACATGTGATGTTTGTTTGCCCTAGCTTAAAGAGTGCCACATATTCTACATATGCCTGATGCCTTGAGTACCGTTGGAACTGAAAGGCAGTATTTTGTTTGGAGCCATTATTTTTGTGTTGCCAATAGCAACTTCTCTAATGTGATCAGTTCCTTTTTGGTTTTGACTTTAGAGGTGCATTTAAAAATAATTAACCTACTTATTTGGATGAAAAGAGGAACTTCATTAGATCTAGAATAATTACTGTACATTATTTGTTCTTTTTAAGAGCGTTGCCCCCTCCCCACTGCCATTACCCCATTGCATATCCTGGATAAGCAATACAAATGTAGAGTCAGATTTTAGTTTTAACAACCAAACATACTGGGTCAATTCAATAAATAATATTCTTCAGTGCAGTCAATAAATAGCCAATTTACCTGCTTTCCAATTCCATTTGCAATTAATCATGCAGACATTATACCGCTACCTAATGGCTACCTAATATTTCATTTATTAGACAATCATTCTTGTTATGCTAGTAAATGGACTAGCATGGTTCATCATCCATAATGGCTTTTTTCCTGAATTAAAAGGGAGGCTGTCAGGGAATGATTGGTACAGCGCATGAATAAGGAATTTTTTCCATGCCCCGTTTCACATTTCTGAAGAATGGTGTTCAAACACAGCTGTCACGGTCCTGTCATATCATGCTATGACAGAGAGATTCATTCTCCCGGGCTTTGTTTGCCGACTCCAGGAGGCTGAAGCCAGAAGAAAGTTGGGAATCCAAACAACTGATGCACATAAATACAACATACTGAAGAGACTGGAAAATATTAAAAACACTTGCCTACCAGTTAGCAATCCATAGAAAGCACCGTGTGTGCTTAGTAGGGATGGGAGTCTGGGCAAAATTTCGGTTTCGGTTCTCATGTATTTCAGTTATTTTTTGGTTTCGGTACTATCAGATCTTTTGCATTGGCTTTTGCACTGGATTTTTAACATTGAGGTTTTTCAGTGGGGGACAAACTGCAATATTAAAAATCCAGTACAAAAAAAATCAATGCAAAAGATCCGATAGTACCAAAACTGAAAAAGAACCAACATTTCTGATTAATCCGACATGGCCATTTTCAGGTACTTTCAGTTTTATTGAAAACCGAAATTCCCATCCCTAGCGCTTAGCTTCCACTTTGTAATCCATACATTTGCAGGGCTCAGAATCCCAAACGTTCACAAATCAGGTCCACCTAAATGTCACAAGATTGGCTTTAAAGTCATGAGATCTTTCATAATCAACTTTTGATTCTTTTTTTTTCATTGGTACCTACTGGTCTCTAGGCCTGTGTACGGCTCACTGTGGTTACCTTTCCAAGCTTTTTGTAACACCAAGGAAGGCTAGTTACATTTTTAAAATGAAAGCTGAGATTCCCATGAGCTCAGCAAGTGGGGCCTTAAGGAAACACTTAAGACTCTGCAATTCATGTACGTTGTGAATTAACCAGGTATTTAGGATTTCCAGCCCCTCCAGTCCCAGGGCCAGCATGCCTACTGGATAGGGTGAACACATGACCCAGGACAGCAGTAAAGGACCCAGAAAACCTGGCTAGAAGCCCATCCCCTGGTGTCTTGTTCCCTTCTGTTCCACACTGCAGTATAAGAAGAGTCCAGTGATCCAGCTTCCTCCCACCACCCCACTAAGTTCCAGTCCACGGCTTGCAGTGTGTTGTGCTGCTTAAGGGGTCTGCCTCTTCTGCTTCCCCACTGATCAGCTTGTTGGAGGGAGTATGAGCTCATCACACACCTATATTGCTGCAAGCTCTGGGCTCAAACATGTGCAGTGAGGGAAGAATTTATTTTTTGTCAGGTCACCCAAAGAGCTGGAGCCCTGCTTGGGACAGAAAGTTGGACCTGAGGTCAACCCAAGCCTGACTGCATTGGTCCCAGTGCAGCCAGGTGGTCCTGAACCAGGGCCCAATATGTCCAGGTGCCCCCCACCCCCGCCCCATGGAGCACAGTGACATTACAGTGTTCCGTAAGAGGCAGGGCTACATTGGGAAGGGGGTGGGGCTAAGGTGTTCTCCTGTCCCTTTCCATTGTGACCACACCCCTTATGGAGCACTGTGACATCATAACACTCCATGTGGGTCAGACCTTCTATAGCTGGGAAGCCAGGACAGAGCCCAATAGGACCAGACAGTTGCTGACTTGAGCCATACAGGACATGTCATGTTCCATGTGCCTCAAGCAGGCCACCACTAGGGCCAGCTCTGTCCAGTGCACCCGCAATTCCTACAAGCAAGTTCTCTCTTTTCTGTAATGCTGGTGCCACAAAGTTTTCTGTCCAGTACACTTAATTCAATGGCTTTAGACTAGGGCTGAGGCAAGCAGCTAAATTACTGCTCATGAGAAATTTTGCCATATGGGGAACTAGGATCCATTTCACGATTCCGATGCGATTTCTCAATTCTCACAATATACTGTGAGATACCTTCCCAATTTACCAACTTACTGCTTGCTTACTGCGTACCTTTCATTTACTGCATTGCCGAAGGTACCATTTTACTTCTGGGTTTGTTGTTTCCACATTTCCGAGCCAATCACTCTGCGGATAGCCCACTTCTGAACCTCCCCCCAGTTCCCCTTGAATTCTACTCCAGTGCCTCTAATCCAAATTTTTGTTCTGTGTTGTTCCTTTTCCTTTGACCAATCTGCATCTGGATTGTAGATTAGTAAAGGAATCTGCATGCCAGTCAACGAGTGACACGGAAGTACAAGGGAAAATGGAATGCAAGAAATGTGGTACTGCGTCGGTATTACCTCTCGGGATTTGAAGTGGACAGCAAAGCAGTAAATGGGATCCTGGTAAGCGGAAAGTCAGTAAATCAAGAATCAAAATGTCATTGAGACATTACCAAGTACCCAAAGGCTCTTGATCCAACCAAGATGGTATCAAGAACCAGGATTTTGAGGAGATTCTCCCCCCCCCCCCACATATTTTGGCTGTGGGAGGGAATGCACAGCCAGAATATGTGTAGGGTGCCGCCAGTCTGAAAGCCCCCACACACACACACACACGCGCGCGGCTTTGCCAGCAGACATACACAGGGATGCAGAGCCCAACCTCAGGCCGCTTTCATAGGGTACCAAGGATGAGGGAGCAACAAGGAGGTACAAGAGCCAGAAGGAGTAGGTAGAACCGCTGCGGAGTGCTGAGCTGCTCTGAGGAGACTGGGGTTGTGGCTAGCTCTTAAGGACAACTGGGAGTCCTGTTCACCAATGAGGAGATGGCCCGTAGCCCCTGGACCTTGCAGGAGGCTCGGCCAGGTCACTTCTCCTTAGCAATGTGGCACAGCTGCCAAGGAAGGAGACTCTAGGGAGTCCAGCTGAAGGGAATCCTGACACCACAACACACTGCTGACTCATGTTCAGTTTGTGATCAGCCACAATCCCTCATTCATTCTTAGATGTGCTGCTGCCAGGCTATATATATATATATATATATATATATATATATACACATACATATACATACACACACACACACACACACACCTCATATCTTATATTTGGGCATTAGGCTTTTCTTCCCAAAATGTAGAACCTTACATTTATCTTGGTTGAGTTTCATTTTTTGAATTTCAGCCCAGATTTCCAACCCATCAAGATTACTTTTAAAATACTATTTTCCAATGTGTTCGCTTCCTCTCCCAGTTTTGTATCATCTTCAGATCGGATAAGTAGTCTCTTCACCCCTTCATCCAAGTCATTCATAAAGATGTTGAGTAGCACCAGATCCAGGAGACAGCCCTGCTAGATAGACCCCACTCAGTACCTTCCTCCAATTTCATGATGAGCCACTGATGATCACTGTTTGGGTTAAAATGAACGAGACGACAGCCGACATCAGATGGATGTTTAGTAGGTGTTCGCTGGCCATTTATTAGGTGTCTGCCAGATGTTAGCCACCACCAGCCATGTGGCCACCACCAACCTGCCTCTCACAGTGCAGTCTAGGAACACTGCAGGCCTACCGTGCGGGTGAATTCTGGCTAATGTGCACCCACATGACCACATTCTGCCAATTAGGCTCCACTCAGCCTTGCACACATACAGCACCATAGGGTTGCGGGCAGAAGTCTACAGCATCCGAGAAGCGACAGCTTGTTGGTGATGGGGGTGGGGGGTTGGGGTTAGGAAAAAGTGCCTGTCCATCTATGAGGTTCATTGTGAGTGGGGGCGGCATGGACCGAAGACGAACTCCAGCGGACTATCATCTTCTTTAAAAACACCCTTTGAGTACAGTTCTTCAGCCAGCCATGAATCCACCTAGTTGTAGTGTCTTCCAGCCCATGCTGTGCAAGCTTGTCAATGAGGAGGTCATGTGAAACTCTGGCAAATGTTTTGCTGAAATCAAGATATATTATGTTCACAGCATTCCCTTCATCCACTAAGCTAGCTAATTCATTAAAGGAGACAAAATTAGTCTGGTGTCTGGCCTGACTTGTTGCTGACAAATCCATGCTGGCTACGAGCAATCACTGCATTGTCATCAAGGTTCTTACAGACTAGGGCTGAATTGAGAACCAATTTGATTCTCGTGAGAATCTCGCAAGAATCAAGAACCATTGGTGAGATCTCACCAGGATGTCGCTAATGGTTCGAGATTCTCGTGAGAATCACACTTTTTAAAAGTGCATGCGCAAAGTAGCCAGTGAGGCATTTGTTCATGCACAGTCTTGCCCAAAAGGGGCAGCCATTCTGTGAAAGTGCAAAGTGACCACTGCACATGCACAGAACAGTTGCCCTTTTGCAAAATGGTAGTGACGCTGCTTGCACCATTTTGGAAAAGGGCGTCACATGCACAGAACAGCCTCGGCAGCCATTTTTTGCATGCACAGTTTTTTTCTTTTGATTTAAAAAAAAACACAAAAAAACACCACCCAAGAAATTGTCAAGATTGAGGCTTTTTTCAATTCTCCTTTTTTTCCTTGATTCTTGTCCAGAAGTTTTTGACTCTTGATGAGAATTAAGAAAAAGAAGATTGCGTTTCAGCTCTATTACAGCCTGACTGTTTTATAATATGTTCTAGAATCTCCCCTGGTACTGAAGTCAGGCTGACTGATCTATAATTTCCTGGATCTTCCTTCCGTTTGTTAGAGGTAGAAACATTTGCCCATCTGTGGTCTTCTGACACGTCCCCTGTTTTCTTACAGTGGTGTAGTCTAGCGCTCAATGGTGTTGAATTCTCCAACAAAGCAAGTTATCCAGGTGCATGTGGGAGGCACAATTTAGCCTCTCCCTGAGAACCCCACACATCTGGCACTGGCTCTGCCTTCCTTCTAGTCCATACCTACAGTATAGTACAGACAAGCTTTTCCACCTGGTGTTGGAAAACATCCAATGAAGGCAATTCCACAGTCAGGGCAAAAGTGTTGAATCCCACAGTTTCATTCCTGGCCCCAGCTTTATAGGGTGCATGTATCAGAGATCCAGGATTTGTTCCACTGTATATGTTGAAAATAGGAAAAGAACTACTTGTGTAACAGAGTAATCAATACATTCAGCTCAGGTTAAGGGGTCTCTACAAAACAATAGCAAATGTTCTATAGGGAACAAGTCTGACCTAGCAAGGGGATGGTCAAGGTGACCAAGCAGTTTTTTTTCCAGCTCCCATTCATTGTTGCTATGCTTGTCTGGCCACTTTTAGATAAGCAGCCTGGGAAGTGTGTTATTCTACGCACTGGGAGGAAAAGCCGCCGTGCCGGGTGCATTTACACACACGAAGTGACCGCCCTGTCATAGGAATCGGTGGTACATGCGGCCTCTTTAAAGAAGTGTTCTTGAAATCCCGATATCTGGGGCCAGCTCGTCTAAAAGTGGCCTTAGTCACCTGAGAATATTTGAGATGAAAGTAACCCTAGCTTTTTGGCCGGTTAAAAAAAAAATACAGAGCTCCTTAGGAGATGATTTCAGAGTCCCCAGCCAGAAATGAGTTTCTTATGAGCTGAATTAATTTTTGCTGAATTTAACAAATAACCATCAGTCACCCAAAACATGTCTCCCCAGAGGATCAAGCAGCCAGAGAAACTTAACATAGCTTGAAATTTTATGTGCTTAAAATATGCATTAAGTAATTCAAACCAATTTTAGGGGGTTTCAGACTATAAAGTCTCCCTTTGGCTATTGTAGATCACTGCTTGGCTTATAAGAAACATTGTTTCACAGGTGTATAACTGCTATAAAAATATGCTCCAGACTAAAGTTTGGTATTAAAAGGTCTCTGCATTGGAACAATTTTTTTATTACAAATTTTCACAAACATTGCTTAGCCATTAGATGTCCCCAAAATCCCCCACACACATTTTGCTGGTTCCAGATGTTTTATATTCCTGTTTTGCAGCAAAAACAATGTATTATATATAATTATTTGAACTAGTGTGTTCTCATATTTTCAATTTTGCATTTAGTGTGACAATGTGTGAGAGTGTAGGAATATAACCTTAATACACATGAGCACATGCATTATCATGCTGTTGCATGGTGATTGATCCCTAATGCAGTCTCATTCAAAAAAAACCTATGGTTTAACAGAGTATTTATTTATTCAAATGTATATGCTGTTCTACCGTAATGGCTCAAGGTGGCTCACATCCAAAACATCAAAAAATCCCCTCAACCCCACCCCCCTATCCCATCCAACCCTATTCCTGCCTGACAAACACTTGGCCAAACAGAAAGGTCTTACATCGTTTCTGGAAGATGAGCAGGATCGGACTTAGATGTATCTCCAAGGGGAGGGAGTTCCATAATCATGGGGCAGCCACCGAGAACCCCTTTCCTCATGCCCTAGCTGTAAAACCTTCACAGGTAGAGGATACCTGCAAGAGGGTGCCCCCAGCAGACCTCAGAGGTCACAATGGGACATGAGAGAGGAGGCGATCTTTCAGGTACTTGGGACCCAAGCCGTTTAGGGCTTTATAGGTCAACGCCAGCACCCCGAATAGTGCCCAGAAAGCCATTGGCAGTCAGTGCAGACTCTAGAGCACCAGTGTACGTGCCCCCAACAGAAGATAGGCTACCACATTCTGTACCAGCTGCAACTTTCAAACAGCCATCAAGGACAGCACCACATAGAGCGCATTGCAGCAGTCAAGCCTCGAGGCTATGGAGGCATGGGTGATGATGGCCAGATCTGAATTCAATTTTAAAAAAAGGTCACCGGATTCTCACCAGATGTAATTGGTAAAAAGTAGCGACAAAAGCCTCAGTAGCCCCACTGGCTTCATCTAATGTTTCTCTGAGTTTTCTGCCACTATTTATCTTCTTATCCAACAACCATTAATTACTTTTATCCACATACGACCTACTCCTCTAATATCACCACACCCCACCTCACCTTTACAGCACTTTAACCCTTTAATGTACCCAACTGAACATTACCTTAACTTCTATTCAAAGCATTTCTCCACAGCCTGAAACAAGAAATCTCAGTGAATGCTGCTTTTGTCAGAAGTAGGGCATTCTATCTATCACTGAGATTCACACAAATGTGGAAATTTACCAGTTTTCCCCACTGTTTCTACTGTTTTTTGCAAATCAAACAGGAATATTACAGGCCGGTTCCAAGCCCCATATGAGCCCTATGTGCACGCACCCCCAAGGGCTGTGGAAATGAAAACTTGTCAGTTCCCATAAAAGTACTGTAAAACTGTCATAAAAGTCCTAGACAGTGACAAAAATTAAGGGACAAAATGGTGGAAGCATGGAATCACCAGCAACTGATGAAGTGCTGATGGACTTTCGCAAGCCACTCCAAAAAATGTTCCCATTCTGAAGGGAAATACTAACACTTGCTCTCGTCTCAGCTCTGGTAAAAAGCACTCCTGTCCACCACTGCAACCTGGCAATCCAAGCACAGCAATGGGTACAAGAGCACGCCAAGGCTTCAAGCCCGAGTGACCCCATGTCTCTGAGGTCACATGACTGGGCAACCATCACCACTTCAGTATCGTCTGGATTCAGCTTCAATTGGATGGCCCACATTTTTTATTTATTTATTTAAAACTTGTATCCCACCCCTCCTGCCCAAAGGCAGCTCGGGGCAGCAAACAACATGACAAATTTAACAATAAAACATTTAAAAACAAATCAACAAGTTTTAAAACAAATCATAAAACTCACCCTCCCTTCCCAAACACTACCCCCCCCACCCTACACACACACCCTTCGCCAACAGTCTGGCGGAACAGCCAGGTCTTACACAAGCGTCAAAACGACAGGAGGGTGGGGGCCAACCGAGCCTCCTCTGGGAGTGAATTCCACAGCACGGGGGCAGCCACCAAAAAAGATCTCACATCAGTGGCCACCCGTCTCACCCGGGGAACCTCCAAAAAGGCCCCCACGGACGATCTCAGGAGTCACACGGACACATGGGGAGTGAGGTGATCTCGCAGATAGGCAGGGGCCAGGCTGTGAAGGGCTTTAAAGGTCAAAACCAGCACCTTGAACCTAGCCCGGTGCTTTATAGGGAGCCAGTGCAGAGCCCGGAGCACAGGTGTCATGTGCTCCCTGCAACCCGCCCCAGTAAGGAGACGGGCCACGGCATTCTGCTCCAGCTGCAGCCTCTGGACCAGCTTCTTGGGCAGCCCCACATAGAGCACATAATCCAGCCTCGAGGTGATGAAGGCATGGATGACAGTGGTGAGGTTAGAGTCTGAGAGATATGGCTGAAGCCGCCGCACAAGATATAACTGCCGAAACGCAGTCCCCACCACAGCCACAACCTGAGATTCCAGGCTGAGCCATGAATCGAGGAGCACACCCAGACTCCGTACCTGCGAGACCATGGGAAGGCAAACCCCACCACCCCTACCACAAGAGGAGATTCAACCACTCCCAGGCCCCCCCAGGCCCTCACCCACCAACATCACCTCCGTCTTGTCAGGATTCAGCTGTAGGTGGCTCAACCTCATCCAAGCCCCCACAGCCGACAGGCACTGGGAAAATAAAGAGACTGCATAGCCTGCATCTATCGACAGTCAGGCATCCAGTGTCTTTCGACAGCCAGGCACTGGGAAAGCACAGAGGCTGCAGGACCTGTGTCAGATGAAAAGGATAGATTGAATTGGGTGTCATCAGCATACTGATGGCACATCACCCCAAATCCCCATACAACCTCACCAAGCAGTCTCAGATACACATTGGACAGGACAGAGTGGGGACAAGATGGAACCCTGCAGGATCCCACAAGGAAGCTCCCAACGGGACAACGAGCCACTGCCCATCACCACCCTTAGTAGAACCACTCAAGAGTAGTCCTGTGAACCCTGGTCAGGTTATGCAGTCATGCCAACACCAACACCAACACCACCCCATGATCAATTGTATCAAAGGATGCTGAGAGATCTAACAAAATTAGCAGGGTGAGACTGCCCTTGTCTATTGCCAAACAGAGGTCATCAACCAAAGCTTCTGGAGTCCTTCTGAGCCAGAGGGCATGAGGTAGGGGTGGAGCAGCTCCAAGTGGAAAAGGTCATACCCTTTCCCTCCTCCAGCAACCACCTTCCTACCTGTGCAGGGGCTGGAGATTAATGAATTTAAAGTTTGTTCTTAATCTTAAGGCAAACATTATCAAACTCGAGTTCCAAAAAGCATGGAAATTGCAAGTTAAGGCTTCTGCCCAAACCTATGCACCATATAAGCAGTAAAGACATTCTACAGTCTCACATATTGTGTTTGCTAACAACTTAAGCTCCATGCCCCCACACTTTGCTTTGGTCTTTCAGCCCAAATTCTCTTCCTCTGCAGGTTGGGGGCAAGTTTGGTCAAAGAATTTTCCTGGTTTTTGAAATGGGAATGCGTTAAATTTTCCCTGCTACCACCAACTTGGGCCATCAATGCCTTCTCTCCTCCTCCCAACATGTCACCAAACTGAATCCCTCCCCCATCCAACCAGTCCTGTACAGATGCCACATCTGTCCACAGATGCCCCTCACCTCCCATTCCAAACCCTCACCCCGTCAGCACCACACATACGTCCTCACCCCTCCTGCTCCCACCTATGCCTGCACTCACCAATACCGAGTCTCCCACCAGCTGTCTGCATTGCCCACTCCTCCTATGCCACCCCCTTCCCCAAGATCTCCAATTCCTACCCCTAACCTCCCCACCCACATTCTCCGCTGCACCTGAGGTCGCCCCACTAGCCTTTCCCCCAGGAAAGGTTTTAGCCTCCCGGATCAAATGGAAAATTTCCATGACTTGTTGGGACTTTCATAATGTTTTGCTACTTTTGTGAATTTTTAATCAGCAAGTTTCATATGTACAAAAATTTCATTGCACATGCACAAAATGGCTGCTGGGCCATTTTACATATGTGCAAAATAGTCACTACCTTTAACCAAAATGGTGGCAATAGCATTTGGTCACTACACAATCAAAATGGTTATAAACCTATTGATGCCATTATAGTTAAGGTTGGTTGCTCTTTTTGCATGCACAATTATTTTTTAATATTTTTAAAAATATATATATATATTTGCCTGAGAATTCTGTCAGGCATCAGGAAACCAACCTGAAATTGATCCCCATTCCTGAAACGGGTAGACTTCTCGCAAGCAGCAAAATTGCTGCTCATTTCAGCCCTAAACCATACCACTTGTATACCACAGAGCCATACACACTACTTTTATACTTCTCTTTCCACTTAGAGCTATTTTTGTACACACATTGCCTTGGCACATATTTTTGTATTGCAACATTAAACCCAACAGCTCCTCATGTAACAGAATGTTAGTGAAATCAAGAACAAGGAAGCTGCTTCTCATTCATGTCTGGCTTCACAAGGGTTCATTGACACATTTACACTTCAAAATGACAAATCCAAATAAAAAAAAACTCTTCACAAAAAACAGAATAGGCCCAGCTTGATCTTTAGTACATCTATAACTTTAATACCGCTCCTTGCACTAACTACAGATGTTCACGCAAGTCAGAGATTTCTGATTTTGCTTCTCAAATTCAAACTGCTATAACTCAATATTTGCACAGCTTTTCTTCAAATTTGGATACATTCCACATCTCACCCTGATTTGTGATTTTTCCTTTCAAGTTTCACACCACCAGAACATGAAATTCCTATTTTTAATGATTAAAAAGTCCATAATTATAACGGTGTGATGCAGCCACCTTAACAGAGCTCCTGTTGCTCTCCCATTTATTATAGAGCTGCAGATCATGAGGGACACAGCAGTCTGTAAAGTCACAAATATATGTGTAAGTTAGTGGAATACATCCAGAAGAAAAAGCAACAGTTGCAAACAGGAAGGTCTTTTCCTTGATTATCTGTTTCTAGGACAAAATACAATAATTAAGTATCCATCATCAGAGAGTAAACCGAAAAAAAACTTGTGAACATGGGATTAGCCTCAGTCCTATGATCCTTATGTTTGGAACCCAAAAGAATATAAGAAATGTTGCACTGATTCAGACCAATGGTCCATTTAGCCCAGCGCTCTGTTTCTGGATGGGAAGGGTACAAAGACAGGGTGCATAAAGATTGCTCTTTACCTCTAAAAACCACCTGAAAACATACGTGCCATCTCTGCTCTCAACACCTCTTTCTCCTCAACCCTTGACTCTCTTGCCCCCCTCTCTTCCCACCCCGTCTGGCCCCAAAACCCCCTCCCTTCCCCTGGCTCACCCCTAACATCCGCTAACTCTGCTCCTGCACCCGGGCTGCCGAATGCCTCTGGCGCAAATCCCGCTCCCTCCCTGACTTCCTCCACTGCAAATTCTCCCTCTCCTCGGCTATCTCCCTAGCTAGACAATTCTATTATGCCTCCAGGATCTAATCTTTCTCTCGCGACCCTCGCCGCCTCTTCTCTACTTTTGACTACCTTCTTAAACCCCCCTCCGCCTTCTTCCCTTGCTGCTCAGGATCTCGCATAATTCTTCACCTCAAAGATTGACAAGATCCGTCAGGACATTTCCTCCCACCCACCTCCTCCTCCTCCCGCTCCCGTACCACCCCCTCCCCCCTCTCTCTTCACATCCTTCCCTCCTCTCTTGAGGAAATCTCCGCTCTGTTCTCTTCATCCAACCCCTCCACCTGTCCCCTTGACCCAATCCCCTCCCAACCTCTATTGCTCCCACTGTTGCCCCCCCCTTCTACATGTCATCAATCTCTCCCTTTCCACAGGCTCCTTCCCATCTGCCTTCAAGCATGCCACTGTCTCCCCCATCCTCAAAAAGCCCACCCTGGACCCATCTGACCCCTCTAGTTACTGGCCAGTCTCCCTCCTTCCCTTTGCCTCAAAGCTTCTGGAACAGGTCGTCTACTCCCACTGCCCGGACCTCCTCTCCGCCAACTCCTCCCTGGACCCTCTCCAATCCGGCTTCCGCCCCCTCCACTCTACTGAAACTGCCCTGACCAAGATCACCAATGATCTACTTGTCGCTAAATCTAAGCGCCTCTACATTCTTATCCTCCTTGACCTCTCTGCTGCCTTTGCCACTGTTGACCACTTGCTTCTATTGGACTCGCTTTACTCTTTGGGCTTCCATGGCTCTGTCCTTGACTGGTTCTCCTCCTACCTCTCTGACCGCTCCTTTAAAGTCTCGCTCTCTGAGTCAAACTCCTCCTCCCTCCCCCTTTCGGTTGGGGTCCCCCAAGGTTCTGTGCTTCGCCCTCTCCTCTTCTCTATTTACACCCTGTCCCTTGGCAAAATTATTGCCTCCCACGGATTCCAATATCATCTCTACGCTGATGACACCCAACTTTGCCTTTCTACCCCCTCGCTCTCCTCTTCTGTCCACTCACACTGCGTCAACTGCCTCTGATATCTCCGCCTGGATGTCCCGACGTCAACTCAAGCTCAACATGGCCAAGACCGAACTCCTCATTTTTCCTCCCTCCTCTTCCTCTCCCTCTAACCTGCCCATCTGTATCAATGGAGTCACCACACCATCCATCCTGTTCTCCAAGCCCATAGCTTGGGCTTCATCTTTGACACGCACCTCTCTTTTAAACCTTACATTGACTCTGTTGCCAAATCCTGACGATTCGCCCTCCATAACATTGCTCGGATCCGCCCCTTTCTCTCTACCTCCTCAGCCAAAACCCTTGTTCATGCCATGGTTATCTCTCGCCTCGATTACTGCAACCTCCTCCTTGCTGGCCTCCCTCGCTCTCACCTGTCCCGCCTTATCGCAATCCAAAACTCTGCTGCCAAGGTCATTCACTCTGCCCGTCGCTTCAACCATGTGCAGCCTCGCCTCTTCTCTCGTCACTGACTCCCTCTTCCTGAACGTATCCTATTTAAACTCCTGGTATTCACGTTCAAAACACTCCACAACCAAGCTCCCCCTTACCTCTCGGGCCTAATCTCCCTACGCACTCCTACACGCGCTCTCCGCTCTTCCTCTGTCCCCTCCCTCACTCTTCCTCGTTTCTCCTGCTCACCTAACCGCCTTCGACCCTTCTCCCTCGCTTCCCCCCATGCCTGGAACTCCCTACCTACCCACAGTCACCTTGTCCCCTCCCTCCGCTCCTTCAAATCCCTCCTCAAGACTCACTTTTTCCTCACCGCCTTTCCCAATGCCTGCTAGTCATTCCCCATATACTTACTGTTTGCCCTCCTCTGCAGACTGCTGCAACCAACCTGATTGTAATCAAGCCAAGCACACGCACCTGAGACTTCGCATCCTGAATGTTTGTTTGTTCCCTCTCTCCCTGTCTCCCCCTCCTTGTCTTTTAGATTGTAAGCCACAGGCAGGGACCGCATCTATTTCTATGTTCTGTACAGCGCCAGGCACATGGCTGGCGCTATATAAATGTTTATTATAATAATAAATAATAATAATAATAATAATAACAACTTATTTTAAATTGTTTATATTGTGTTTTTATGTAAAATGTGGAGTGCTCTGAGTGCCATGCAGGCAGGGGAGCGCTATACAAATAAAAATGTATTATTATTATCTCCAAGTGAAACTTTGCCCGTTCCCCTCACCGTCTCCCAAGCAGCTGCTATTATAGGCGTTTCCATGATCCCCTGGCCAAGGGGCAAAGTTTCTGAACCGAAGTCACCTCGCTGTGATTTATTACCCTTTCAAGGTTTTCAGAGTTTCAAGTGTTTGAGAAAGTTTTCTAGTGGCAATAAAAGTCATACTGGTTTGGAATGGCTCCAACTCAAACACAGAGAAACCAAATGTGTCGGACTCACTTTTATTTTGAGATTTGGGTTTTGGAGAGTTCTAGAAGGTGTCTGTCAACAGAAAGATAGCAAAAGGGACTGAAAGAACTGCCTTTGAAATGTTTCACAAAGCTCTACTGATAAGGACGAGGATGTAAAACATAGGTGCTCTTTGGGGATGTTTTTGTCCCTGTATGAAATAGGTCCTCTTGCCCTCAAAGATCAGCATCATGGTAGCTGTGCACTGTCATGGGCTCTGTGTATAGATCTGACAACCGATGACATTTGTTGTATCAGTTGCTTTTACCCAGAACAACATAATCACTACCATGCACAGGGTGTGTGCGGGGAATGGAGGAAAACATGCATAATTGATTAAATTCCCTCATGATGGGTGTTAGTATGACTTGGTGTAGCCTATCATTCCTAGCAGTTCACTCATTCTGGCTTAAAGTGCTCCCATGACCTACACACCACCGATTCCTGCCCACGCACTGAGCATCGGGGGAAAACCTAGGATGCTTCGTGTGGGGGCATGAGCAGGTGGTACATGGGTAGGGGTGCACACCCATCCAGACCCATCTGATGCCCCTCTCCCACTCACCAGAAGTGCATGCGCGCTCCACATGGCACATACAGGCCCGCCTCCCAGCCGTGGAATCACAGCTAAGAGGTGTTGGGGGGGAGAGCAGCCTTTCAAAGTGATTAGAGTTCAATGCTTTCAGAGTCATTCAGCAGCATTGTTGAACTGTCCCATTCAGCTGGCTAGCTGCTCCACTAGCAATACTAAATGCTTCAGCAGGGGTGGTAGATGGAGCAGTCTTGTGACAATTCTTTCTATGCAATATTGATTCCACAAGTAAATCATATGCTACATGTAAAAGGATGTAGTAAAAGACAGCAGTGTTCACTCCAGAAACGAATGGGACTTTTCACCCTAGATCGTGCGACTCAATGGCTTTTATTAATTTTACCCCACATGAGCTGTGCTTTCTGGCACAGGGTTCTTATCTAAACCACCCACATGGTGAAAGTCTCTGGTTGCATTTCTTTCCAGCTGGTAAGTCCAAACTACAGCATTGCCAACCCTCAAATTTATCATGAGGGAAGCAATTTCTAACCCTCACTCACGATTTCACGATTAGTATCACTAATTTTGCAGGATTGTGAGATTTGGCAGGAAGCAAGCATTGGCAAGTCCAGCACGCACGCACGCACACAGTGAGAACTCAGCAGC
This sequence comes from Sphenodon punctatus, assembly GCA_003113815.1. Classification (NCBI taxonomy): domain Eukaryota; kingdom Metazoa; phylum Chordata; class Lepidosauria; order Sphenodontia; family Sphenodontidae; genus Sphenodon; species Sphenodon punctatus. The sequence continues at coordinate 6,061,403 of QEPC01011608.1, read as the reverse complement.
ACTGGCAGCACAGGGCAGCGAGTGAACTCAGCCCCAGGGGCATCATTAGGCCTGGGATTGAGCCCCCAATCTTTTCTCCAGAGCCCCAAATCCTGTACCTCTTCACCTGATCAACAACTTTGTTGTGCATCTCTGCACCCCTCCTGGGCTTTGGGAAGAGGAAGAAGGGAGGTACAGTGGGCAGAGTAGCCTCACTTTCTAATGCCACCAACTGCCATGCTGCTGCCACTGAGCCGTTAGTTGGTTTATGTTTGGAAAAAAAAAATAGCAACACGTGATTTACATACCAAATGTCTTGATTTTTAAGAGTTTGTCTCTTGATTTATAAGACAGTGAGGTGAGCAACCTGGCCCAAAATGACATGCAGACGTGTCGGACAATTCTGTTGTAAACCTCCCATCCATTGCTGTTTTCCCAACATGGCATCCCTATACTTATTCCGATGTTTGCTGCTGCTTTCCATATCACCTGTTGCTGTTTCTTGGCAGTGGAGAAGTTGTCGGAAACTGTCACAAGTCCCATAAAATATCTAAAATTGCCCCGAGTGTTGGAATGTGCCACTAAAGTGTCAGAACAACTGTCAGAAATGTTGGGGAAACTGTCAGAAATTGTCACTATTATCTCAAGTGCCGCAGAATACCTGGACTGGTTGCAAAAGGTCAGATAGTGCCACAAATTGATGGCAAATGCTGTCAGAGCAATGGCAAGACAGTTGAAACATCAATGACAGTACACAGCAAAATGCCAAACAATGCTGCCACTTCAGGCCTATTAGCAACACTGAGTCTCAAGGTCAAAATCCTAGTTTGACTTTCTAAACATGCTTGACTATAAGTTTTAACAACATCCATATAAATAATGAACTGTTGTCATCCATGCATATTACAGTTAGAGATGGGCGAACGCGGTTCGGAAGTTCGGAGCGAACTCGACCAGTTTGGTCGATCGAACCGAACTTCCAAACCAAAACAAATTTTCGAACCGAACCAAATTTCCGAACTCGGCTTTGTTTGCCCATCCCTAAAAGATAATATTCTGTTTATTTCAATGGGGTTTGAATTACCAAACCCAAATAGTTTGGTCGACCGAACCGAACTTCCGAACCGAATTGCAGTAGTGAAGGGCCTTTGGATAGCAGTTTTGGACTTGGAAATATAAGTTTGACTTTTGGCTTCACTGGGTAGCCTTGGGCAACTCTCTCAGGGCGTTTATAAACGATCCCGCTCACAAGCGGGATCGTTTAATGTGCCGCATCTCCCCCGCGCCTACCTCTCTCGGACGGGTCTGATGTTCAGAAGAGCATCAGACTCGTCTTAGAGCTCAGTGCGCATGCTTTACCTTCTGCGCGTGCTCTCTTCAGAAGGGAACCTGGAAGTGCGGCTTAAAGCCGGCACTTCGGGGATCCGCGTCGGAGGGGGCAGGATCGCCTGCCCCCTCCGACGCGCGGTAACACGCAGCTGGAACAAGTAGACGAGCGCAAAGAAAGGCAGCTGATCAAAGGATCAGCCGCCTTTTTTGTCTCATGTATAAACGCCCTCAGCCTTAGTTTTCTGTCTGTGAAATGGCATGCCTAAATGAGCTCCCACCCTAAAGGCCACAACTTGAATCCTTTTGGTCTGTTCTCACATAACTCCTGTAAAGGCTGCTTCCCCCCTGCCTTACAGCCCTCTCCCACCCCACCCCACCCCGCCCCCACCCCCCCAGCACCTCTCAGCTGTGAGGCGCTGTAGGGGGGAGAAGTGCTGGCTGGTCTTTGAAATGGACAAGTCCCGACTGGAGCAATGTGGAGCCGGGCAGTGCTCCTGGCTAGGGCTTGTCAATTTCAAAAGGTAATGCTAGCATTTGTGGGCACTGCGTACTCAATCAGTCCTCGGTCAGCTTGTTGGGTGCCCAACAAGTGCCTGAAAATGTGGGCATTAACTTTTACTGCCTGTTGCAGCTCTACACGAAGTCTCCTAATCTCGTGAGATTAGCTATACTAATCGCAAGATCACGGGTGAGGCTTGGGAATTGCATCTCTCATGATAAATTTGTTGAGGTTGGCAACACTGGACTTAGCATTGCTCTAATTCTACTCACAATTTAATAAATAAATGCAATAAAGCAAATAAATAGGGACCGGTTATTTACCCTCTTTCAAAATACTAGAACTATGGAACGCCCTATAAAAAACTGGCAGGAAACTTAAAACAAATAAAAGCAATTATTTTTTCACTCAATGTACAGTTAACTTGTGGAACTTCTTGCCAGATGAGTTATGAAGGCAAATAGCATAGCTGTTTCAAGGAAGTATTAGATAAATTCTTAGATAATGGGTCCATCAATAGCTATTAGTCAAGTTGTTAAGGGGATGAGACTTTTGTCAGGAGCTGGGAGTGAAGAGTGAAAAATGGATCACTATTATGACCTTCTTTAATGTGTATAAAGCTGGACTACTGTTGGAGACAGGATGTTGGGCTAACTGGACTATTGGTCTGAGCGACTATGACACTTATGTTCTTATGAGAGGTTTCATAGGTTTAAGTGGAGCTGCGCAGGCGAGCATGGTACGACCCTTCCGCTATCATTAAACAGAGAGAGAAACAGAGTTTGAAGCATATCTGTTTATACTATTCAATGTCTTTGTTCCTTTTGTACATTGTTTTTGGACAACATTTCAACCACCCTGTTATTAAATCATTACTGTTCATTGAACAGGAGATAATGTTAATCAGTGGAGCACACTTACATTTAGGCTGAAATATCACCTCCGCCTTTGGAAGCGAAGCATACCAAAGGCTATCAGAGGGAGTTTTACAAACTGCAAGTCCCTTAACAGCAGCAATCCAAAAGGATGGAGTTACCCCTTCTGAAATGGAGGCCTTTCTGCTAAATTTGATTTCTGAATGTCACAGGGAATGCAATGCTCCATTTTTGCATTAGTCTGCACACTTATTTCCGAGTTCTCTCAAGATTAATAGGACATGAATGACTCAAAAGAGACACTCAAGCACCAATGGAAGTCCACTAATGCGAATCCTAATTTTGGAAATGCATGATTTGCATCTCTTCTCTAAATGTCAAGAGGACTTCTCTATGTTAATACAATGTGTACCAATGGTCCGTGGACGTTTTGACCTTCCAAACAAAGAACTCCTTGGAGGTACAAATGACAAGATCATGGTAAGAGCAGCCTCTTAGATCCAATAACCTTCTAATTTTTCAGATTCAGTTATTCACTGAAATATAACAAAAATACTACTGAATGTAGCAATACATTAGCATACATGACAAACAAGCTTGAAGACTAGATATTCTTTACCAATGTAAGTACCATTAACTCTAGATATTTTTATTGTCTTTGCAATCCTAATAGAGTATCCTGCAATATTTTATTGTCACAAATTAAAAGCATCTGACTTGTGTTATTTGTTATAGATATAAAAAACAGGTGGTTTCAGTTGTCCTCAAGCCTATTTCAAATGCTGAATTAACATACTGTTGGGGTGTGAGAGTCTACTGCTATATATAGACAGAGCTTTCTTGAAATGGGAAAGTGAAAGTGTGTGTGTAGGGGGGACGGGTGTAATTCCCCAAGCTTTTCTTCTTACCAGAAATGCTAGTTCATCTGGGTTACAGCATTAGAGTCTACATGTGTTGCAGTTTACAGAGACCTACCAGATCTCTGGTTTATAAATTCACACGCTTTTTCAGTAAGAACAACTTCATCTGTTCACCCCCGCAAAAGGCATAAAACTTATTCCAACTTACTACGTAGACCTTGGGACCTAATTCTGACAAGTTTTATTTAGGACTGCCAGCTGTCCCTTATTTTAAAGAAACTTTCCTTATATCAGAACCCCACAGCTCTATAATGTTTCTTGGTTTGACATTTTAACTTGGCAACCCTGGTTTTATTACTATACACTGGAACTTAGATTGGACTGGTCATAATATACCTGAGAATCTATTGCCCAGGAAGTAGTATACATTAGGCAACTGGTGTAAGTAACAGCAACTTGTGTCAACAAGGGTTCTGGAGACAGGATCCCAAACTAGGGCCCAGCTTTAGCTAAAGAAAGTGCTAATAGCCTCTCACTTCAGTGAACTCTTAATTCACTCACAGGTGCATTTATGTAGAGTGAAATTTTGAATGCCAAAAATAGAATGAATCAAATGCATTGAAAGATAGGGAGTATTTGGATCCCAAAAGGAAGCGGAGGCAGCAATAACCGTAGCTATTATTGGCTGGCAGGGGGGGAGGTACTGGCATGAGACTTCCATAGCTACCACAGAAAAAATCCTCACATGCTGTAGCAGCTTCCTCATTTTGGGAGAAATGGGGGTACAGTTGTACTGGCCCCCAGACTCAGGGAGCCCCTAAACAACTACAAGAATGTTCTCTCTTAGGATAGGCTTAAATAGGATGAGTAAAATAATATTTGCAAATAACATGTGTATAAAAAAAGTGCCAGCATGATCTTCAGAAATAGGATGAAAGGAAGGGAGGCCTTTAACTAGGATATACTGGGATCCCAAATTTCTCCCAGCTTGCCTTGGTCTCACAGCCTCCTGGCATTCCCTGCAGGAGAATGCAACTAGCACTAACCTGTCCTAAGCAGATCAACAATGCTCTCCGAAAGCACCCACTACCCACCCACTGCAGTTTTGTAAGCATCATTCAGATAGCTCAATACCCTCAGCACCTAGTGCCCCTGTGATGCCATATATTCCGGCATCCACCCACCCACCTTAACGGCCCAAGTCCACTGCCCTCACACTCACTTAAGCACCCATGCACCTAACAGCCCACCTACCCTATTTATGGCTCTGTGTCCCATTCCTTTCACTGTTAAAGACCATGAGATGAAAATTGACACTATGCAAATTAGTCTATTTACATAATTTGCATAAAAGGCAACATATGAAGCTGGTGGCTACCCACAAATCTGTTTGCCTAAGTCTGGTTTGTGGGGTTTTAGGCTCCTTTCTTATGTCCAATAAAATGAAATGACAAATTGTTCTATTCAAAATTCAGAATTTAAGAACTGCAGCAGTTCAGAGCAGTTCAGTAGCCCAATGCCACAGCTACTTCTAAGTCTTTTTTATGGCTCTGCTATATCATTGGCTATGATTTATTTACAACAAAATTTGTTTCACAGCTTCAGAGCTGAGCCATTAAAATAGGCAAAAAACCTGGCATGAAAACGTGTCAAACCTCAAGCAACTGACTTTTTTTAAGGTGGAATTTTTTTTTTAAAAGTAATAAGAAATGACAATTTGAATTCTGCAGTTTGGAAAGTTTAGATATTGGTAACAGCCAGTCCAGGTGAGACTGAGCTGAAATCAGCATTGCACTTGATTTGGATCACAAACTCCAATACAGTGATAATTGCACAATGACTCCCGAGCTGGAAGTGGTTAAGTGTTTGCCCTGAAACAGACTCAGTGCATCCACAACCTGCACCCCGCAGTGCCCGACCCAAGTGGGGATACACTACAGCTGCAAATGCTGCTCTGAGGTTACCAGCCAACTACCAGTTCATGGCTGCAGTTTGGCATCAACTGCACCCTACACTTTAAAGCATTACCCCAAGGAAACACTAGGGCTTTCGAGACATTAACAAAAAAAACCTGCCCAGTCATTGACAGGGACCAGGCCTTGGACCAGCATCCCTGGGGTTTTAGAGTGGCAGTCAGCTGCGTCTTGGCTTTGCCGTAGACTCTGGAAGGCAGGCCATTTGATCAACAATGGGTATTTTCAGACATTACGAGATCACAGTGAACCACGGTGAATACCCACCTGTGGTCACTGTGACTCGCACGTCTGTTTGGCGGCCACCAGATGTTCGCCACGCTCAATCCCCACATGGGGTCACTTTCAACCACGCTTCCCAGGCTAGCCGCACCAATTCCCCGGGAAGCACGGTGAAAGTGATCCCCGGTGGGGATCAAAGAAAAGTAACGTCTGGTTGGTCGCAACGGCCCGGAATCACCGGCGGGATTCCAGGCCGTGGCGAAGTCGGCCAGACGCCGCGGTGGCATTGGCCCCGCCGCCCACCCGTCTCCCCAGAGGGTGGGTGGCGGGGAGCGTGGAGGGGGCGGGGCTGTGCGGACGCACATTACGCTGCGCAGCCACGTCCCCTCCCAATTCCCCGCCAGGATCTCCCGGCACGTCTGGTAGGGCGTGACGGGGTCATCCCGACGGGGGATCAATGTATTGATTTCGTGATGGGGCCAACCGGCCCCGTCACGTCTGAAAACACCCAATGCCACACTTCCCCTGGCTTACTGATAGGCTCCAGCCTAGTATATAAACTCACCCAGTAAGGTCAGGAAACTTGATAGAACAAGCTGCCAGTTACAGTCTCAGATAAAGGTGAACTTCAGGATTGGGACTGGACCAAACTGGAATGGAGGCAGGATCAGGTCAGGCATTAGGATATTCTCTATTTTATTTCCCCAATAATTCCTATCATTCTGTTTTCCTTTTTCATGACTGCCGTGCATTGAGAGAACATGATCAGTAAGCTATCCGCAATGACTTAGGTGTTAAGTCGTAACAACTAATTTTGAAACCGACATTGTGTGTGTGTAATTAGGATTGTGTTTTTTCCTATGTTCATCATGTTGCGCTTATCAACATTACATTTTGTCTGCCATTTTATTGCCCAGTCTCCCAGTTGTGAGAGGTCTTCTGTAACTCTCTCTAGTCTGCTTTGGACTTAACTACTTGAATAATTTTGTGTCATCTGCCAATTTGACTACCAGGACAGGATGTGGAACTAAATGGACCATTGGTCTAACCCAATATGGCAGTTCTTATGAATTACAAGTGACATTTTGAGTATGTGATAAGGTTCAATTTAAACAAACACCAAGGAGTACCTATCCAAATACAAACATTTAAATTGCATAACCAATTTGATATCAGCCTAGAAACTCACTTAAAATTATTACATAGACAAGGATATTTAAATTACTTTCTTTTTTAACCCAAACATTCCCATTGACTTTTACTATTGGAATGGAAAAATCTTATTGGCAACAAGAAAGCCTGGCTATAGCTTTGCTCATACACATAACCCAACACATGGTAGAAATTCCATCAGGTTTCTATGGAAACCTCAGCCTGATCAAGTTTTTTTGAGTCTGACCCGTACATAGTAACATGTCTACAGCCCTTTTCAAACAGGTGCAAGTGCATGGGGGGAGGGGGAAATGGGTGGGCGCCACAGTGGGTAGGTGGTGCATAGGCGACCCATTACACAGATGCCCACCTACGGAGGCACCTCTGTTTTCTCCAGTGCCTCCATGCATGGACGATGGGTGGAGGTGGGTGGAGTGCAGGAGTGCACACGCACCCCCACCCACCTGCCATGGGTGCATGGACGCCTCCCCCCGCCCCCCCGCACACAGGTGCGAGGCTCGGGCATCTGTATAAAAAGGGCCTGAGTCAATCTCCATCTATAGGAGTTAGGCTATATGTTTTGCCTATGTTTATGATAGCAAAACATCATAAACATATGTAAACCTAAGTGTTTGTTTCAAATAAAGATTGTATAGGATACTCCAACTCAGAGCATGGACTATGGTATTTGTTTGTAGCTAAAACACCCTGCTGCTCTGCATATGGACATTCCTTAAATCATACTTCAAAATCTGTAAGCCCGCAAGGCGTGAAGTGATGCAATAGCTCTTGCTGATCCCGTTGTTGTCGATAACAAAGCCAAGGTAGCTAGCTGAAAGGAAACATTAGAACGTCCAAATTCCATACAGATCTGGTCATGTCTAACAAGAGGTTGAGGGGAAGGGATTTTGGTCAACTACCATCCAGGAAGAGAAACCAGACCTCAACAATCTCAAATTTGTAAGATCAATTCCATCAAGCTCGAATCAAAATTGTATTGCCAAAGGAGACTGCAGAGAAGACGGTCATTCAAGAACACTGTGGGTTTAACTTTTACTGCTTAGAAGCAGAGGGAAATCTAACTCTTTTAAAATATATTTTTTTAGTGTATGTGGCAGGGTGCTCGGTTAATCTTGGCAGGATTAGCTCCCAGGCTAGCAAGCACCCAACTACTAGCACAAGTGTAGTTGAGTAGGCCTTAGCTCAATTTAGACCAATCAGATTATACAAGTAAACAGAAAACTCTGGGAAGGAAAAGGCAGGAAGCCAGGGTAAAAGTCTCCTGGCTCCAGGGCTTAATTATTTGTGGAGAGACTTGCCAGGCTTCAGCATCTGCAATTAAATTCAAGAGGAGAGGAGGGCTAAGCCCCAGGAGATGATCTCCATAAGAGCATTCACCCTGAAATCTGAAGGACCGGGAAAAGGCTGATACTGGGCAATTTAGGGTTAGAAACAAAAGGCAGGGGGAAAAATCTGCATGGTTTATTTCTCTTTCATTTAGGACTTCCTGCCCTGGCCCCTGTGCTGATCCTCATATAGATTAAATCACGAGAACTCCTGTTTTATATTCAGCCGCAGAGGCAGGCTAGCAGTTGAGTTGCTAGCTACAGAACAGGATTAATTTCCCTGCTCTGGACCAGCTTTGGGTTGGGAGGTATGTACCTCAGCAATTCATTTTTTATTTGCTTTTTTTATTTATTACAAATTAAGCACTACCTGGAAGACATATGCCTAAGGCTGGTCCCTGGTGAAAGAGTTCTCCATTAGGGCTAGGGGCGGGGGAAACAAGGATTTCTTGACATAAGACTTATCTGAAGTGGAAAGCTGTAGACCTGGCACTCTATGGTGGCACTGTATAAGGAAAAGTTGTAAATAAAACACCCAGCATCTGGAGTGTTTTGTGCCATGACAGGCAGTGTAATGGGACTTGTTCTGCAGTCATGAGCTCTAGGAAGGACTCCCCCTGCCTCCTCCCCAAATTTTGACTGACCGTGATGTTTCAAAGTGCTGTGATTTCACAACTCTTAATAAACGGGAGGGGGGGGTGTGGAATCCAGGCCACACCCCTTTTGGAATGTCATAGCATCTCAACATTCCGCAGGGGGCAGGGCCACATCAGAAAGAAAGCAGGAGAATCTCTCTCCTCATGCTTCCATTGTGGCTCCATCTACCAACTCACCCCCCTCCCTGTAGACATACACTTGTGGTACTGACCGCTGACCATACACCTTGCCCACTGACAATGACTCACCCTGTGGTCCACCCTATTCCAGTGTCCATAATACACTTCTATGTAATAAAATCATCAGGTCTCGTTTTTATATGTCTGATCACTTTCCCAAATCCAAGGGAACAGAGAATAAAGGATGAAAGAGCACATATGCATTATAATTTGTTAAACCCAGAAAGACACAGCCTGCTCTATCAATGGAAAGGATTTAATATGCTTATGAACAGTAGTATTCATAAGAGCAGCTTGCAAAAGAAACGCTTCACAACTAGCATAATTTTACTGCTGGTTTTCCGAGCTTGCATAACAGGCACCGAGCTATAATTGGTTGTTTATCATTTTCACCTAGGACAGGAATAGTCTCCTTTTTTAGAAAATAAAAATAAAAATCTCCTTTCCAAACAACACGACATCTTATCTAAAATCCCACCATGATATTGGAGACATCTCTTATCTTTCTGTTCTTCGTTTATTGAAATACTGAAGGGGAAAATAAATACAGCAACTAACACACTTAACCCAGAGGTTCTCAAACTGTAGGTTGGGACCCCAGGAGGGATGGGGTTGCAGCCTTATCTGATATCTAGATAATTGACATTGTTTTATTGCTGTATGTGGTTGTGGAATTATAATTCTCAAAATGAGGTCATAGGCAAAAAGTATGGGAACCACAGACTTCCTTTGAACATGGAAAGACTAATTAATAATAATTTCTAAAGCACTTTCATTGTTCAAAATGCTTTACAATCCTTATCTAGTTCACCTTAACAACAACATGAGATAGGCCATTACTCCTCCCATTTTACAGATGGGGAATGGAGGCTGAGAGATAGTGACTTACTTACTCATGGCTAACATGGGATCTGTCTAAGGCACCCACTCGACCCCTCTGACCCTTCCAGCTAGCACCCCATTTCGCTCCTACCATTCGCTTCCAAGCTCCTGGAGCAGGTGGTCTACACACGCTGTCTTGATTTCCTCTCTGACCACCTCGATCGCAAACCCGGTCAGACCGTGGCCGGAAAAGAAAGCACGTTCCCCATCCCGTGCACATGACTCGCGGCGGCATCTCATCTAATCCCGTCTCGCGGGATTTTGGCAACGACGCGCAAGCGCACCGCACACTCGTCTAAAAACGGCCTTCGATTGTAAGCCCTTTGGGGTAGGAACCTGTCTAACGACTGTACCGTGCCAGGTACACCACTGGTGCTATATAAACAGTAAATGATAATCTGAATCCTGATCTCCCAGATCCAACAGCGTATCCATCTATGCTGGCTCTGGAACGGATACTTCCATTTTCATGCAAATTTAACTTTACTACTATAAATAAGTGGATTAAGAAGCTTAACTTTAGGTACCCATTTTAGCCTTGATGTTTCCAGAACTGTCACAGGGGAGGGGTTCAAGGGAAGTGGTATCAGGGTTGTGGGACCACTCGTTCTCCCCCAGGCGCCCTTCCTTGAGGAACCAACCTAGCTCCAGGTACGAGGCAAGGAAACGAGGTTTAGAAAGCCCGTCAGGATAGTGTGTTGGCCTTTTTGATCCACTAGGGATCAGGCCACTATCATCATTGGGCGCCAGGTAACCTGTGCAGGACTTGTTCCCCTGCTCTACCACCCCCCACACACGCACCCTCCGATCACCCACAAGGAGGGAGGCAGGGAAAACAGGTGCCAAGCTTGAGGACAGTGGTTTAGGGTCCCAGGGATACAAAGAGGTCAAGGTAATGCACACAAATCACAGGGGCAAGGAACTATTAACCCAGGAGAAGGAAGGGAGGGGGAAGTCAGTTACACCACACTCACCCACACTCTCTCTGGAACTGGATCACAAGGGAAGGGTACTCAGTCACGCACACCGTAGGACCCTCAGCCACACAGGAGGGTTAGGGAAGGGAAACTTGAACAGACGCGGGACAACAAGGTCACTCTGAAGGCAAGCTCGCTATGTGTCTCTCTCTCTCTCCTCCAAGGGGCCAGTCTAAGATCACCGGCGCTGTGTGCCTCTCAGCGCCGGCTTTTATGTCCAGGCCACGCCCCCCTGGCGTGCCTGAAGCCACGCCGAGCGGCGAAGCGTCCCTGGCCCCGCCCCCGCGTTCCTCACAGCGTGCGGGGCGGGCAACTCCCCAGCCTGCTGTAGCTGCGGTTGCTGGGCAACGGAAGCATCAGTTTCTGGTCTGCAAAGCGGGGGGGGGGGGCGGCAGTCCTGCCGCTGGGGCCTGTGCGGCTCGTCGAAACCTCTTCTCAAGGTAAACGTGAGGCGGGGGGTGCCTCCTGACAAGAACACACCCATCCTGTCCTGTCTGATGCCCCTCAACCCCACTCAGCGAACACAGACCTGCCCCTGCCCTTTTAAAAACGGCCACAGTAGGTAAAAGAGCTTTTATTGGACCAAGTACTGCTAGTTTATACGCAAGCTTTGAAGCTTAATAAAGTTCAGCCTGAGAAGATTAGAACTGCAGATGAAATAAGCAAACCGAACAACATATCTTTTCTCATAAAAACATAAGTACCTATTCATCTAGCCTTGCATCCTGTCTCTGACAGTAGGCAGCTTCAAATCAGAGCACAACAGGTCCCAATAGAGTGATCAATTTCCACCTAGTCACTCCCAGCCCCCGCAACAGTCAGAGGTCTCATCCCATAACCAACATAGCCAATAGTTATTTATGGCCCTAGACTCTAAAAACTTATAGAGTCCATTTTTGAGCCTACTTATGCTACTGGCCTTCATGACAGCCTTTGGCAATGAGTTCCACAAGTCCATTATACACTTAGTGGGAAGTACTTCCTTTTGTTTGTAAGCTCTCGAGCAGGGACCGTGTCTATCTTATTCTCTATAATGCACCACATACATCGCTGGCATACATATAAAAGCTTATAATAAATCTGTTTCCAATTAATTTCATAGTGTCTCCTAGTAAATAACAGTCCCCTATTTATTTGCTCCCCACCACTCTTGATTCTGTAGATTTCTATTACTTTGTAAACACTTCAGTCCTTATTAAAGCCACAGACGGCCGGAACAGCGTGTATCCTGTCCCGGGAAATGGAGGTGACGGAGAGGGTTATGCTGCAGGAGGACTATGCCTGCAAAGACATCACAGCGAGGCGAGCTCCACCAGGTAGGGGGTCTGCCCAGGGGATGGATTATGGGACGCTTCCCCCCTTGGAACAGTGGTGTGAGGGTGTTTGGAGGGTGCTCCCCTCTGATGGGGGGGATACCCCCTGAATAGTGACATCACCATGCTCCCCTCCCCCGCTTTCCCTCCCCCCACAAGGATGGTGGGGTGAGAGGGGGGTTCGTCAATCAGCAGGAGCGGGGAGGGAACATCAGCAGCTGTAGGGCCACAGAGGTGCCGTCCTTCCACTCAACGAGGGGGTGGGGTCAGGGAGGACCCGCGCCCAGGCCGCCCAAACAAGAGCTGAGGACGGCCGACGGCCGTGCCGGTGGCACGTGCCGAAGGGGCACGGCCAAAGGGGCATGCCCTTCGGCAGGGTACATCAGCCGAGGCCACCACAGAAGGTCAATATTGTTACTATGTGGTGGCAGGGGGAGTTGCTTAGGCGGGGGATGAGGGCTCTTTCCCCTGATGTGAGTGGAGAGGAGGGAGGAGGTTGAGCGATGGTTGAAGGGAAGGGGGGGGGGGAGAAGAGCTGGTGGATTGGTGATGTGTGGAAGGAGGAGGTGGTGATGAATATATTTGACCTAGTTTCTGGTTGACCTATTTACTGTTCTAGCCGTGATATGTATTATTGTTGATTAATTATAGTATGTTGTAAGAATTTGGGTCTTGTTATGGGCTGGTTGGGTCTCCCCTTCCTGGTGAGAGCGGAAGAGGTTATGGGGAGGGAGTAGGTGGGGAGGATTGGGGTTGACCTACTTAATTGGTTGACCTATTTATTGCCTAGCCTGTGAAATGTATTATTGCTGAATTATTATGTTATGTATGAAAACCTGGGAATCCTGGTATGGGGTTGGTTGTTCCTTCCCTTCCTGGTGAGAGCAGAAGGGGTGGGGGGGGAAGGGCCCCCTCTCTCTCCTCCTGGTGGCAGCAGGAGAAGTTGGGGAGGGCTGGAGAAGTGTTGATGGATGACCAGGAGTTGGAGGTAGTGTTGTGAGTCAGACCTCTGATTGTGATGTTCTGTTATGTTTTTGTTATATGACATTGCTATATTGAATTTATATTTTGTTGTTTTTGTTGTTGAACTGATATTGTTGTTGTATTTCATTTTTGTTCGCTGCCTCGAGTCGCTTTGCGAGAGAGTGTAGGATAGAAATTAAAAATGAAATGAAAATGAAATGAAGTCCTCTCAAGCCATTTTGTCCAGAATAGTCCCATGGAGTAATTCTCCATGCACTCAAGTCAATGGCTCAACTGAAATTAATTACAATGGATGGAAGATGCATACTAGGACCAGGGCAAATGATTTGAAGGTCACAGTCTAAATATTGATGCACATAATACTTTAATATATGTATTATTTGACCTGGGGGGGTTCCAAACGTGACAGCAACATGGTTTAACTGACTTTTAGCGTAAGAGCCCACTTTACTTACTGCAGTCCAAAGCGGTGGGGGGCAGGCGCCATGGGTTGTCATGGCTGACCATCAGCTTGGGGGGGGGGGGGGGGGGGGGGGTGTTCAACCCCCCCCCCAGGGATCGGGTCAGGGTCATACTTACCGGCGGTGTCAGGCTGCTAAATGCAGCACAGGGGTGGGCCTGGGCAGACACACATCCATGCATCTCCCTGCCCTGGCCACTGTCACGTTAGTTTGACATCAGGGCCGGATCCCAACAGGAGTGATGGCTCCTACCGCTACCCAGATAATTCCTTGGTGGCAGCAGCAGGAACAGTCACTTCTGAAAGCACCCACAGTTTTACACATTTGTTCTTTTTCAGCCTTCTGTACAAAATCTTGTTTACCATGAAATTTATTAATTGCTTTGTGGTTGCCATTAGAGTATAAGTGCTTCATGGTTTAATCAACTTTGCAAATGAAGCAATCATCTTGGTTCACTGGGGGGGGGAAAAATCTAAGGAATTTTTTCATTGTCTTCTAAATGCAAATATAGCTTTCACCATTCTGGTGTTTTACTTCTGTTTTTTCCCGTCCAATCCTTGGGTCACACAGGTCTTGTTGAAAAAGAGAAAACGTATATTTAAATTCAAAGAACTGATCCACGCTACTGCCAGCAGAGATCACAAAAAAATGAAGACTTGCCCCAAATACCGTAGTTGCCGTGGTCTTATGTAAGCATCTGAGCAAATGCCCCCGGAAGTTTGTATGTATAATAATCTTTACAGACTAAAGGCTGTGGATGATAGGTTTAGAATTAGATTAAAAGAACTCTTGATAAATTGAAGCATTAGGCTGGAAACTATTAAACACAGTTCCACATAGACAAATGTAAAAGTGTTACACTGAAGAAAGTTAAATGTGCCATTATAAAACGGGGGACAGCTGGCTAAATGAGCAGCACCGGAGAGAAGGCTCTGGAGTTTTAGTAGTTCACTTTCTAAATAAGAAACAATAATGCAATGCTGTTGTATAAAAGCAAAATCCTTTTGGAGTTGCATTGACAGAACACAGGGTGCCAACATACTAACCTGTCTCACAACGGTATAAACCCAGCTCACATTCCCTATTAGAGGGTGAACACTGGGTGCAGTTCTGGCCATTGGAGAAGAAGGGGACGATGAGACTCCAATACATGGTGTCTATGAACAAACTGGAAGCAACATCTACAAAACCTATGGGCCTGAAATAGCGGAAATCCCCGCCCCTGAGGGGGATATTATGTTTAAGTGAACATCAAAGAGTAATTATGGTAACATTTTTTATTTTTTTTTGCTAATGGCAAGTCAGTGTGTGTCAGTCAAACATTCCCATTATGTTTGTAGCGTGCCCCACATTATCATTTCAGACCTCCAGCTTCCTTGGATCCAGCACTGGCCAGGGCCTTAAGGATGGTCATGCCATCAGTGGATAAAGTCATGACCTGACTGATATTTGATATACTTTGCATTGTTTTTGTTGTTGTTTGGAGTCCCAGCATTTAATTCAGCCTCTCAAAATGGGGTCGCACAAGCAAAATCCAAGGAACCTCTGTCATAAGACCTCGCAAGATTCAGAGTTCTATGCTTGCTTTGGAACTAATGACGACTTTATGGTTGAATGGCAGGACAATCACACAGGCCTGTTTGAAAGCACAGTTTCAGTACAGTGGATCTACAGAATGTGGGCAAATAATAATATTACTTGTGAATATGCACAAAAATGATTTTTTAAATATCCCTGCACAAATACAAGTTATACTGCTAGCTATAAGAGCTTCACGAATCATGAAGCAAAAAATGTGTCAAATACATTAAAAGTATGAATGCTGTTTAATCACCTGTAGTTGCACTGACGAAACTGAAAAGTACTCTTTTGCCCTGCAAAAATGTTTACTACCGGTGATTACATCAGCCAAACAGAACCCAATTTCACTTTCAGATCCCAAGCTGAGTTTGAAGGGTTTGCTGCTAGAACAAACAATCCTCTTTAACCTGAGGGAATTTTATTTGGTACAAACAAAAACACCCCACAACTCACTTTTAGCAATTGTTTTTCAGAGGGTACTTTTAAACAAGCAAGGCTCTGGGAGGCGGGCCGTGGTCACTGAGCAGCACAGCTGCAGAGCAGCCACTGAGGTGGAGTGCACTGAGAGGAATTCTAACGGACAGCTCCCAACATGGCTACCGAGGCAGCCACTTTGCACTCCCCCTGCCACGGACCGTGGGGGACGGGGAAGTGCACCGAGCTGTCCTTTGAAATTGACATATGCTGGTGTGAGCGCTCACTTGCGGCCAGTTCCTAGTACTTGCGAAGGCTGCTTCCCTCACCTACAATGCCTATGAGCAGCGGACCGGTCTGCTGGCGTGGGTGGCCACTCCAGTTCATACAGGCAGGGGACGCATGGGCACCCATTGCCACGCACTCCCGCATGGTACACTCCAGATTTCTTGGCAGTGATCCATGCATGGCCATGAGAGGGTGCTGCGTGGCTCATAGGAGCGCACGGTCTCCCGCGTCACGTTCAGATGGGCGGTCAGATGAGTGGCTTCTGGATAGCCATGTATGATAGCATCCAATTCAAAACTCCCAGAGTAGGCCTACTCTTTAAAGCCAGTTTTGTCTGGGGCTACTGAAAACGGAAAATGATTGTGAAGTCTGCAACAGAGCATTCAAACTGTCTGTATTACATGCATTATCTCTTTATATGTACAGTTCCACTCCAATGCTGTTTGATACAATACAAATGGATGGTGGGACTACGTGGGAACATTTTTGGAGATTCCAAGTCTCAGCCAGAATTAAAAGATTCATAAACACTACCTGTCCTCTTTCAATAACAAAATGCCATTTTGATTAGTGTCATGACAACACTTCTCTTGTCAGTTCTTGACCACCTTGATCTCCTTCTACTTCTAATATTCTTCCACTGCTTCTGGTGCTGCTGAGTTCACTTCTCTTTTTCTTGAGTGTGGGGATTGGCAATTCTTTTTGTATCACAACTATAAGAACCCTCATCATACCCAAATATCATACAATTTTGATAAAAGCTGTCAAGTTCTTTTCAAAATGACCACCTAAAGTTTTTATGCTTTCATCTATTGATCTCAAATTTTGTACAATACCTTCTCAATAAGAACCCTACTCATGTGACTCTGAGAAGGCAAGCAACATGCAAAATCTTTCATAGTGGTAACCAACCAATAACATGAATTTTATGATGGCTGACTGCTCATCAAGACTGGAGGACTGGAGTAGAGCTGGGTCCAAGGCCAAGGGAATCAGAAGCAAGAGACCAGGAACAGACATGACACGAGTTCAAGGCAGGAACTGGAAGTAATATGAGGCATGGCATGGATTGCTAGGATGTGTCCATTTCAGGGTTGCAGTCAGAGTCCTGCAGTTGAGGGGGTGAAACAGGTTGGAACCTGGGAACTCAGCAGACAAGTGTTCAATGCCCATGAGGTCCTGACAAATAGGTAATTAAGCACTACTTTTGTGCTTTCCTTTTAATGGAAGTAGCAATACGTTCATAGCTTCTACCACCTTATGTTTTCCATGACAGGCCCTTAGCTCCTCTAGAAATCTCCCCTTGCCCTGTTCCCGATTCCCTGCCTCGAGTCTCAGCTTTGTCCTCATCTCCTAACCTTGGATCCCAATCATGACCCTACTTTCAGCCTCACTTCTGATGTCTGTTCACATCACAGACTATCCTCACTTATACCGCATCATTATTTCTGTAGTTATTATGTTGTTCCTTTTTCACTAAGAAAACACGGTCACAGTTTTCTGGTTGGTACGAGTCAAGTATTAATCACTGATCTTGTTTGGTGAATCTGCCCTTTTTCCAGGTTCTTTCTGTACTATGCAGTATTATTAAACCTTCTTCCTTCTATCTCTTATTTATACAATTGCACCATTATTACAAGCACACAGTTTAAAGTAGATTCCTTAGAAAAGGAAGCAGAGCTCCAGGGATTTAACCTCTGAAGACCAGTGATTTTTAGAAGTATTTTCTTTAAAACTTTGAAGTCTTATAATGAGACCCTTACATTAAAAAAATAATGAGACCCTTACATTAAAAAAAAAAAAAAAAGATCAAAGCCCTCCTAGTCTTTTTTTGTTTTTAAATCTGTTATTAAGAAACCAGCAGTTAATATGCAAATATGAAAGCTTTAGGCTAATGGAATATCAGTTACCTTCTTAATATACTGATAGCAAGAAGTCTGAAAATAAGATACAGAAATCAGCAACAAACTAGGTTATGAAGCTGAGAATATGCATGATTACTGATAAAAACAGTTTTAATACTGTGTTCATGCTGTAATAAACTGTATTTATGGATTTATGAATGTATGAATGATTTGGTCCAACTACTAGTTAGTCCAATAAACGATATCACTGTACTATTTGATCTCTGTTGCCTATATTTGGGACCAACATAGTAACCTTACTTTCTCTACATGCTGTAATGGTCTCTATCATTAAGGTATTAATTTTTTTTTAAAAGAGCTAAGAGTGGTAGTAGGCAACAAACAAGCAGGTTTTTCATCCGGCATTTTGTGATGGGTTGCAGAGTGCCACTGTCTATAGAGGCAATGAAGGAGTTAAATCCTCTTGTGGGGGTTGCACATCTGAGGCCTAATATGTCAGGTGGATGGGTGGGGCCACAAGCAGACCCAGATAAAAAGCCAGAAAATCCCAGGTGGCGAGACTGACTGGAATGACTAGCAGGGGAGCTGTACCTTGGGTTCAAACTCATGCACACATGAGAGGCCTAGTTATGGTCATCTCATTGCAATTTCTTCTAGTCCTAAAGGGAAGGGATATTGTTAACAGTACTGACAAAACTGTAACTGGTGCAGAAGCCGCTAATCCGGGGAGAGGAAAATTTGGAGAAGCCAAAAGTCTGGCGTCTTTCTTTGGGAACTTGAGTCATAGATCCTGGCATGAAAGATAAAGGGGCAAACAAGCTGCCTAAACAGTCACAGACAGTAACCCAGATCCTTAGCTGCAGAGAATAAAGTATTCCAATTCCCTCCCAACATTCCAAGTGTCTAAAGAGGGATGAAGTCTTCTCTATTCAAAGCTCTTCCAATTCAGTTTTTAATTCAGCCCTCAGAGAAGAACTTCCACACTATCATTAAACAGCAATTTGTTAGACAGCTTGAGCATCGCTAGAAGTGCTCAGTAGCTTATTGTTCAGTCTCCTACAGTGTTTCCTAAACGGTTTTGACCCATGTCTTCTCCCAGCTAAATTCTACCACCCCTGCTCCCACCAGAACTGCAGTTGAGTGGAGATGGAAGGTTAAGGGCCACCTGGGTTCGCTGAGGTGTATTAAGACTGAAGCTTGCCCTGAAGCTTTTTCCACAGATGGAAACTTATTGGGCTTCTTTCCTGTGTGGTGGATTCTCAGGTAACAAGAGTAGCTTGCTCTGTAGCATTTCCCCCAGTCAAGGCACTCTCTCCCTTGTGTGAATTCTCTGGTTTTCATTTAATGTCCCCATGACTCACTCGTCATTCCACACAGTATCTTGTTATTCCAGTTACTCCCCATTGTACTCTGTAATTTTGCTCAGTTTATTGTCATTGCACCTGTTCCCAGGTCTCCCTCAGTGTCAGGGCATTTTTAAACGTGCGCTCTCCTAAGCGTGTTTTGAAGAACACGGCTCCCAAGAGTGTTTGGGAGAAAATGGCTCCCGCGGTGAAGCCGTCTTCTCTGCCCCAGCCAGTGATTAAATTTAATCACTGGCTGGGGGCTTTATAGGGGGGACGGGGTTTGCCAGCGCTGCCTGGAGGAGGCAGTTTTCGCCAGCTGTCAGGGGCCCCGTGTTTGCAAACTGGGGAAGCCACAATTAACCGTGTCGGTTCCCAGGGACGCAAGTGAGGGGGCAGGAATCCTCAGCCGGTTTGATGCAGGAAAGATCCTGCATCAAACCGTGCCAAACATTTAAACGATCACAAAGAAAGGGGGCTGATTAAAGGATCCGCTGCGGGTTTTTTATCATTTAAAAGCGCCCTCAGTCCCCCCCAATCCCTTGTCATGGCACCCACTAGCTTTAAAATTCCCTCTAATCCTTTATTGTTCCACTCTCTGCTAGTTGCCCTTTCTTTAATCACCACAAGCAGCACTCACCATCCTCTCCTGGCTGTTCTACCTGATCATTCCAGCATGAACACAGTATTAAAACTGTTTTTATCAGTAATCACGCATATTCTCAGCTTCATAACCTAGTTTGTTGCTGATTTCTGTATCTTATTTTCAGACTTCTTGCAATCAGTATATTAACAAGGTAACTGATAGTCCATTAGTCTAAAGCTTTCATATTTGCATCCATTCCCATGCCACCTCCTTGTCAGTCCACTCTCTCTGTTGCTTAGCTCTTTTGTTCATCCTTCACCTAGTCCTTTGTCATTCCACCCAATCCCATTTGCATCCTCCTTGTCATCCCACCCATTCTCCATGATTCCCTCCTTGTTATTCAGGCCGTTGTCTCCAGACATCTTGCTTGTCATTCCACCACCTCCCCATTGTCATTCCACCTAATCACTTGCTATTTCTTGCATTCCTTCTGCTTTCCTTATCAGTCCACTGGCTCGTGGCAGCCATCCTTTTCATTTTACCTGACTGCTCTCACTTAGGCCGTTTTTAGACAAGTGCGGCGGCGCCCGTGCTTTTTTTCAAAAGAGCCGGCAGTCCGTTCTACACATGACGCTGCTGGCGAAAAAACGCATTCGCGGGCGATGTGCATCCATTTCCGGCCGTGTATGACCAGCCTCGATCGCCGACCCGGTCAGTTCGCGGCCGGAAATGGATGTGCATCGCCCGCGCATGCACTTTTTCGGCGGCAGCGTCACATGTAGAATGGACTGCCGGCTCTTTTGAAAAACAAGCATGGGCGCCGCCGCGCTCGTCTGAAAACGGCCTTAAACCCATTCATTCCTGATCCCCATTGTCTTCTCGTCATTCTGCCCAGACCTTTTCTTTCTACCTGTGCCTTGTGGCCTTCTCCTTGTCATTCCAGCCAAACTGTTGCCATTGCACCAGTTCCTGTTGATCCCCTCCCTTCTCATCCATCATTCCTGCTTTTAGCAGGAGGGGGCAGCATACAAATTTTATAATAAATAATAAAATTAATTCCACTTATCATTCCATATAGTCACTTAGCATTCCACCTGCTCTCAATGACCCTTACCTTGACATTCCATCCCCTGTTCATAACACCCTTTTTCTTGTGATTTCACTTCATCCCACCTCATTTAACCCCAGCATGTCATTTAAAACCAGATCCCCATTATCCTCTCATCATTCCAAACTCACTTGTCATTCCATATATTCACCATGACCCCTTCCATGTCATTCCGTACATTCCTGATTGCAACTTATACTGGTTTCTCCATCCTTGCGTGTGGCCTTTTCTCGGTTGAGCCTTACTGCCATTCTCCGTGTCCCTACTGCCATCTGACTTTGTTCAAGATGCAGCTCCTTTGCATTTCTTTACAGCACATTAAAGCCTATTGTCATTTGGACATCCTCGTTATTTCAAGCTGGCATTCTATGTCATTCCTTTTTAATATGTCCTCTGATCAAGTGCTTCCCCCCCTACCCCCGCACCTCCAGAGGCAGCCAGGAAAGAGGTTGCTAGGGCTTGAATACATCTCTCTTTTGGTCTTTCTGCCTCTGTTCAAAAAAGGGGCTTTGATCCTCTACAAGTGGGACAATGGAATTCAGCACCCAGAGTGGGACGGTGTCATCTGAATCAGAACCGTAGGGAGATATGCATAAAGTGCAGCTCGGGCTTTGCCAATCATTAGGCTACCAGGAAGGGGCCTGTGGTGCTGAGGAGCCACTTTAGCGTAAAGCATTCTTTCCCAGAATGTTTCCCCAAAGTAATAGAATCACTCTGCAAGAAGAGAGGATGAGAGAAAGCTATTATCCCAAGCTTGCTTGAGGTCAGCAAGAAAAGTGAGCGAGCGGAGGCGCAGCAGGGAATAGGTTAGCCTTGGCTGCTTAGATTGCACAGGTAAGGATTGGTAGACTGCCAAGGACTGAATTAGGAGGAAGACAATGAAGCAAATGAGAAACTGGAGTGCTAGGAAATTAGAGCTAAACTCTTGTTGGATTCATCTTTGGGGGCATTGACAATGCAGGGAACATGAAAGAAGGAGCCTCCCTTACCCCTGCATGTAGAAGGCCAGCAAAATAACATCACCCCATACTGAAGGCAAAACAGCTCTACTCTTTTGACCTTCTAAAGCCTGTCCTTCTGACCCGGTTTTCAAAATAGTTTCAAAAGGAAAACTTTAGTAACGTGCATATAACATCTCTTTCACAAGTTATGCATGTCCCCATGACATTCAGCTATCCTTTCCAAAGCTCTACCACTTGAGCTATGGAAGCAACAACTGGCTGTGCTTTCTGATTCAGTTACTGGAGAAGGACTTTGCACAGCACTCAAAAGTTAAGCAGCTGTTTGTTAGGCTGCTGCAGGAGCATTACCTGTGTGGCTAGATAGCTAAACCACTAAGCTTTGGGGCAACTATATTAGAAGACCTGGGTTCTATTCCTCCTAGTATCACCTCTTTTCTAGCTATTTACAAAATGAAGACAGAGCTCCAAGTCTCTTACTTTGTGGAAATGGGCACTGTGCTGGTTGAAAAGAAAAGAGGCAAAGTTTATAAGAAAGCACAATAAGAACAAATTCAGCTCAGGGACGATCTCAAGGCTACAACTACTAATATTAAAGAGACTCACCTTTCTAAATTCAGGCCTCATGTGCATCCTGGGTGCCACATTTTTATAGGGGGTGGAGAGGAAAGGGAGGCAACAAGGGCCTCATGAAAGGACACCAGGCATAACTTCAGTTCTGGGAAGAACACAAGATCTTTCATTTGTCTCCTGGGGAGGGGGTTGGGGATAACCAAAAGGTGACTAGAAAAAGCTGAGGATGTTTTCAAACAAGATGCTACCACGCATGGCCACCCAGTAACCACTCATCCAAATGCCCATCTGAAGGTGGAAAGGTGGGTACACACTCTCATAAAACACGCAGCACCCACTCATGGCCACTTGCAAGACACTTAAAAAAATAATAATCTAGAATGCCCTGTCTGGGGCAAGCCAAAAAGAGTGGGTGCCAATAAGCACCCATGCATCCAAGGACCATCTATCTGAGATATCACCTGGCTCCCCGGGGCCCGTTGCGGCCTCTGCGATTGGCTGGAGGTGCCTTCCTGGAGACCCTGGCTTTCCACTAGGTCTCAACTATGAAGAGGGTGTTCTCAGCCATCTCACCTTTGCTATGGAACTCCCTCTCCCAGGAGGTCTGCCTGTGTTCAAGCCTGGTGGCCTTCCAAAGACAACACAAGACCATTTTGTTCTGTCGGGCTTTTGGCAGCAGGGAGAAGGATTAGGTGGGAGGTTGTTGGAGAGGGTTGGGTTGAGGGGGGGGAATTGTATTTTATATTTCTTTGTAAGCCGCTCTGAGCCTTCAGGGAGGATAGGATATAGATATGAGCTGAGACAGCTACACACACCAGCAGATTCCCCTCCCCAGTCCTACCCACAGTCCTCCTGGGAGCCCTTAAAGGACATGCACAATAAATACAAAATCACTTGCCTGGTGGGTGGGTGTTGTCAGAAACCGGGCCAAAAGGAGCTTTCACTTAAGAGAATCAACTCCGAAGTCTTCTTTATGTAGTCCCTCTATGTACACATACAGTTCAGATTTAGGGTACTGGCTTTCTAATCCAAGTCCTTTTACAGCTTAGCAGGCTCCAGTCTCTCCACAGTCCCAAGACTCCTGGGTCAGGCAGACACCCCAGGCCTACTTCAAATCTCTATCTTCCGCTAGCCTTAGCATAGCATTATACAGTCCCTCTGGCCAGGCCTTCATACAACTAAACAGTCACTTTGTAGTTCCAGCCAAGCTACTCCCTTTCCATCAGTAACCAAGTAGCTTACATCAGGAGCTCTCTCCTAACACACAGGCTCAACAACCAGAAGTCCTCTCAGATCAACAGCCTTCCTGCTTTGACCTTATCAAGGGAGAACTCATCTCCTACTCGCTTCAGGTCTTCCCAGCACTCTATAGTTTCTCAGCCAGGCCTCCCAGCTCTGGCTCCCCAAAAGTCCCAACCAACAAGATTACCTTTCTCAGCAAAAGTGGCTGTGGGAGTGTGTGGAGGCTGCCTGTGTGGCCACGGTGGCCACTCTGGGAGCCGCCCATTAGAATCTCTCCCCATGCACGCCACCCGAGTGGCTGCTCCACAGCTGTGCCACTCATCAGTCACTGACCACCACCCCGCCCCATCTTGCTCATTTAAAAATGCCCAGAAACAGGGTACCAGGCCCCACCCTCCAGAATGCCTACCAGCATGCTATTTTAGAGTAGTGTGGTTTGCAAACACCTCTTATTATGGCACACCCTAACCAAATGGTGTGGACTGGAACCTCTGACTTGTGGGCCAAGTCAGGCCTGCTGATTTTTTTATTTGGCCATTTTCCAATTCTTGAACTGGTCTGTGGATCTAGTCCCTACCCTTAACCACTTAAAGAGTGGGCTCAGTAAAAGGGAGCAGAGATGAGGCCGGGCATGTATTAAATGGCAGCAGATTTAAGACAAATTAAAGGAAGCATTTGTTTCACTCAACATACAATTAACCTGTGAAACTCATTGCCAGAGGACATTGCAAAGGCCAATAGCATAACCAGTTTTGAAAAAGGATTGGACAAATTCTTAGAAGAAAGATCCACAAATGGCTATTAGTCAGGTTGGTTAGGAGAGGAGACTTCTAACCATTGGGGGCTGGGAATGAATAGCAGGACAGGGTTCACTCCATTATGACTGGTTGTGTACTTCTCTGAAGCAACCAAAGTTGACCATTGTCAGAAAGCAGGATGGTGTGCTAGATGGACGGTTCATGTGATCGAGTATGGCCCTTCCTGTGCTCTTGGCATAGATCCATGATCTGGACCTTCCCCTTCTCTCCCCCATCCTGAACACAACCTTTAAGACTGCCCTCCCCTCTCTCCCCCACCTCTTACCTGACTCCTGGAGCTTGTACTGATTTACAAAGTGGCCTGCAAGAGTTCCCCACCCCTGCTTTAACTTTAAGTAGGGTTTGTTTGGTTTTTTGGTCACCTCTTCAGGAAGAGGGGAAAGATCAGCCTTGTCCCTAGTAGAAGCATACAAAGGACAGTGTTTGGGGGCCTGGCTGTGAAAGGAGTAGATAATGTCTTTAACTGATACTGAGTATTAAACGGGGAGGGGAGGAACACAGTGCAAAGGCAAGCATAGGCACAACTCTCATCCATGTTTTTGCATTCTCATTTTTGATTAATGCATTGTCATACAGAAATACAATCTGGTAGGTATATGTGTCAACAACAGAATAACAACATTGTGTTTGGGAAAATGCAGACAAAAACTGAAGAAAAATAGGGACTAGAAGCAAAAAATATAAGGCATTGGGGGTATGGGGGGGAGAAAGACATCAGTACCTGAGCAGCAGACATCTGTCCTTGTTTCATATTTCAAAAAGTGCCAATATAAATCACGTGGACTGTATCACGGAGAAATAAAACACATACATCATGGGTTAAGTATAGCCTATGGCTCATGTAATTACACCAACAGTTGTATTGCACTAGGATTGTATACCAAACAGATAACTTGGTCATAAATCCCAAAGCCATATTGAGGAAAGCTATTAAAGTGTCAAGATGGGCTTGTGTAAATCTTCCATTGCTCCCTCTCTGATCACATACCCTGGAAGGGCCATCTTGACACTAATCGGTGCTGATGGGAATAAGAGCCCAATTTTAGTCAAGGGTCACTGGCTCATATAAGGTAGACAGTGACATATTAGGGCAAGACAGTATCGATATATTTTTTCTGCCTTGTTCTGTATATGACCTCATGTGGAAAATTAACCAGCAAATTAATGAGATGCATTGTCAAGTCCCTTTAAGAAGAGCAAACTCAGCGGCCTGTAAAATTCAGACCTTTTAAATAGGCAAACTGGGTGAAGGTGAAGTAAATGCCAGCAGGTTTAGCCGCCTGTTATTGTGCTGCACCAGCTTCACCCTGATCTGCACTACAGTCAAAAACCCGGCTCCCTTAAACGTTCATGGAAGCAAGATGAGATGCCCTCTGGACAACAGTTGGGCATTACTTTGTCTGTTAGTCACAGGAGAAGAGGTAGATAGAAAGATACAACTATTTCCCCCTCTTTCCCATCCCCCACTCCCAAAAAATGCATTATCCAGTTAATATTATGTTAGCAGAATACATACATACTCCTGCGGTAGAACTGATCCTCATAGATAATTATGATTTAAGAGCTTAACACGGATAGCAGAACTGGTTCTCTTTAGAATCTAACATTCTCTGTTGCAATGAAGCTCACTCACCCCTCCGGGTTTGACTTCAACCTTCTGGGTTTTAACACATCCGCTCTGGGTGAAGCCCCAGTTTTGCCAGGTTTTCTAGGGGTGGGGCCACATCAGAAAGAGGTAGAGTGAAGCAGCTCTCCCACACCCTTTTGTACGTGGTCCGTCCCGCCTCCTATAGAGCATGATCCCTAGGGGATGTGGCCATGTTGGAAAGGGACAAGAGAGTCCCGCTGCCCCGCTCCAACATGGTCCTGACTCCTTCAGAGTATGATCTCTAGGGGGTGTGACCATGTTGAAAAGGGGAGAAAAAAATTCAGGGGCACCTGGGACAGTGAGAAACACGCAAGACAAAAATTCTCCCACCAGCTTTTTGATAAGAGCCCCCGCACCATAATATCATCACAACATTCTGAGGGGGATAGCCATATCAAGAAGGAGAAGAAGAGTCTCTTTGCCCACCGCCTTCAGGCCAAAACTTTTAAGAAGGTGGCAACCCCAAGTGTTTGTGTGTGGAGTAAGTGGCTAGGGTAAGAGGCCTCCCGTCCATTAATCCAGACCCAGGTCTGCACAACACTCTCATTGCCCTGAGAAACTCTGAGATTCCCACAGACCCCAAAGTGTCACCCCTGGTAGGGTGCAATCCTGGGCAAGGTGTCCATCTTGTCTAATGGCCGTCCAATCCATTAGGCATACTATCCAGGTCTGTCTTATGCCAGGGCAGATGAGGTGGCATCCTAGGGGTCAGTGAGGGGAATCGCCTCACAAAAAGTACCAGGTGGTGGGAGTGGATCCTGGGACAGGCAGGAGTCAGATAAGGTTGCAGCCTCTCATGGGCTTGACCCTAACACTCACATAGACCAAAACAGGAGTGTTGGGGTCAAACCACAAGTAGCAGCAACCCAAGGGCCAGGACAGGGCTCTGCACAAGTGCCTGTGCCAGCAAGAGTTCTCTCATCCCAGATGTTCTCCCTCCCTTATTTCAAAAGCCCCAGAAGCAGCTATGCAGATGCCAAACCACAGCAGATCTCCATGTGGGTGGTGGGTAGAGCAGGGTCTTCCCTCTGCAGAGGGGACATCATGCATACCACAGCAGCTCCTGCTGGTACAGCCACTTGTATGTGGCCCTGCTCTGACCCCCACCCCTCTTGTCCGGGGGGGGGGGGCCTTAGCCCAGGACCCGACCCAGGCCCTGCTCGCCATACAGGCAGCCCTGATGCTATCGAATCTAGTTTCCCACCATTTTTTATTCATTTAATTCTCTCTGTATTAATTATCTTGAGCTCAAGCAGCTTCCTAGTTAACACTATTTTGGAACCAATGGTCTTAATAAAGTAGGTCTGAGGGATTCACTGATAAACATACTTAATATTGTTAGTGTATTTATTTACTATTAAAATTTATATGCCGCCCCATCCTGCTACAAGCATCTCGGGGCAGCTAACAACATTTTAAAATACAAGATAAAATACACTAAACAACCAAAAAATCCCAAAGTTAAAATAACCCAGTATAATATTAAAATTCCATCGAGCCTGCCACTTAAGATAGGATATCCAAGATAAAATGTGTTGTAAGTACAGGAAATGGAAAGGGAAAAATTACTATTTTAACCACATGAGTTTCTTGTTTGCCTTTGGCTCAGTGCTGGTACAGATTGATGTGAACTCAATGGGGACGATCACTTCTTATTAATAGACTAGTATTCATGATGCAATACTCTACCAAAGAATAACTGCTCAGGAATACATATATGTTTGCATTTTTTAAAAAGCATTTGAGTTGACAGCTGTCTCTGGGTGACTTCAGATGTTACGGCCGGGCGGTTCACCACAGTCGATTCCCGGTGGGGGCAAACAAAACAACCACCCCCCGGGGCCAATAAAAGCCCCAAACAGACGTGACGGGACCGGGACCACGGCCGGGAATCAGGCCGACACATCACGGATCGGGGCAGCGCAACAGACGTGAGGCCGATCCCCAGCTGTGGTCAAAACTCCCAGAAGACACCAGGCAGGGGCGGGACACAGACATGGCCGCCTGAGGGCAAACGAAGCCATAAGGCACACAAGGGAACACCCACACAAGGGAAACGGGAAGGGAGGGGGGAAGAGGGAGAAGACGCTGACAGGTACCACACACAGCAGGCACACAGATAGCGGAGGCACAGCGGGACACACAGCATGACCACACGCCCAGGCACACACACACACATCTGCACACACACAAGGGAATGGAAAGGAAGGGGGACACGGGCGCCCGGAAAACACACAAGGCACAATGGGAGCAGGGGGGGGCGACACCAAAGGGGGGGGAACCGCAAAGGTGCAGGGCAGGACACAGGCAGCAGCAACCCCCACCCCCACACCAGCACAGTCCGCATGGGCGCCCCCACAGCAACACAGGCAGTCTCGGAAAGGGGGGAGCCCAGGACCCCGGGAACAAGGCACGATGGGGGCCCGCAGTGCACAGCAAGCCGGGCGGAGATGGTCCAGGAGGAACACGGAGACCCCACAGGCACAGAGGGGCAGATGGAGGGCAGCCACGACAGGCAGAGCTGTGCTCCAGGTCCAAGAACACGCCCCCCCCCAGAGGAAGCACTGTGGCCCAGTCGGGGGGCGCAGAACCCCCAGGTCACACAAGCACCCAAGAGCGAGGGGGGGCATGCAGCAGGTGGGAGTGCCAGCGGGTGCGGGCAGGTAGCTGGACACGGGCGGGTCGGAGAGGCCACGCAGAGCGCCGCACCCCGGCACCAGGGAGGGCAACCGCAGAGGGGAGCCCAGGGTGTGCAGTCAGACTGGGGGGTGGGGCCCGGAGAGGGCCCAGGGCCACAGGCAAGGGCATCAGCACCCCGCGAAGCAGGCTGCACCACAGCACGGCAGACACATCATGGAGGGAGCAGG
The DNA here is from genome assembly GCA_003113815.1 of Sphenodon punctatus. Taxonomy (NCBI): domain Eukaryota; kingdom Metazoa; phylum Chordata; class Lepidosauria; order Sphenodontia; family Sphenodontidae; genus Sphenodon; species Sphenodon punctatus. The sequence continues at coordinate 6,032,423 of QEPC01011608.1, read as the reverse complement.
CAGCGGGGACCAGCCCTGCCTGGACCGGGGCGGGAGCCCACATGGGGGCAGGACACCGGGGCAGCCGGGAGGAGCACAGGAAGTCACAGGCAGCCACTGGGGGCCACTGCGGGCCCAGGGCCCGGGTGCCCCGCCCGGTGAACCAGGTGGGGCCAATGGAGCAAGCCCCGGCAGTACCCCTGCATGGATGTGGTGGGTGATCAGGTAGTAGGCCTCGAAGGGATCATTCATGGAGAGACCCATCTGGACATCCAAACGGGACCACACCCCCAACAGGGCCGACATTTCCACTGCGGAAGGCTCCGACACACAGCAGGCAGCAGAAGGGGGCCAAGGAAGATGTCCCAGCTCCAGCAGCCCGTGGTACACTGCCCCATGGGTGCGCTGGTACCCACGTGCCCCGTGAACACAGGCAAAGTAGGACACGGCCAAGGCAGGGCCACCCTCAGCAAGGCACTCCATGTAGGCGCTGAGCCCGCACACAACCAGTGCAGAAACGGTCTCAGCCCCGCACCAGGGCACATGCGAACACTGCTTGTCCGGGATGCGCCCCTCAGGGAAGTGAACCAGCCCCAG
>QEPC01011608.1:6015660-6028327 GCA_003113815.1 Sphenodon punctatus | reverse complement strand
CCCCCTGGCCCTTGCCCCCCTGGGCATGGTCCCTCCCCTCTCTGGGTTGCCCGCTTACCCTCGATGTCCATCTTGGATCCCTCAGAGACTGGCCCCTTGGTGTGGTAGTGCTCCCCCATGGACCACTGGCTGAGGGTGACGAGGGTGCCGGCCTCAGACTCCGCTTGGCCGGCCTGGAGGTGGGTGCTCTTGGGGCTGCTGCCGGGGGGGGCTGCTGGAGACAGAGGTCCTGGGGCGCTCCTCCTGGGGGTCCGGGGCCCCGCAGCTCGTGTCTACCAGGCGGGCGGTGAGGGGAGGGGGGTACCTCAGTCCATTCCCTGCCCTGGACCACTGCGCTGCCCACCAGCCATGGGGTGACTATGGACCCCTTCATATGGAGAATGCGGTCCAGGGCATCGTAGAAGGGGGCAGTCCAGGCCCCGTATCTGGACCACCTATTGTTGTCCCGGATGGCCTTGTACCCCCTCTTCAGCTCCTTGGCCTTTGAGCGGCACTGGGCCACTGTGCGCTGGTGCCCCGCCACCGCCATATCCTGCACTATGTCCCGGTAGACATGCTCATTGCGCTAGTTGAGGGCGAGCTCCAGCTGGTACTCCAGGGTCCCCCAGATCCTGATGAAGTCCCGGGTCTCCTGGAGGCCCCACTGGCCCCCTCGGTGGTACGCCTTCCTCGGTTGCCTCCATAGCGGGTCATCCTCCTCCGCCGCCCGGGCAGGGCCAGTGTCCTCCAGGGGCTCGTCCGCCCGGGCCCTTTTCCGTGTCTGTGGGGACAGTGGGTAGGGTTGGGTGCTGGTTGGGCCCCCTCGCAGGGAACCCCTGTCCCAGGCCTCCCTGCCGGTCACCTGAGCGTGGCTCACCCCCCCCCGAGAGCCCCTGTGCCCCCTGTTCTCCTCCCCTTCCTTCCTCTTACCCATTTCCTGGGTGCCTCCTCCGGGCCTGGTGCGGCTGCTGTCCCCGGGGCGTCGCGTCCCGCCTGCTGCTGCGGGTGTTGTCCCTGCACTTCCTGCATGGCCGGCATGACCCCCATCTCCCCCTCCTCTGCCTGAGCTCCCTCCACCTCCATCGCTGCCCCTGCCTCTGCCTCCTCCTCCTCCACCGCCGTCGCTCTCTCTCCCACCGCTCTCTTCCGCCTCCCTCCTCGCTCCATCCCGCCACGCTTGCCTGCTGCAGATTTCCCTTTAAATCTCCCTCTGGAGGTTGTGTTGCTGCTGGTTGCCTGGCAGTGACGCTGTGTGCATTGTCCATGTCTGGGGGTTGGTTCCGTTGGTTCCACCCGGGGATTGGCGTCCAGACGTTACTTTTTGTTGATTCCCGGTGGGGATCTCTTTGACCACGCTTCCCGGGATTTTGCGTCGGGAAGCCCGGGAAGCGTGGTTGAAATTGACCCTGTGTGGTTATTGAGCGTGATGAACATCTGGCGCATGCCGAACAGACGTTCAGGGCTCTTTGGCCCCGCCACGGGATTGAGCGTGGTTCACTGTGGTTGAGCGTGATTTCGTAACATCTGAAATCACCCTCTGGCTCACCATAGTAGTCACCAGAGTGGCTCAGACTACACTAGTGGCTTGTTGATGAAGTAGCCCTTGATGTGTTTAGGTTAGACATCTACCAAGCACAGTTAAAGAAGTTGGCATAGGAGGTTTTTAATTAGCAAAGAACTTGCTGATGGAAGGAATCCTTGGCAGGCTCAGCTGCTGCTGGATCCCCAAGTGAAATCCTGTGTGGAAAACGGTGTGCAGAACCCATTCAAACATAGGACTGTTTGATACGGACAACAGACTGACTCACCCATTAAAAAAGGAAAATTAATCTCATGTTCAATTAAACCGAACATGCCCTTCAGAAGCCAAAGCTCCCTGTGATGCAAACCCTGAGGGCCTGTATGTTATGCATAGGTTGTTATTTTTAGTTCATTCATGAGTCTTCTGTGCTAGAGGCCCCCTCCTGAATTGCCAGGAGTCTTACATCGACAGGGTTCCTTGCATTTGAGGTTCTGTAGGCCCATATTTTACTCTAATGATTGATACTCATTGATATTGTCATTTCAAGTTTATTCATGACCCATTTCAAGTTTATTAGGGGGCCCTATGTGATCACAAAGCCACCCTGAGCTGGGGACAGAAAACTGTTCCCACAAACCTGTTTGTCAGACTTTTACTCATGCCTCTCCACAGAGCAGACCAAAGGCCCTAACTCCAAACCTCATGAATCGCAGAAGAGGAGACCCCTATGGGAGTTAGTATCATCCATACTTGCAGTGGTTCCTGCAGCCTCTTGTGGTGTTCTCTGGTACTATAACCCACATGAAATTCTCAAGTACATCTCTGAAACATCCCTGAGTGAAGTTCTAATTCAGTGAAGTGTCAAGGGTATAGGGAGAAAGGGGGTTCTAACCCGAGAAGAGAGACAGGGAAAGGGGAAGGGAACCAGGAAGGGTAAAGCAAGCAGTAGTACTGGAAAAAGAGAACCTCTCAGTCAGTCTCGTTCCCATAGAGATTCTCTCTCTGCAGGAGAACTGGGAAACCTAGCCTAAGTCCATTTTTAGACGTGTGCTGGAATCAGGCGCGGGAGCGGCAAAACAGCTGTGGCGCTGTTTTGCACAAACCAGAAGCGGAAGTTGTGCGCGTGATTGGCAGCCACGCATTCTTTTCCAGCCGCATATGTCCCCCCAGAGAAGTCAGGCCGGTTCAGTCGCGGTCAGCAAAGAATGCGCAGCCGCCGATCATGCGCACAACCTCTGCTTCCGGTTCGTGTAAAACAGCGCCGCAGCTGTTTCGCCACTCCCATGCCGGATCCCTGCTGCACGTCTAAAAACGGCCTTAGAGATCTTAGAACTCATCATCGAGGCTGAGGGGAAAGACCAAAGCCAGACCAATGATAGGAAAGACAATGTCAGAAGGAGATGGAGTTAAGGGATTAGAACCTAAAGAGCCAAAAGGCTCAAGACCAACAGGGTCCTGGAGGGAACAGGTTCTGAGAAAGGGGGAATAAGCCACAGACAAGGGATCACAAGACTGGAAGCATGAGGGAACTAGGGAGGCTGGGTAAAGGGGGATCCATGGTTTAACAGGGGTATTGGACAGGACAGGAATCTATAAAGGGGGAACTGAGCTATAGGCTATGGGCAACAGACAGCATAAGAGGGAGCCAAGGGACTAGGGAATCATAACAGGAGAACACAGTGAAAGGTAGTGTAGAAGGGGTCACAGCAGAGTAGCAAAGACAGCCACAAGAGCACAAGGTGCAAGACCCACCAACACACACACAGGACAAGGGAAACACAGGCACTAAAGCCTACCACCAAACACCAAGAAAAGAGAGTTCAAACACTCAAATGGCATAACCACAGGGGAAGAAGCCAGTCTATGACATATCAGGTCAAACAACAAAAAAACCACCCCACAGCGGGGAAAAGCAGTTGCTCCACCAGTTTCCTAAGGCCACCAGAAGATCTTAAATACTCCCTGGTGGCCAATCAGGAACCCAGGAGACAGGCTGCAGAAATGGGTGACAGGTGAGCAAGGGCAGGGCATACACCAGGCAGAGATGCAGGAGAAGACATAGCAAAGAGAAGGGAAACACAGGGCACTAAGGCATCAGGCAGTGCAAGCTGTTGAAGCAATGCCCCCAAAGGCCAGGGGTTTAAGACCCAGACCTGACAACCAGGCAGTGGTTGGAGTAAGGTAGACTACAGGCCTGGGGTTTGACCTCGCTGAGCATGAGGGGGGGGGGACTTAGCATGAGAGGAGGCTGGTTTGGGGGCAGGGTGGGGTGCTGCTGTGACAGCAGGGGCAGCATAGATAATTAGATATCATTTATGTTTGGGGTGGGTGCCAGTTTTTGCCATGTGGTTTGGTGTGCTTGGTTTGCATCTGAACACTGACTTTTATGTTTGGGGGGAATGCCAGCTCTGCCTTGTTGCCATGTGGTGTGCTTGGTTTGCCCCCGTGCACCCCCGGGTTCAACAGTCACCAGTCGCCTATGCAAGTACAGATAGATATGTTATTGATTATGTTTATTTGATTTACTGCACTCTGAATATAATCTAGCACTGCATGTTTTATTCTTGAATTATACATTAAATTCGTTTAAACTGAGCCTAATACGTTTAAGTGAATTCGTAACACAGGGCGTCTATAGACATAACAAAGATTGGGTGTCCAAACCCTTAAGCACGTGTTTGGCCCTTGTGTGTAAGCACCATAACAATCCCAACAACAATTTGGCCACCTGTTGAACACGCGATGTGAACACCATTGCATCAGTTGGACAATTTGCGTGTTCTTGCTGAACACGTGACCAACGTTGGGTGAAAACAGACATGATGCTACCCACCCTTTAACCACCTTTGGTGGTTATTTATGCATGTTGCAGGGCTGTATTGGTGCCCTATGGAGCCCTGCAACATGCATAGATAACCACCCAGGGTGGTTAAAGGGTGGTTAGCATCATGTCTGTTTTCACCTGTTGTGTCTAATGATATCGCATGGCATGTTAGCAGGTGCAACACAGGGGACGAGGTGGCAGCGCTTGCATGCTGATATTGGGTGGCGAGCAAAACACCGATTTGCCCCAAGATGAGCTGTGTGTCTAAGCAGCGCCACATGGTGAACAGAGGGCCAAACCGGTGTTCATATTAAGATCAAAACGCACATTCAGACACCCGTTGATGTTATGTCTAAAGACACCCCCAGGCCTGACACTTTTGGAGGAAATTCTGAGCCAAGAAGCTCAGGCAAACCTAGTAGAGAGTTTTATGCTTGGGAAACTCTAAGTGACTATAAGGAGTTACCCCATTGTAGGCTGAATCAGATCTGGAGGGAGCTGGTCCAGTGGGTGCTGCAATGGGGGGGAAACTGAGTCACAAACAACCTAGATTGGGGTAGAGAGACCCCAATCACATGACAGTCAGACTTTCCACTTTATTTTATGCAAACGTGCACCTTTGTTCCCATTTCCATTTTGTTTTACTCCCAGATAAAATCTGCAAGCTTTCTGAGACTAAAATATTTAAAATAGCATAAATAATTTCTCAGGAACGCATACATGTTTGCATTAAAACTTAAATGTTTGAGTTATGAAGGTTGACTCAGAGTTGCAGCCAGTATGATAATGAAGCAAACCCCATTAGATATAAGTAATTTGAAAACTGAGGTGGTTTTTCATTGAATAATGATCTCCCAGGCTGATGTCAGGGAAGGGGCATGTCAGTCAATCAGCAAGCGAGAGAGACATGCAAGGCACATAAACTTGCATAAATGTTAAATAATGGATCCATGCCACCCATACACGAAGATAAATCACCACTAACAGGCAGTAATTTTTAAGGAGCTACTAATGCCGCATGGAAATCTTTGAGTTATAAACAATTCTTCTGCTTTCCACCCCCATTTTCTAGTTAGATTTATTTAAAACAGGATCTTTCTGCAACTTCCTCTTTCTTTTCATTCAGAAGCTGTCAGTGGTTTATAATAAATCATTTTCAAAAGTGCAGTAGTCCTAAACTGTAGTTTGTGTCTGCATTAGTAATCAAACATAACCTATTTTAATTCCTACAGGCAACTTACAGAAAACACATCTGGATAGGGCAATTAGTACCAAACCTTTGCTTTCTTTCCATAAAAGATCCTTTACAAACCAAAGCCTGGCAGAGTAAGCCCTAGCTGTACTTGAAAGAAGGAGGGTGCAATGTATAGTTTAGGTCAAACTGGAAATAAATGGGTGGTTTCTCCTTGAAGGCATGCCAAAGCTTGATAGCTACAGTCGAGTCTTGTAATGAATTTCTGTTCACCCTAAATGCAACTCAAGTGCTGTGTGTGAATCCATGAAAATCAAAGTGTTTGGGGTTTGTTTGTTTGTTTGTTTGTTTTTTAAAAATAGTTTCTGTGAACCAAAACAGAGGGTGTTAACTGTTAAACATGATGGGAACCTGCTTTGTCGCACTGAGGCCCACTTTGGCACCCAAGCCACTGACAGGTTTGTTGCTACACCACAAGAAGTTTGCCTGGGATTGCTCCTAGATGTGTGTCACAGTGTGGGGGGCTACCAGTGCTAAGTCCCTGCAGGATCAGGGTCCACACAGCACTCTCAGTGAGGGATTTAGTCCAAATACAGCTGCATCCAGTCTCTCATAATCCAGGCCAAGCCAAGCAGCCCCTGTCTGCTACTAAGGCTTCCAGCCCCTTTCACCTGTTTCCCCAGCAGTCTCCCTTTTCACCTCTTTACATCAGGAGTATTCCCACACCTCTAACTAGGCTTCACACAGGGCTCTTACTCTGGCTCCTGTTCCCCTTAGCAGCCTTACCCATCCTGACTGCTCTCACTCACTAACCCAGCACGCTCTCTACAACTCCATGGCAAGACTGACCATACTCCCCACAACTCACTCACAAACCAAAGCTTGGCAGAGTAAGCCCTTATAAACATTGTAGCCTGCTGTGGCCTTCTTTGGCCCAATCAGGCAGATGGTTGTCCAGAATCCGGGATTGCAGCTTGGGCTTGCCGCTGACACACTGTGGCAGGGAAGTGCCACAAGGGGCCGTTGTGTCCTGAGAAAGGAGACAAAATGGCCACTGGCAAGTCCCAAGATGGCCACTGACAAAGTCTGTGTTTGGGGCATGGCTCAGCATATAAAGTGGCTAAAGAGGAAGGAAGTTCACTTGTTTGTACATGTGCACCGGCAAAAGAAGGAGGAGGAGGCAGGCTGCGCTACTCGCCACAAGCAATCTAATGCAGCGAGGTTGGCTGAACTGGACTAAGGCCTTCCTTCCTTAGGGGTGGGGTGGAACCAACCACCCCATCCCCTAAGGAAGCCTTCAGGGACAAAGTGAGGCATCCCACCCAATATGCAGTATGGGCAGTTAGAAGTGCCATCCATACTGCATAAAGGGAAAATACCAATGATTTAATAGTGCTGCTTGGGGCACTATTTCATTGCGGGGAGAGCACCAGCGCTATAATTCATGCCTGGGCGGCAAAAGTAGGTGCCCAGGCAGTGGCCACATGACTCACTGTGGAGAGGAGAGGGGGAGCAGGGAGGGGGCTCCTAGGAGCTGTGCGGCAGCAACGCTGCCAGTAGTCACGAGGCAGGGCCTGTGCCTTGAGCTAGCTCCTTGACGTTTCTGTCTGTGACCTGCCTCCCTCCCTCCTTCCTTGCTGCTTCTGCCTTCCTTCTCCTGACTCCTCTTGATGGTGACATAAGAACATAAGAAGTGCCATACTGAGTCAGATCAATGGTCCATCAAGCCCAGCATCCTGTTTTCTGACAGTGGTCAATCTCGATCATATGGGAGAAGAACCAACAGTCACAATGGGCAATCCATTCCCCATTGTTCACTCCCAGCTCCTGACTTTAAGAAGTTCATCCCATAAGCTACTTGATTAATAGCCATTAATTGACCTACTCTCCAAGAACTTATCCTGTCCTTTTTTAAACCTAGCTATACTACTAGCCTTGACAATGTCCTCTAGTAACAAATTCCATAAGTGAATTATGCATTGAGTTGAAAAGTGCTTCCTTTTATTTGTTTTAAATCTGCCGGCAGCTAGTTTCACGGAGTGTCCCCTAGTTCTAGAACTATTTGAGAGGGTAAATAACCATTCCCTATCTACTTGTTCCACACCACTCAAGATTTTATAAACCTCTATCACGTCCCCCCTCAGTCTTCTCTTCTTTAAGCTGAAGAGACCCAACTTGTCAAGCCTCTCTTTGTACGGAAGCTGTTCCATACCCCCTATCATTCTCATTACCCTTCTCTGTACCTTTTCTAGTTCAGCTATCTCTTTTTTGAGATGGGGTGACCAGAACTGCACACAATATTCCAGGTGTACACCATCGATTTGTATAGAGGCATCATGACATCCTCAGTTTTATTTTCTATCCCTTTGCGAATAAGTCCTAACATTCTGTTTGCTTTTTTGACTACTGCTGCACACTGCACTGAGGATTTCAGTGTATTGTCCACAATCACTCCCAGATCCTTTTCCTGAGTAGTAACTCCTAGCTTAGTATCCAGCATTGTGTACTCATAATTTGGATTATTTTTCCCTATGTGCATCACTTTTCACTTGTCCACATTAAATCTCATATCCCATTTAGATGCCCAGGCACCCAGTCTTATAAGATCCTGTTGCTGTTCTTCAGTATCTTGAACAACTTGGTGTCATCTGCAAATTTGATTACCTCACTCTTAATGCGCTTTTCTAGATCATTAATGAATACATTAAGCAGCACCGGTCCTAATACAGATCCCTGGGACACACCACTTTTTACATCTCTCCACTGTGAAAACTGACCTTTCAGTCCTACTCTTTGCTTCCTATCCTTTAACCAGTTACTGATCCATAGTAAGACTTCTATCCCATGACTTGTAAACTTGTAAACAGGGAACGGTTATTTACCCTCTCAACTAGTACTTAAACTAGGGGACACTCGATGAAACTCACATGTGGCAGAGTAAAAGCAGACAAAAGAAAGTATTTTTTCATTCAGCATACAATTAGGTTGTGGAATTTACTGCCAGGGAAGGTGGTCAAGGCCAGTAGTATAGCTGAGTTTAAAAGAGGTTTGGACAAGTTTCTGGAAGATAGTTCCATTAGCCAGATAGGATTCTATTAGCCAGATAGGATTGGGGAACAAAACCCTTTACTGTTGGGAGCCCGGGGATGACCCACAGGGAATAGATAGCATGGTGACCTGTTGGGTGCTTCTCCCAGGCCCCCGTGACTGGCCACTGTCGGAGACAGGATGCTGGGCTCGATGGACCATTGGTCTGACCCAGTATGGCACTTCTTATGTTCTTATGACTTTTTAATTTTCTCAAGAGTCTTTTATGTGGGACCTTATCAAATGCTTTCTGGAAATCCAGGTACACTAGATCTACTGGGTCTCCCTTGTCCACATGTTTATTTACACCCTCAAAGAATTCCAACAGATTAGTGAGACATGACTTACCTGTATTTAAGGTAAGACTTACCGTGACTTACCTTACTGGTGACCTGCAAGTCTTTGGGGCCTTTTTTGCTCCTGGAGTTCTGGGGGATGGGATTTGGTGGAAGAGCGGGGGCAGAATGGGGTGGGATGGGATTGGGGGTGGCGGTAGAATGTAGCCTGGAGGTGGGGCTCTTGGAGGGGGATGTGCACAGAATGGAGGCTTGGGGAATGGGAATGGGAGTAGGGGGCAGAATGAGGGTCTGGGGGTGGGATTCGGTGGGGGTGGGGGCAGAATGAGGGTGGAATTGGGTGGGAGTTGGGCAGAATGGGGGCTTGGGGAGTGGGATTAGACACTGTGGGAAATGGAAAGCATTGTAGAAATACTGAAATACTACATTATATAGAATGTAAAGGCAAAAATACTTTTATATACTGTACATCATGTGAACATTCAAAACTATGTTAAAAAGCTAAAATTTCTTCCAGAACCCCAAAACAATAAGGTTTTTAATATAGCAGATTTAAGCTGGTGGTCTTTACAAAGAATGCAGCCCATTACTTCATTGACTTCTGTGCTTAGCTTATTTGCAATTCAGATGCTAGATACATTCATATGTGAACAGTTCCTCTTTTGTTTAGTGTTTTAAAATTGCTGCAGACAAGAGCACACAGAATAAGTACTGAGCTTTGCTTTTCAATCACTGACACCAAGTAAGCAACGTTCAAGCTGGTACAAGATACGATATCATGATTGCTTTATATCTTATAGATGAAATAGTAGGGGTGGGAAGTTCGGTACATCCGGTAACCGATACTGCTGGTATTTTGCTGTACCGGCAGTATCAGATTATTCCGGTATTTGGGGGTACCGGTACTGGTTCCCCGTGCCGGATTTGTTTACATTGTGGCCTTTGAAAAGAATGGCCGCAATGTAAAAAAAGAAACAACAAAACCCCAACCACTTTCCCTCCCCAGTCCAGGCTGTGTGGGTGGAAGGGGGGACACCCCCCACCCACCCTGCCCAGCCTGGATTTAAAATAAAAAATTTCCCCCCCAAAGTCCCTGCTAGTGTGGGCTCCGGGCTGCCGCCGGCGACCCAGGGCCTGCACCAGCAGGTAGGTACTATAGTACTAGGGTGATCCCTGGGGTGGGGGGTGGTTTAACACCCCCCCACCCCAGGGATCACCCTACCTCCCCACCCAGGGATGGCCTACCTTTGGCGCTCCGGGCAGTGGTGGTGGCAGCGGCAGCACGGCGGTCTGGCGGCTTCAGCACTGGCCGGTGACTTCAGCGCTTACTAGGCCTTCCGGGGAACTTCCGGGTTTCCCCGGAAGGCCTAAAAAGCGCTGAAGCCACCAGCCAGTGCTGAAGCTGCCAGACCGCCGTGCTGCCGTCACCGCCTCTGCCACCGCCGCCGCCCGGAGTGCCAAAGATAGGCGATTCCTGGGTGCAGAGATAGGGTGATCCCTGGGGTGGGTGGGTGTTAAACCACCCCCCACCCCAGGGATCACCCTAGTACCTGCTGGTGCAGGTTCCAGGTCGCCAGCAGCAGCCCGGAGCCCGCACTAGTAGGGACTTAGGGTTAAAAATAAATAAATAAATAAATCCAGGCTGGGCAGGGTGGATGGGGGGTGCCCCCCCTTCCACCCGCACAGCCTGGGAGGGGGAGGGGGGAGGTATTGTTTCCCCCCCCCCCATTGATTTCAATGGGGACAGTTCCCTATTGAAATCAATGGAGTAAATCTGGTACCGGTAAACCGGTTTTAATCCGGTAAACCGGTAACCGGTTTTTTGCTAGACGTCCCACCCCTATGAAATAGTGAATTGCTAGGCTTGTTATCTTATGAATGAAGTACTGAATTGCTTGGTATACAATGTAAATTAAGTAAAATAAGTGCATTGTATTGGTTCAAAGCCAAAGGCTATATGAAACTTATATTTGAATTGGTTGGGTAACAGTTATGTGTGTTTTGTATTTTTATAACAAGTATAAAGTTCTTTATAAATTGATCATGTTAGTGTAAGCTTTCAAATGTGCACTCAGAGATTTTTAAAACTATATTTGTTTAAACCCCCAGTAATGCTTAACACTCTGGTGATATACCCCGTATTGCTTTGGTATATTAACTATGAATTTCTTATTGAAATTTCTTCCTTTATTCTCCCATGCTTTGAGCTTGTGCTGAAATTTATAAAGCCATTGTGAACTAGCTATTCAGCTGGTGCAAATGCTTTATGCTAGCAGGCAATCTGGCCCATTAATTTTAGGGATCAGTTAAGGTTGCTTTTAGAAGTCGCAATACTTTGTTGGTACTTCTGCTGGAGTCCATGAGTGATAATCATGGTGTCTGAAAGCACTTTTTAATTACAGTTTTGTGTTGTGTTAATGATTGCAAAGATATTTCTAGTCATACCTTTTTTAGGCTGAAATTTATCATCCATTATCTTCAGGCCTAGGTTGATATTCTTTGTATAAAAGTGCTTTTCCTGCGTTTGGGTGCATCTTTCGTTGAATGCCACATGGTGGGTGCTTCCTGCCCTCTCCTGAACTGTACGTACCACTTCTCCCTTTGTCAAATTCCATGTAGCATTTATGGTGTGACATTTAGGATTTTACATAATCCTGTTGGCTTTTGCAGCATTTTCTGTGCATTGTAGCTGTGACCTATGCTGGTTGTGCATTTCAGATATTGTAATGTTTCCTGAGTTGAATTGCACCTTAAGTAAGGTATTGGAAATTTCTGTGATCTGGGCTAGCTGTTATTTATTTATTTATTTATTTATTTACATTTTTTAGCCACCCCCTCATGCCTATGGCATCTCGGGGCGACATACAAAAATATACAGTAAAATTCAATAACAATATAAGACATTTAGACATTTTAAAAGAATCATTTAAAAGTACCATCATTTTGGTACTTCTGTTTTCTCTGCTATTGTACTCTTGCCGTTGAACACATTCTGGTTATTGGACTCAAGTCTCTGCCCAGTGGGCTTATAATCTAAGAAGGAGGCAAACAGACAAGCCCTCTTTGTCCCTATGCACTTTGGACTCACTTGGCTAAGACGCTGTTGTTGTTTTCTAAAACTGCTATCTTTGTGTGCATGTGTATCCTTGTGCGTATGTTCTGTTTCACTGATCATGATCATGTAAGTGTGCAATTTGGGGGTTGGCTCCACCTATCGTGGGGTTGGCTCTACCTGCCATTGGCCCCACCCACACCTGGGCTGGCCCCTCCCACCTTCAGCCCCTCCCTCTGCCCCACCAGCCTCAGAACCCACCAGCCGCTACTGAGACCTAGATGCTTTGTTGCCTGGGTGAAACAATGCAAGTGGATCAGCAAGGAGAAGCAGCTCTGGTGGGCCCAACCCATGAACCCAGCTTTCTGGGAGGCAACACTGAGTGATCGACAGGATTCCTTAGTGATGCACCCAGGAGGTCACTCCCTTGGACAAGGTATCCACTCTGTCCAGTGCACGGGCTTGCCCTGGACAACAAAGAGGCGAGTAATTCATCTGAGCAGAATACCAGATCCCTTCTTATGTCAGCCATACACAATAAAGTCCTTTATTATCCCAACAAACGTCTTCCTGTGAGCTGATTGATCAAATATGTCTATTTATTATTATTATTATTATTATTAACAAACATTTATATAGCGCCAGCAGTGTACCTGGCACTTTACAAAGTAATAAAATAGACAGGGTCCCTGCCCCTAGGGCTTACAATCTGAGA
>QEPC01011608.1:5996591-6008394 GCA_003113815.1 Sphenodon punctatus | reverse complement strand
CTCCCTGTCCACATCCGCCTTGCCCCCTCCCTTCATACCTTCAAATCTCTCCTTAAAACTCACCTCTTTCGCTCTGCTCTGTCTGACTCTTTATCCTGCTGAGCCACTATTTCCTATACCTATGGTCTGTTTACCCTTATCCTTGCCACATGGACCTGCCTGCTGTCATTCTCATCGTAACCAAGCCAAGTACATGCACTTGAGACCTCGCATCTTCATGAATGTTAGACCCCTTGTCTATCCCTCTGTTACCCTTCCTATGTCTTTCCCCCAGCTCCTGTCTCTCAGATTGTAAGCTCTAGGGGAAGGGACCATGTCTATTTTATTACTTTGTAAAGTGCCAGGTACACTGCTGGTGCTATATAAATGTTTGTTAATAATAATAAATAATAACACTTTCTTTCCTGTGAACTTACCTCAATTGTCAGTCCGCAGTGTCTTTGGTCTGCGCTAGAACTTGTTGCTCGTCATGGTCACATATTCCTGAAGTTTGTCGAATACTTCATCTTTACAATTCATGACGTACGTGATCGTGTACCTTGAATAGTCGTCAATGAAAGTTACCATATACCGGTTGCCTCCTGACGTGGGAACCTTCATTGGACTGCAGACATCGCTGTGTACAAGATCAAGTGGTTTTGTGGCTCTATTCTGACTCCTCTTAGGAAGTGTAGCCCTCGTGGCTTTGACTTTCATGGAACAGTCTCATTTCATGATCACGGGACACGTTGATACCTTAAGGTCTTTGGTCAACTTCTGTCTGTGCATTTCCTTGATGCTGTCTGGGTGTCTATGTCCCATGTGTGTATGCCACAGGTGGATGCAGTCATCATGTGGTTTGTGCGCAGTGAGCTTCGCCAGTTCTTTTGCTGTGCTCAGACGGTACAGGTACTCATCTGCAGTGACTTTTGCCAGTACTTTTGTCCCGCTTTGAATTGTGCATTCATCTCCCTGGAAACGGATGGCGAGGCCCCTCGCTGACAGGTGCCTCACGGACAGGAGTCCCTCTTCTAAGTTGGGCACATAGAGCACATCTTTCACGGGTATGGTCAGTGTACCTCCCTGTGACTGGTTGCAGTACAGGAATCCTTGTCCAATTCCTTCCACGTTGATGCTTCTTCCATCTTCAAAGTAGATCCTTTCTTTACTTCTCATATCCAGCCTTGTGAAGAATCCTTTATTGCTAGTCATGTGGCTCATTGCCCCGGAGTCTACACACCAATTTTGGGATGAGTTGTCTTGCATTGCTCTGAAGTACCCACGCCATTGTTGAGCGACTGTGTTGCTGTTTGTGACTTTAGCCCTCTGCATAGGTGTTCGTGGAGACAGTTTCTGCTTTCCATATATAGCAGTCTTTCTTTAACTGTACCTCCTTTTTGCATCTGAAGCGTACTCTGGTTTCCCTCTTAGGAGCTTTGTCTGAGGTTTTCAGTGCAGTCTCATTACACTGCTTTAGATCATCCTTCAGGTTCTCCTTTCTGTGCTGGAATTCATCCGCAAGTCTACCTTTAACAAGTTCCAGCTACAGTTCAGCCTCTGGCCTTGTCTGCAGGGCATTGATGAGGGCACTGTAAGATTCAGGCAGGCTGCAGAGGAGTAGGGCTACCACATGGATGTCCTTTATTATCTTCTCCAATGCCGCGAAGCTCCGCTACTACTTCCAGCATGGCATTTATATGCTCCTGCATTTCACTTTCTTTGCCAAGTGTATAGTTTTCTCAGTAGAAACAGTTTGCTATTCAGGCTAGTTCTCTCTTGCAAGTTTTGCAATGCAATCCACATGCCTCTTGCTGTGGTCTCACTTCTTATATGGATTAGCTGGTCATCTTCTACCAATAAACTTATTGTGTAGCCTTTGCTAACCTGTCCTTTTTATCCCATTCCTCGTGATTTGCTGCTGGACTGTTCATGGTAATCACCTCCCATAGATCATCTTTAGACAGCAGCATTTCCACTTTCAACTTCCACAATTGGTAGTTTACATTGTTCAGCTTTCCTACTGAAAGTCTGAGCTCCAAACTTGCTTCCCTCCCTTCTGGGATTTAGGACTTCTTATTCAGTCAGTAGACCTCTCTGTCTGGGAGTTTTCTTTCACAGTCCGCACTTCTTCTGGGCTGCTTCTAGTCTTCAAAATTGCCTTGAAGATGTCCTGGGCCCATAACCTATTGTAGAGTTAGCTTTCTGTTCAATAACACACAGCAGAAGTTTCTTCAAAACAGAACTTTACTAAGAGCTCAGAAGACATGCTTCCATACTGTACAGGCTGCATGGAACAAGATGGAGGACAGAGAGAGGAGAAGAGAGGAGACAAGGAGGGGGAAAAAACTGTTTCATCCTGACCTGAACTAGCCTGACTTTCCCCCTACTGGACAAGCCCCATATTAAGCTTGCAGGGCTTGCCAGGCTTTTACTTGTGACTGTTGCACAATCCAACCATTTTAAGTTCCAGATTTAGGTTTAATTCCTCTTCAATTGTCCAATACATTTTATTGCAAAAATTATAGTCTGTACAATAGCACTAATGCTTTGGTATCTGCTATTTTCATTGTTTAGAGACATTTGCTTAAATTAGATCGGAGTGGCTAAGTGGTAGATTGCGATTCACTGATGATCACGAGATTAGATTGTGATCCAAGTTCTCTGGTAGATCACAGAATGTGGAGAGGGGAACCAGCTACTGGAAGACTGCTTCTAAGTAGGAGACCAGGACCCCAGGAGTGTCTCTAGGGGAAAGGGGTGGCTAGGAGAGCTTCTCCAGTGCAGCAGGGAAGGCTCTTCTTCACTCCCGAGCCCAGTTGCGGAGGTGCTCTACCGCTGGGAGCCAACTGCAGGGATCCAGACCTGGAGGGTCCTGGTAGATCACCTGGGGTTGATGCCTGGATCAAGTGGATCACATGCACCATAAGTCTGGCTGCCCCTTAATTAGATATTAGGATACAGTAAAACTTGAGACTCGTATTAATCTTTTTGTTGACAGTTTATTATGATGAAGGAAGTGTGAGCTAGAGAAAAGGATCCATTACAGTGAAGCTAGATAAAACATCAAGAAAGTCACAGAGGAGACACTCTTCTTTGACTGCACTGAACAGAATGCAGAGTAATAGTCTGCAGTGCTCTTTCGTCACCAGAGCCAAGGGATAATGAAAATCAGAGTGAGTGATCTCACAAGAATACTCCAATAAACTTTAACAGCAACAACGTATATCATGAAAAAACTCAAAATCTGCTTTACAGGCCTGGTCCAACACCTGTTCATGTCAGGCGTCTATCCTTCAATTGGCTATGGATCAGACTTCAATAGAAGAAGAAAAGCCAAGCAAGCAAGGAGACATGAGCACATTGCAAGTTGAGGTAATTCCAGCATCCATGGGAGTCGGGTACCCTTTTGATGTGCTGATAGCTGGAAATGAAATGCTGTATTTTTAATGGTTTTATTGTTAGATTTTTATGTTGTATGCCGCCCCGGGCTGCCATTGTGCAGGAGGGTGCGGGTTATAAATATTTTGTAAAGTAAAGTATTGTGACTGCTTTTTTCTTTATTTAAGAATCTCAAAATGTGGGACTCCAGACCAGGTTCAGTAAAGCGGGCATTCAAACGTGCTAGCATGCTGTACTCCCAGTCAGGTGGTCAGTTCCCAACCGTGGTGGTAGCTAGCCCAGGCTATGAATCAGAGATTCTACCCGAGTCACAGCCCAGGCTAGCCACCCCCAGAATAGACGTGATCTTGACCTGCAAGTTAAAGTGGGGTAAAGAGTGGTAAAGTGGGCCACTGACATTTCTGAAAATATCCACTGTATCCACTCTTATCCCCAGGTCTGTCTGCCTGTGGACTGTATACTTGAGCAAAGTATTCCCTCAAGATGTCAGCAGCTGTCACTGCCATGCTGGAGAATTGGTGACCCCGTGGAGGCGGGGGTGGCTTCTGGCCCCGCAACTGCCGGCAATGGGGCAGACACCCCTGCAGAGCCAGTGCATTCCATGACCCCTCCCCTTGCCCCACCTACCTCGACAGCCCTGCCGGCGCAGCCCCAGCCGGGCAGGGCAACCTCTCAGGTCAAGCAGGCGGTGTCGCATGCAGAACGCCACTTCGCGTGGCTCGCAAGATACCGGGCTGTGGAGCCAGGACAATAAGAAGCTGGCACTGAAAAAACTCAGTGCTGGTGATTGAGTGCAGACCGGCCGACCGAAAGTTAAGTGCTTGTGTTTAAGTCAGTCCAGCCTCTCTCCACCTGGAATTAGAATCTTCCAGTGCTTGCTGTGACATTTTATTGACTATTTTGCAGACAAAATCACTCGTATCCACCACAACTTCAATGCTGTGCTTGATGCAGTAGGTGTACTTGAAGTTATGGATGCCACATCTGGTCCAGTTTTGTGGGATCAGTTTCAGCAGGTATCGTCCGCTGATGTGCGAGGATCACAACTTGTGAACTTGATTCTTGCCTGTCCTGGTTGGTGAAAGCCAGCCAGGAGACATTGGGGCCATTGCTGTCGGGGGTTGTCAGTGCCTCCCTTGGGGAGGTGAGGATCACCGGGTGCCTGAGGAGGCTGTGGTGTGACCTTTGCTCAAGAAGTCATCTCTTGACATTGACTCTCTTGCCAGTTACTGGCCAGTCTTTAACCTTCCCTTTTTAGGGAAGGGGGGTGGGGTGGCCCAGCAGCTTTCATCCAGGCTATGACACTGAGACTGCACTTGTGACCTTGGTCAACGATCTGCACGGTGAGTTGGACCGACCTCGGTCTTGAACTCTCTTGATTTTATTAGATCTATCAGTGGCTTTTGACCTGGTTAATCATGAGATGCTGGTGACCCGCCTGTGGGACCGTGCCGAGGTAGGCAGAACTGTTCTTGAATGGCTCCGCTCTTTCTTGACCGGAAGAACTCTGCATGTGATACTGGTGGACTTTTCTTCATCCCCTGGAATCTCGTTTGGAGTTCAGCAGGGATCCATTCTGTCCCCTCTCCTGTTCAACGTGTACATGCAGCCTTTGGGTGAGATCATGAGGGGGTTTGAGGTTCAGTGTCATCACTACACTGATGATACCCAGCTTTAGTTCTCATTTGCATCTGACCCAGGCCCTGCATTCTTGATGTTTACGCAGTATCTGGCTGCGGTGGGAGATTGGATGAGAATGAGCCATCTGAAGTTGAATCCCGATAAGACAGAGGTGATGTTGGTGGGAAGGTACAAGGGGGTGGAGGCCCCCCATTTTTGATGGAGTGCGCCCCTCCTTGGTCCCTCAGGTTCAGAGTCTGGGTGTGCTCCTCAACTCACAGCTCCAGCTGAATGCCCAGGTGCTGGCTGTGGTGAGGAGTGCATTTTGTAAATTACAACAGTTTGTTGTCTTCGGCCCTGTATCTCAGGCTCTGATCTTGCCACCATCATCCATGCATTCATCACCTCAAGTTTGGACTACTGCAACGTAGTCTACATGGGGCTACCCCTGGTGGTGACTCGGAGACTGCAGCTGGTGCAGAATGCAGTGGCCCGCCTCCTGGTGGGAACGGGCTGCCGGGAGCACATAAAACCTGTGCTTCGCTCTGCACTGACTGCTTATATTCTTCCGGGCCCGATTCAAGTTGTTGGTTATTACCTTTAAAGTCCAATATGGTCTGGGCCCGTCTACCTGCAGGACTGCCATATCCCTCATGTCCTGAATCAGCTCCTGTGGTCAGCCAGCCAGGGGCACCCTCTTGGAGTTTCCCTGGGTAGCGACGTTTGAGAGGGTGTTCTTGGTGGCTGCACCACAGCTGTGGAACTCCCTCTCGGTAGAGAGTCGCCTCTCACCGGCTCTCCCCTCCTTCCATAGGCAACTTAAAACCTGACTGTCACCAGGCATTCAGTGAGGGGGACAGGTAGTGGGTGGGGATGGGGGTTGTAGCAGACTCCGCCTGCCGGGGATCCATTTTGGGGTAACAGGATGCACAACCAGACGCACTCCAAAATTCGTAAGGTTTATTTTGGCTCTTACCCTGACCCGCTCAGGGTCTTACAACTGCTGCTCACTCAGGGTACCCTACTCTGGGGATGTAGCCCCTCCTGGGGACACAGCCCTGGGTCTTGGCTCTGTCCTGGGCTCAATCTGCCCCAGCCCTGGCTCCCTTCCAGGGAGTCCTGGCTCCCTCCGGGGAGCTCAGTGGGCATCCCTGCTTCTTCTAACACAGCCCTTCCGGGCAAACTCACAGTGCCTGCATCTCTTCTGAGCCCCTAGGGTCGGGCTCCTCCTTCGAGCCTCGCTCCTTCTCTTGAGCCCCTAGTGTCGAGCTCCTCCTTCCCCACTTCTGGGTCAGACAATTCCCATGGTGCAGCCCCAGCTGCTGCTGGCCAGTTTCCCCACAGCATCAACTCCAGTGAATTACAGGCAGGCGGCTTTTAAACCCCCACCGCCTGTGGAGCCACCGCCTGGCCGCTCTCTTTTAAAGAGACAGCTCCCGCTGTCTCCCTTGGAAGGGGCGCCCAGTGATTACCTGTTACAGGGGGTATTTATTTATTTGCATGTCATTTTTTTTTAGTTTTTTATAATTGATATTTTATATTGTATTTTATAGTTTTGTATTTTTAATTATTTATTGTTCGCTGCCCCAAGCTGCCATTGGGCAGGAGGGGGTGGGTTATAAATCGTGGAAAATAAATATAATAGTAACCCCTTAACTGGACCTCTCTGATCCAGATCCTTCCTTATTCCACAGACAGCAAAATATTGGGACACTATAAAAGGTGCTCACCCACAGTGTTATGGGATACCTTAACGTGTAGCTTTTGAACTATTTTCCATATATATGATTATGTGATCCATTTGAGTTTAAGTGATATAAAGAAAATATTTTTTGAAAATTATGCAATATGAATTTGTTTAAAGAAATATTGTTTAAATATCACTTTTATTATTTGAACACACAGTGGAAATTGTTCACTTTGTCCCTAATGAAGATACTGAGTCAAAACATGTTGGACTACAGAACCAAGTAAAGAAAAGATCGTTTTGAATTTTGTATTTTTATTTGTATATTTTATAGACTGAAGTGTAATTGGCTGTTCCTTGATTTACTATTGGTGTTAATTTTGTTCACCACAAGTATACATGTTATGACTTCCTTATTCCAGACATGTCTCTTGTCCCCCACCACTCTCAAGAACACTGTATTACTGGTACAATAGAACACCCATTAGACAGACACCTTTCTAAACAGGAAAGAAACCATGTCCTCCAAGGTGTGCAGATAAAAGGGATTCTACTGTACTTCAAAAAGGATCAAACAAAATCAATTCTTGGTATGCAAACAAAAGTTCCAATTCCAGTATAATCTAACCACCAGGACAAACCCTGGTAAGATCAACAGAACAAATATTCTCTCTTAGTTTGTCTATTAGTGAATGCAAATTATGCATTTGTCAAATTGTAGCATGCATGTAAAGTGCTGAATAAAAATCGCTGCTTCCAGTCATGAAATTAGTATGCCACAGAAGAGGGAAGAATGCAGATTCATCAGCCAAACCGGTTTAAATTGTGAAGCAAGCTTAAACCAAACCAGATGTCTTCACCATCTGCCCAAAGACATGTAAGAATGTAATGGTATAGACTAACTGCTATTTCATGGTGTTTTTTTTTTAAAAAATTAAACCAATTTTTCAGGAAGAGGCTGGCAACGTCCTCTTCCCACCAACCTAAAAGTGCTAAAAATTCTGATCATCGAACACTCCATATTGAGTTGTCTGATTTACTCCATGCTTTTCGTGTGTGCAGAGAATTTACATCTACACCAAGTTTGAGCAGACCACAGTTTAGTATGACCAAGCTATAAATCAGTATTTATCGTAGAAATACTGATATACTCTTAAGTATAATTATGCTTCCCAGGATTCATTGTTATGGTATCAGCAGAATCCCTCGATGGAATTATATCTTTACATGACATG
Organism: Sphenodon punctatus; assembly: GCA_003113815.1. Lineage (NCBI taxonomy): Eukaryota > Metazoa > Chordata > Lepidosauria > Sphenodontia > Sphenodontidae > Sphenodon > Sphenodon punctatus. The sequence goes on along the minus strand of QEPC01011608.1, from coordinate 6,000,474 downwards.
ACTGCTCATCCATTACTCTGATGAAATAGCAAGAGAGTGAGGTTAAATGATAGGAGCATTGCTATCACTTTAAATGTATGTCAGACCAGCAGGATTCCACATTGCAGGAGTGAGCCATGGATATATGATTATTTTTAAAAAAATTAAAGAGAGACAATAAAAAACAGTAAAAGCAAACACCACTTTATTATATCCAGACATGCTTCATCTGAAAGTAACACTATTAAAAGTTGGGAGGTGGACAGAGGAAGTGACAGCCACCATTTTCAGAGACTCTCTCAGATAAAAATGCTTTCCAATTGTGACACCTCTAAGGCAACTGGTTCTTCATAGGTGAAACCCTACACTCACAATGATCCATTGAAGTTAATGGAACTCTTGTCAGGGCTACATCAACATTAGGTCTATAGCTCTCCACAATCATCATCCTTCACTTGATAAAGCTCAGCTGAGCTTCTGGGAAGTCCTAATTGGCAACTAGCACACCTGACTGGCTATTTCAGGCTGTACATTTATTTATTTATTTTGCATTTAGTACCCCACAATGCATCCTGCCACAGGCAGCTCGGGGCAGCTAACGAAGTATAAAAACATAATATAATACATAAAAACAGATTACCATAAAACTGGAGCTAAGAAGAAAAAAGAACCCCCAACCAACCCAACCCCCCCTCCCACTGCCTGTCTCCCCCACCAAAAGCTTGGCAGAACAGCCAGGTCTTGCACTGTTGGCGGAAGAAAGGCAAATCTGGAGACAAATGGACCTCCACTGGGAGGGAGCTCCACAGCCTTGGGGCAGCCACCAAGAATGCCCTCTCCATGGTTACCACCCAGGATACCCGGAAGACTTCAAGGAGGGCACCCCCGGCAGACCACAGGGGCCGATTCAGGACCCAGGAAATGAGGTGACTCCACAGGTGACTTTGTAGGGCTTTATGGGTCAGTGCCAACACCTTGAATCAGGCCTGGAAGACTATAGGCAGCCAGTACAAAGAATGGAGCACCAGTGTTCTATGCTCCTTGCACCCAGTCCCCATGAGGAGATGGGCCGCCACGTTCTCCACCAGCTGCAGTTTCTGAACCATCACCAAGGGTAGTCCCACATAGAGCGCATTGCAATAGTCCAGTTTTGAGGTGACAAAGGCATGGATAATAGTGACCAGGTCAGAGTCTGAGCTATACAGCCAAAGCATCTATATCAGATGTAATTGACGAGAAGCACTCATCTCCACCGTCCTCACCTGAGTATCCATGCAAAGCCAGGAGTTGAGGAGCACCCCCAGACTCTGCACCTGGGGGGGGTCAGGGAGGGGTGAGCCCCATCAATGATGGGAGTCACCAACTTACCCACCCCTCCCGCTAACATCACCTCCATCTTTTCAGGATTCAATTTCAGACAGCTCGCCCTCATCCAGTCTTCCACAGCTGCCAGACACCGAGTGAGCACCAAGACTGCAGGGCCTGGGTCAGATGAAAAAGAGAGGTAGAGTTGGATTTCATCAGCATATTGATGACACCAAACATCAAACCCTCTCACAACCTCCCCCAAAGGCTGCATGTACACACTGAACAAGAGAGGGGACATAATAGAACCTCGCAGAACTCCACACAGGAGGTCCCGTGGAGATTAATGGTCCCTCAGGACCATTCACTGGGTCCTCCCGGACAGGAAAGAGCAGAACCTGCCCACCTCGGCCCATTCCCCTCAGAAGAACTCAATGCTTGTCAGCGTCACAGTGTGATCTTCTGGCTACAGCCAGTCATTGCTACCCAGCCTTTCTTCCACCTTGAACTCTCCTAAGGACTGACTTCCTGGCATTAAGTCTTGGAAATGGTTCCAGATCACATCTCTGACACACCCCTCCATTGTCTCCTGACAGATTTCTCACTATCCATCTTTGACACTAGCTCCAAAACCTGACTTCTCCTGATCCTGCAAAGACCTCATTCATTCCAGACTGTCCTTAAACTGGCAGTCCTATCAGATCCACCTAGTTGTTGAGATCTGCCATTAGCAAACAGAGGCCTGCCTGTTGTTGAGGCCTGCCATTAGCAAATCTAGGCCAGATTTCTTGGTGGTCTATTACAACCCCTCAAACAAGTGTTTTACTACAATCCATGCACTCTCAAAAAAAACTTCTCTCATCTTGATTATTTAATTTATTTTATAAGTTTATACACCACCCCTCCTGCCTCAGGCAGCTTGGAGCAGTTCACAGCAATATAATAAAATATAAATAAACAGTATAAAACATTAAAATACAAAAGTACAAATAGTGCACAGTAAAATATCAACCCACCCCACCCCCAACCCACCCTTTAACCCTCCCCTCCACCAAATGCCTGGCAGAAGAGCCATGTCTTACACTGATGGCAGAACGTAAGAAGGCTTGGGCTGAGGCGGACCTCTGCTGGGAGAGAGAGAGTTTCACAGCACCAGAGTGGCCGCTGAGAATGTCCACCTGTCAGTCCCCACCCTTCTATACAGAGGAACCTCCAGGAGGGCAGCCCCAACAACTGCAGGAGCCACCCAGGAGCCCAGGAAGTGAGGCGGTCCCTCAAATAAGTAGGGCCCAGACTGTTTAGGGCTTTATAGGTCATCACCAGCACCTTGAATCGGGCCTGGAAGACAATAGGCAGCCAGTGCAGTGCCCAGATCACTGGCATAATGTGCTTCCTACAACCCTTCCCAGTGAGCAGACAGGCCACAACATTCTGCACTAGCTGCAGCTTCCAAGCCATCACAATGGGCAGCCCCACGTAGAGCATATTATAGTAGTCTAACCTCAATGTGACAAACACATGAATGACAGTGGCCAGGTCAGAATCTGAGATATAGGGGCAGAGCCACTTCACCAGATGTAACTGGCGGAACGCACTCCTGGTCACAGCCGACGCCTGGAGATGCAGATGTACCTGTGGATACAGGAGCACTCCCAGGCTCCTAACCTGAGATGTCAACATGGGGTAAACCCCACCAATAACAGGTAATATCCCCTCAGTCAGAACCCCAGACCTACCAACGAGCATCACCTCTGTCTTGCTGGGATTTATTTTTATTCAACTCAACTTCATCCAGTCCGCCACAGCCATCAGACACCGGGAAAGCACAGAGACTGCAGGACCTAGGCCAGAGATAGTTGCGTGTCATTGGCATACTGATGACAACGAACTCCCCATCTACATATCACCTCACCCAAAGACTGCATATAGACATTGAACAAGAGAGGGGTACAGAATGGAACACTACAGGAGATCTCTGGGAGAAAATGTATACCACCTGTTGTGATCTACCCGCTAGAATGGAACCACCTGTTGTGATCTATCCGCTAGGAAGGACTGGAACCTACGTAAAACTGTTCCATCCAGCCCAGCCAGGTCCCGCAGGTGGGTCATCAGCACCTCATGGTTCACTGTGTCAAATGCTTCTGAAAGATTGAGAAGAACCAGCAGGGTCAAATGACCCTTATCCAGTTCCACCTGGAGGTCGTCAACCAAGGCCACAAGCGCAGTTTCTGTGCCATAACCCAGATGAAACCCAGACTGCGATTGATCTAGAAAAACTGAGACAGCCCAGATGTGCCTGTAGCCAATGAGCCACCACCCGTTCAATAACCTTTAGAAGGGTGATGTTCTTGAAATGGCAGGTGGGAAAATTTGCTTCTTGACAACAGCTGAGAAATCTTGAATGGGTTGAAATTGCATTTCCCTGAGGGGGAATATTTCTATGTAGTGAAGGATATGAAAGGGTCCTTGACCCTTTTCAATCTGGGTTCCGCCCCGGCTATGGCACCGAGACGGCGTTGGTGGCCTTGGTGGACGACCTCCGCTGGGAGATGGACGCAGGATGTTCGACATTTCTCATCCTGCTAGATCTCTCGGC
>QEPC01011608.1:5981794-5993283 GCA_003113815.1 Sphenodon punctatus | reverse complement strand
CTTCAGGGGCCAGCTGGGTTTCTCCCCCCTCAAATTGAAAGTTTGAGCCCTCCCCCTCTGTATCCCCCGTATTGGGCTGGGGGCCCCCAGGAGGAGGGGGTGTAGAGCATGAGGCCCGCCTTTGGAGCAAGGCCTCGCAGGCCGCCAGCCGCTCCAACAGTTCTTGCCGGGTTGGGGCCCCAATCCCGTCCTCCCCCTCTCCCCGCTCAGGGCTGTCCCCAATCCGGGACTGGCTCCCCGTTTGCGGGGTTCGCTTTTTCGGGGCCGCCTTCTTTTTTGTGCGGCCCATTGCAACCAAACTCCTACCACTCTCCGCCTTGACTCCACGTGGTGCTGGCCGCTCAGCAGCAAGGGATCCTTGCTGCTGCCTTCTTGCACCCGACACGCAGACTGAGGCTTCTCCTCGCGGCCCCGCCCTCCCTACAAAGGGCGGGAACCGCTCTATTTTCCAAGCGCGGCGCCACTGCGCACGCGCCACCAGGGTTGCCATGGCAACCGGCCCCCATGGCCTGATCACGCCGCTCTGGGAGCCATCTTGTCTGCGCCGTATCTCCGAGGGGGGGGCGCGGCAATTGCCCCGTCGCCGGGATTACCCGCGGCGAAGGGGACTTTGCCAGCATTATTTAAATTTTTTCAATTCCTCCACAGTTCTTAAAACTGTAGTTGGTAACTGATTTACAGAGGTGTTTCCCTCATTCTTTCCTCCCCCCCCCCCACTCCCCATAGGGCTCAGTCATGTGGGCTCCTGCACTTTGGCAAAGGTATCTTTAGATGCCTTCTTCCCCAGTCTGTTATAGCTTCTATCCACTTCCAGAACAGTCTACCCCTTGGCCTGCAGCCCTTTACTAGTCTAAAGAGTAGGGTTGTACATTCAGGTTTGAGTAAAACACACACAAAAAACCCTTTACAGCTTCCATATTCAAAACATGAAAAATGCCCAGTAATTTTCAGGTATGTGTTAATGTGCTTTGTGCCTCTTGGTTTTGACTTTGAGGTGTCTAATTGTTGGTCTAGTAGTTTGAGCATCTTTCAGGTTTCATGTTACGTTGTGCTCGACAGGTGTGAGTTTAGCCCCAACAAAGGTGATCTATAGGAGTGGGTTGTGTTTTGACTTTTGAGCGCTTTGTAGTTCAGGGACTTAGCCTGTTTCCACAGGCAGCTGGAGGTAGGGTTGCAGCCAGGAAATTGGATGGGATGGGGCAAGGGTGCGAGATTCCCTTGACTACTAGTGCTCTGGTGCTCACTGATATCACAGGCCTTTGCTGTTTATTGTAAGCTCACCTTTTGCACATGTGCACACATGTATGCACGCGTACACACATACACACACACAGACTGCACCTCCCTTACATACAGCGTGCCTCACCCTCATTTGCTTGCTTATCAACCAACTATAGCAGCTACCAGTTTTTTCCCCCTCAAAAAGGTCCCAAAATTGAGACACAAAACCACACACACACAAATTGGTACTGATCTCAAACCAGAAAAGAAATCAGAAATACAAAATTTGCCATCCTTCCACATCCCTAGTTTGAACACAACATGGCCAGACCCAAAGCTCTGACTTTAAGATGTTGATGCAAATAAATGGACATTTCCATTTTTCAATTTCAGAACTTATGCTCATGGGAAAAGAAAGGTGATGTTCAAAATATGTGCCAAGCAGATAGTCTGTGCTTGTTTTGTGTGTGTGTATATAAATATATGTATATACAATGGAAACTGTTGAAGTCCAATTTAATGGGCTATCTAAAAAACAAGTTTTAACTTTTCAGAACTCCAGCTTAAGCACACCTTAAAGAAATGGACCTGGCTTTGGTATTGCATGCTGTCTGATGTTAAAAACAAGCAAACAATATTTAAATGCTGCTAAGATTTTGTTGTTAAAGCTAGAAATTGAAATAAATTAAAGCTAATCCATCCCATATGAATAAATGTGGTGATTTTCATTAATTACAAGAGACAAAATCTAACAAGAAGAGACCCTGGAGTTGTGGAGAGGGAAGGACGAGATGGTGAGAGCTTCTCCAGTGAGCAGCTGACAATTGCTTTTTATTCTGTATAGATACCACCCTGAAATTAAGCCTTCAGATCTAAAGTAAAAGTACACTAGCACTGTAATGGAGTGGGAAATCCTGCTAAGACCCAGACTAGTACATTTTCATTTAGGACTGGAGGCTGAATTTGATTGTACGCTATGCAGGGTGAAAAGCAAATGTGTTCACTGTTTACCAGATTAACACTTAATAGGGCTTTCATGGTAGCAGTGTTGCGTTTTTACAAAATTGGAGCAAGAAAGTTCTAGTTGTCCCTTGCAAAACATAACACATTTAATTTTCCTTTGGGAGGGGAGGGGTACAGCAGTTCAACGTAGAAGGAAATACTAGTTAACCAAGTTTTACTTATGTGGATTTCACTGTCATGGGGTATTTTCAGACGTTACGAGATCACAGTGAACCACGGTGAATACCCACCTGTGGTCAATGTGCCTCGAACGTCTGTTTGGTGGCCACCAGATGTTCGCCACGGTCAATCCGCACATGGGGTCAATTTGAACGACGCTTCCCGGGCTAGCAAGGGGAATGTCCCAGGAAGCGTGGTCAAAGAGATCCCCAGCGGGGACCAACAAAAAGTAACGTCTGGCCGTGGCGAATCCGGCCCAACGCGGCGGCCGCATTGGCCCCGCCGCCCGCCCGTCTCCCCGGAGGGCAGGCGGTGGGAGCGTGGAGGGGGCGGGGCTGTGCGGCCGCACGTTGCGCAGCACGGCCCCGCCCCCTCCCAGATTCCCCGCCGGGATCCCCCCAGCACATCTGTTGCGGCGTGACGGGGTGACCCCGGCGGGAAATGAATGGGTTGATTTCGGTACGGGGCCAACGGGCCCCATAACGTCTGAAATCACCCATATACTATCCACTAATGCTGAAACAATAATCAAATTGATTCTTACGATAATTTTGCAGAAATCAAGAATTGCTGCTGAGATTTTGCAGCTTTTTCAAACCCCAATTGAGATCTCAGATGAAAATCAATTTATTGGTTACCAAGATTTACCGTTTAACGTTTATCATTTACCGTGGGGTTTTGATGTTTATCGGTTATATCGGTATTGCGATTAACTGTGTGCTGTGTTTACCAGTTACTGTGATTTACCATTTACTGTGTTTATTGGTTATTAGTTACCATGTTTATCAGTTATTGGTGTTTATTAGTTATTGGTTTGTTACCATGTTTATTGGTTATTGGTTTATTGGTAATTGGATTTGGTTCACAGGCAACCCGGTAAACAACAACCCCATAAATGGTAACCAACAACCTGGTAAATGGTACCTCAGTAACTAGCAATCCAACGGTAAATGACAATCTGGTAAACAAGAATTAGAGAGAGGATTTTTGACCGAGAATTGTCGAGAGATGGCAATTTTCTCGGTTATAGTTTCTTGTTTAAAACTAGATGACAATCATGATTCTCTGTGATAACAGAGAAGGTTGAAATCGAGTTTCAGCCCTACCATCCACACACTTTTATATATGTATATATGCCTGTTGGCCAAGAGGTTAAGTCCTCCCCCTGCATAGTCTGCCTACCTATTCTTTCTTCCCACCCTCTTTAAGGTTTAAAAAATGCACCACCAATGAAGACTCGGCTGAGATGAGCTTAGATAACTTCTATTGACGCCTAGTACTCTGAAGACTTTAATTTTTGCTATGAAACAGGTCACTATATAGAATAATATTGTGGCAATATCAACTATCTAAGTCAGCAAATGAAATCAATTGAGTGAAAAATAAGAGTACGGCTGTAGATTTCACTGTGGATGCTCTGGGACAGATGTTTATTTTTAAGGTGACTGGTTCAGCAGTTTTTGCTGGATGTCATTTAAGCATCCCCATGGCATAACTCCCTATCTGATTTTATGTAGGCCAATATATTATTCCTTTGTTTATTGTTTTACTCAACTCTATAAACCACAAATTGCTCTGCCTCCCACTGAAAGCAAGTCAAATCATGAAGCCAGCTGAGCTCTCAGACTTTGGGAGCGGAGGTCGTTACCTATTGTTTTTCTTTTCCTGTCAGCCTTCCTGTCAGCATTGTCTTTTTCAGTTGCCTTTTAAAGAAATGTTTTCCTTCTACTGAAACATGCTTGTATGCTCTTATTCCTTTCTTNGTGGATGCTCTGGGACAGATGTTTATTTTTAAGGTGACTGGTTCAGCAGTTTTTGCTGGATGTCATTTAAGCATCCCCATGGCATAACTCCCTATCTGATTTTATGTAGGCCGATATATTATTCCTTTGTTTATTGTTTTACTCAACTCTATAAACCACAAATTGCTCGGCCTCCCACTGAAAGCAAGTCAAATCATGAAGCCAGCTGAGCTCTCAGACTTTGGGAGCGGAGGTCGTTACCTATTGTTTTTCTTTTCCTGTCAGCCTTCCTGTCAGCATTGTCTTTTTCAGTTGCCTTTTAAAGAAATGTTTTCCTTTTGCTGAAACATGCTTGTATGCTCTTATTCCTTTCTTGATTTTGTCTGGAAGGCTTGCAAGATTGGAGGTGATGCATAGAGAGGAATGAAAATTGTAGAAACTGTCATAATTTAAGTGCTGATCTCAAATGGATACCTTAAAAGAATGTCTTTATCTTGCAGGGGGACACCAAAATGGACACCTAAATGTGTAATACAAGCGTTGACATGTTTTAAGCAATTATTTGAGTGCCTGGGTGTTCTTTTGAAGATCCTATTTAGGCTACCAATGTTATCAACCGCTGCGACTTCACTGGGAATCTTGTAACAATGCTGGGCTGAACTGAACTAGGCTTTTCTGATTTGCAAATCAAACCTGAGTAGGGTTGCTACCTCTTGCAGTTTGACCCCGAGACTCCCATAGGCCAAAATGAGTCAAACTGCAAAAAGTGGCAATCCTAAATCTGAGGATTCATTTTCATTTAAAAAAAATATCTTATTTTAATGCAGTTATCCACAGAAATCATGAATTTGTTAGTGTCGGGGCTTGGTTCTGAACCCTTGGCCTCGGGCTGGGCGATGGCGGTTTCCCCCCTTGCACCGTTGTTTTGCCTATTTGGGTGTGGGTCGGGTCCTGTGGGATTTCGCCAGTGTTCTTTCCTCCTCCTCCTCCTCTCTCCCTGGCACTGTTTGGAGCCATGCCAACTTGCTGATTGGCCCCAGCGTAGTGCTTATCACTGGACTGGGCACAGTAGGAAGCTGGCAGAGAACCAGTTGTTGTTTCCCGTGCTGCTGGCCCACACTCTCTGGCATGGATTTTCTCCAGTTTTTAGGTTGCGTCTTTCCTTGTGATTGTATTGTTTGTTTGCTGTCCCCTTCCCGTTGTGCCCTCTAACCCCTATGTAAATTTCCCTTCCCTAAAGCACACGTGTTCTCTTCTTGCCTAGGTTTGGGCTCCCCTTTCTAGCCTTGCTTCTGCTAGCCCTTTGTTACCCACTGCCAAGTTTCCCCTCACATTCTTGTATAATCACAGTTCCTAGTTATTGCCTGGCTAAGTGTCTGTCATCCCCTGCTGTACTGCATACCTTATATACTGCCTGCTTCCCTCCATAGTGCTCAGTTCTCTTCGGTATCTTGCTCAGTCCCTTCCTTCAGTGTTTCTAGCCTTCCTCCCTCCTAGCATTGACTACTGCTGTGTGTGCCACCTTTATTCAGTGATAAAGCAGGGCTAGCCTTAGAAATTGCAGGGCCCAGGGAGAAGACAAAATGTGGGGGACCCCTCAGCCCCACCCACAACCCCACCCACTTTCCTTTGATGATTACAGAGAATTGTTATAGAAGTTATTTTTAACCCGCCAGTACAATGTGCTCCAAAGAACATTGAAATCTGTTTTAGATGGAAGGAAGCACTTCAAGCACAGGACACAGATATGGTTAAAGGCGACAACTCTTATTTAAAAACACACGAGGGCATGCACACAAGGATAGGGACATATCCCTGATCTAGACCATCCTTCTCTTGTGCATATCGCTATTACACTTTCAACACAGAATTTCAAACATAGATCCAGAGGAGCAAACAACCCCCACACAGCCACAGCACCCCCCGTGAAAGCAGGGGTGAGGAACCACACCTCAGGCCCAGGGGCCAAACGCAGTCCTCAGCAAGATTTTATGTGGCCCCTTTCCAGTTCCAGGATTTGAACTTGGATCTCAAACACCAAAGCACTGAAAAACTGATTAAACATATCGAACAATGCCCTTATGGCCACAGCACTACCCAGCCCCTCCCCCAGATGGCTGCAGTCCACTCCCCAATCCCCCCCCCCCTCCCTGAGAGGTGCAGCAGCAGAAATGAGTTCAGATTGGGGGAACATACCTTTCAACCCCTGGGCTTGGCAAAGAGGGGCAGCAACACTCAGAAAGAGGGACAAAGAGGGATGTCATTTGCATGTAATTTGCATGTGCTAATTTGTATGAGTTTATGTAAATTTGCACTCTGACACAGTATATATATTTGACTGAAAAAAATGAGAATCCTCAAAATTTATCTGGAAAAAAAGGGAGGGAACATTAACATTACAGAAAGAAACGCGTTCACAACATCCCCCAAAGTCCCTGTGGAGAGAGAGAGTTCACAACGGCCCTCAAAAACCACATCAAATTTATTTTAAAATTCTGTCAGGAATGGCTCCAGAAGCTCTCAAAAACCTCAGCACTCCAAACTACTGCACCAGCGGACTATTGCTGATGTTGTTTGTTGTACTTTGGAGTGAGTTTTTTGCCAGTTCCAGCAGTTCCTTGGGCTGCTGCTGTACTTCAAAGAATTGATTATTTTTATTCATCTTTATAGAAATTAGTAAAGCTAGGGTTTTTACGCTGAGGCTTTGTCTCAGCTCGGTTTTCACTTTCCTGACTGCATTGAAAGCACGTTTGGGCTCAGCATTTGAGATGTTGTAAGCACAAGACACCCATTATCAGTCTTTTCAATAGCATTAGCTTTATGTCTTGGCCACCTGTGTGTAGCCTTCGAAACACAGCACCCCAGAATCTTGCTACCTCTACTGGCTCTTGCTGAAGATTATGTGTATCTTCCAGCTGGTAAATGGAAAACTGGTCAAGCAGCTGACTGCTTTCTGCAACAGCGTTTGCAATACCCAAGGTGGCTGCTGGGTCAGACACCAGTTTAGTTGATATCTGCAGCCTTTGATGAGGAGTCAAAAATCATTGCTGCATCTTTTAACAGTTGATCTTGCATGGGAAGCTTTTTGATCATTTTGACCAGTACCGCACTATAGAATGAAGCAGCTTTTTTGCATATGTTCGTTTCAGCAGCAGTGCCACTGATGGCATCTTCATGCTCCATGATGTGAGCCTCAACTTCTGGACCTATCCATACTTCATCCAGAAAGTTTTCTTCACAAGCCAAGACTTTGCAGTCATATTGTCTGACAAGTTTCACCGCAGCTTCTGCCTTCAACAGCCTTGCAGAAAACAGTTTTACGATTCCATGGAGGTCATTGTGCAGGGTCAGCATCTGAGTCTCTTAATACTGCAACTTCACATTGAATTGGAAGAGAGGCTGAAGTGCATATTTCAGGAAGAGAAATATTGCCCTCAGTTCTTCATTCTGTAGCTGCTGGCAAATAAGTTCTACTCCTGGCTGGCTGAGATTCAGTCGACAAAAAATATGACATTAGTGCAACATATCCACTATGTAAGTTTAGCCACCTTGTGGAAACATGCTTTATTATTTTTAAGGGCTCTATATCAACAAAAAAGGGCATATTTGTTTAGTAGCTGCTGTCTCTGGGAACTTGTGTCATGGCCATGCTTTGAACACTTGACGAGGCGCTGTAGCGATTTGCACCACTGGGTGCCTTGGTAGATGGTGCCTTGTCCTCCTCCCTTTGTCTTTTCCTGCACCTCTGCCTGGTGTGGGCCCCAGCTCTGCTCACCTGTCTGCCATTTCCGGTGCTTGCCTCCTGGATTCCTGATTGGCCACCAGGGAGTATTTAGGACCTTCTGGTGGCCTCAGGAAGCTGGTGGAGTAACTGCTTTTCCCAAGGTTTGGTTGTGTGCTTCCCTTGATTCGGTGCACTATTGCCTTGTCCCTTCCCCTGTGCCTATGGTTGTTGTACTCTGTGTGTGAGTCGCTTGTCCCATGAACCCTTTGTGTCTCTTGTATGAGTGGCACCTCCGTCCTTGTTGTTGTTTGTGATCTGTTCCCCTCGTGCATTGGGGCCTTGTGCATTGGGGCTGTGCCAGCTCTCCCATTGCTGGTTACCCCCGCCAGCTCTCCTGTCATTGGTTATCCCCTCTGGCACCCTGGTCCAAGACCCCAATGATGAGCCGGAAGCCTTCTTAGGCCAGCCTGCCTGGCTTCCATGTGAAGCATTTCCCCTCCTTGATACCAGAGGACGGCTGAGGGGTTCAGTGTGGACATTCCCTTACTCCCTCCAGCTTTCCCTCCTCCCCTGCCCCTCCTTTCTCCGGCTCCTTGCCCCGGAGCCTGACAACTTGAGGAAAAATGACAGTAGATATCGGAAATAAGCTCCTCAACAGGAAGTGAAAGACCTTTGATTCCAGATTTACTGCAAAGATCTGCTATATGGCAAAGACATTCCATGTTTACAAGACTGGGCCTGATTTGTTTTAATCACTGTTGCATTGTCAGATGAATAAGCAACAAGGTTCTCAAATGGTATACTGAATTTCCTGAAAGAGGCTATAAGGCAATCAAAATTTGCTTGTCCAGTGCCAGAGGTACATTCTGGCATATCCAAAAACCTAATCACATTTTTCTGAATGCCCTCATCCAAGTAGCCAACTAAAATTGCCAAAAGCTTTGTGTCACCCATATCTGTGCTCTGGTCTAAGTAAAAACAGAATTGGACCTCCTGGCACACCTTGGCAACATTATTTTGATAACCTCCTGGCACACCTTGGCAACATTATTTTGAAAACATCTCTAGCAATGCAGCTGGTTTTTGTAGCATCGCAGTTCATTTTATTTACAACTTCTGGATCCTTGCAGAATTTTTAAATAAATTTGATGACTATTTCTACACATGAAAATGATACATTGTTCTCTGCCAGCATTGAAACCAATGCAACTTCTGCCTCTAACTTTGGAGATGCTTGCTGTGCAGAAGACGTCATTAATTTTCTTACCAGAGGCATGCTTGACATTCTTCTGATGTTTTTCCATCTTTTCATGATGTACCAAATCATTACGTCCTCCATGACTCACTGTGAATTTACATGCACAGACATTGCAGAAGGCAAATACTTGCCCCTGCCAGCTTGAAGTGACCCATAGGAATTCTTTCTGCCAGGTACTCTGGAACGAAGAATACCTCTTTTGCTTCCCTGGTGTGGTACCAGCATCTTCGACATCTGTGGCACTGGCTTGTCTTTTCTCTCCTGCAGCTGATGCAGATGCAGCAGCAGTACTTTCTTTATTCCACTAAAAAGCAATATCATAATCCACTGTTGGAAGGCAATCTGCCAGACTGCTCCAGTCCAGTCCATTAAAAAACATTGTCTTTAATTTAAACATGCATTTTGCTCCCTGGGCAACAGGGATCTACAGGCAAATCTTGCCTACCGCCACCTGAAATAATACGCCCTGCCCCCAGGCTGAGTGACTTGTTAGGGAGTTTATAAATACAGTAATCAAATTCCCCAATAGCATAGACTACACTACAGATCCACCTTACCCATATCCCCTCGACCCACCCGCAAACCTCTCCACGCCATACACAAAGTAGACGAGCAACCCCACGCCTGCACGGCCCTGCCCCTTAGCTTAATAACTAAAGAGAAGGTGCAGTCACTCATGATCCACAGGAGGTGGGCAGCTGCTGGGCTCCAGTGCTTGGGCATCCACTCTGCTGCTCATTATGCCCAGATCTCTTTTCTCACCCAGGGACCAGACTTGAGAACTGGGCAGGTGTGGATATAAGTGTGCGGCTTGGCTTCCAGTGCTTGGGCTTCCTGATGTGCTGCTGCTCAGTGTCTCAGCAGCTCCAATTTTCAGGGGTTTCTTCACAGAGGAACCACAACCCCTAGGTGCTCCTGCTCCCAGCAGTAGCACCACAAAGCCACTACTTTTTGGGGGGGGCGGGGGAATGCATGTGGAGATCCATTCCTCCCTCTCCCATGCTTTGCAAGGTGTCTACACAGGATGCGGGGGGATACTCGGTGACTGCTCAGCCTGTCCTGCCCTTCCTCCAACTGGCCTGGGTGGGGTTCTTAGGTATCCAGTGTCTCCCAGAGTCTGGGGTTCCCATGGCCATGTTCCCTCTCTCGGGGTGGAAAGGCACCCTATCTGACCGGCCGCTCACTCTCACTGGAGAGGCACTTTCCCGGCACGGACTGCTCTGCAAGGTGTTTCCCCACTGACTGCTCTCTCTGGGTTGTTGTTGGGTGTGTGTGTGTATGTGTGATTCTAATAACCTCTTGTCTTGGGGAAGAGCAGTCCCACACTAGCCTCTCTCTTTGAGTTCCAGTGGGAGTGTTTCCCAGCTGGATTGGAAGCTCTTGAGGGGAGGCCAGGGTTGCTCCATCTCCACTGCCTGCTGCTGCTCTGATGGAGAGGGGTTCCTAAAATCCTGCTGGCACCATGGCCACCGCAGCAGGAAACGATCGGACCGTACCCAGATCCTAATCCACTCCCTCACTCTCCACACCCACCCTGTTGCTGCTCGGGTCTCTCTCGGGAGGACTCTGCGTTGCTGCCTCTCCGTTGCCACTCCACACATTTGCCGTGCCTCCGGGGCATGTGAATGGAAAGTGTATGTAGCCCGCTTTGCACACACCAAAACCCACCTGCAGCTGCGCTGTGTGCACTGCGCTATTACTTCCTCCCACCCCACCGTGGCTGCGCACAGGCAAAGTCAGGACAGGAGCTTCAGAAGCACCATGGCACAGGAGTGAGAGAGTGAGGGACAGAGGTTGAGCCCCACTTTGACTCGCGGGGAGTAAAATTTGGGATATTTAAAGTGCTGGGCAGGGCAGACTGGACAGCAGCTAAAAATAGCTGCATCCCATTCTGTCCTGCCCAATCAGAGACAGTTGAGAGGACTGTCGGGAGGAGGGGGAAAGGTATTTCCTTAGACAGATGGCCCTTTACCTCAGATGCTGCTGGGCCTGGGTCTTCTGGGAGGGCTGGTGATCGTCAGAGGCAGGCTTAAGTTGTTAGGCAAGAGGGGACAGCAGGATGCAGGAACATTCTGGTGAGTCTTTCCTTGGGCTGGGTAGCAGCTCCCCCACCCCTCCAGGAGCCATGGGAGGCAGGGGGAGAGGTGGAAGCCATGAGGAGAGGTGGGGAGTGTGTGGGGTAATGGGGTTGCAGTTTATGGCATGCTTTGGAGAATTGGGTTTTTGTTAGCCTGTCCTCTGCCCTGGTTTCCTGATTTGATTCTTCAGTGCTGCTCTGGGGTGGGGTGGGGTAACCTGCCTTTTGAGGAGTGTGGGGTAACAGGGTTGCAGCATATGATGTCCTTTGGAGAATTGGGGGGGG
>QEPC01011608.1:5970036-5981694 GCA_003113815.1 Sphenodon punctatus | reverse complement strand
CCTGAGACTTCGCATCCGCCTGAATGTTTGTTTGTCTTCTCCCATGTCTCTCCCGCTGTCCCCTCTCCTTGTCTCCCCCTCCTTGTCTTTTAGATTGTAAGCCACAGGCAGGGACTGCATCTGATTGTATGTTCTGTACAGCGCCAGGTTACTACTGGCGCTTTATAAATGTTTAATAATAATAATAATAATAATCTGACTTACCCAAAGGCCCTATTAAGCCCAGTTATGCCACTGCTTTGCAGCAGAATTTACTTCACCTTTAAAACTGAATTAACATGAAACAATTTTGAGAAAGAACTGCAAAGAAACATAACACTTCTGCCCTTTACAGAGTGATGAAAATAAAAAGAACTAGTCTCTCTGTGGAGCATTAGGATTCTGCTTAAATATTTTAATACATGACATCAAAGTAGCAGGCTCTATAAACATGCTGATATGCCCTCTGACAGATTTTTTAAAAATCATATTCAAAATATCGAGTCCACAAAAATAACTTTATTCCTGAGCAAGCACCAGGCTGCCAATTGTTAAAGGGACATGACTATGGGGACATGGCTGTAAGGGCATGGCCATGGAGTCCCTGGATTTTGTTTTCACCCCGTGCCCCACTAATTCCAAGGATGACCCTGCAAAAGATTCTAAACTGCCAGAGGATCACACTTAGTGTATATGGGGTGGTTAGATGAAGTGGGTCACTGTTCCTTTAAGGGATTCTGCTTCCCCACTGGAGACCCACCTCCAGCGATATAAAGGTCAGCAAACTCTTGGACGAGGCAGTCTGTCTGTGACTGGGCTAAATGTCTTGGGGCTCAGCACTCTATGCTGGCCACGGTGCTAAATCCAGAGAAGGGGAATGAAGGAGACCCTGCAAACCAGGGAGGTCAAGGAGCATCAGAGCCAGAATCAGGGAGCCAAGATGTGACCTTGCCCTTGAACCGGACAGAGATGCCTCCAAGTAAAGGAAGCATGTGAGGCTAGAAGGGACAATAAAAAACTATTTGGGAGTTGCTTGGCTGAGGACTGATAAGTGTTTTTACTTTTTACACCTGTGAGGCAGCAAATAGAATCCACAACCTGATGATTGAACCTTTTATTCTGGTCCCTGATTCATAGTCCAAGATCCTGCAAGTACCAACCCTGCTGGAGGAAGGGACTTTTTTTTACAGGTGGGCAAAGTTCCCAAGACCCACATACCAAAATTTTTATATTGACAAAAGCCATGTGCTACATTACATCAATCATGGCTTCCCCCCAATCCCTGGGCCGGGACAGTATGGCTTTCCCAACTCCCCTCCTCACAGCAAAGCTCTGCCTCCCAGGTGGGTTGGATAGCAGCACAAGGCATGTCCTCCCTGCTTCCATGACCCCCGTGTGGCTCTGGCAGTCAAAATAGCAGGTTGGCTTCTGGCAAGAACCACACTGTACAGGTGCCCAAGAGCTGTATGAGGCACCCAAGCAAGGCCACCATTTGCCCATCTCTACTGTATGGTATTTTACCCCCACGGGTAAAGTACTACTCGCTACCACAAAAGCACTGTCCCCAGTGTTGAGTTACAAGCTAAATATTCATGTTGTCACTCCTGTCTGCTAACCTGGAGCAGGGTGTGACTAGCAGACATACAAATGGACTTTTACTCATGGGTAGCCTTACTTTAGGGAAGCTGATTATGGCCTCAGTGTGTGCCTTGAAATCTATGGATTTGTACAAAACTAGCTATTTCAATTAGCGTTCCCATTCCTTTGATTACAATACACAAAGCACCTCGGGTGAAAATCGGAAGAGCCCTATGTACCACTTCAGTCCCACTTAAACCCTCAAATAAGACTTAAGTGGGACACAGAGGTGCCTAGGACTTGTGCAAGAGGGAATCTGTATGCCTCTTTATTCAGTGGTATTCCAAATATGTAGAAGCAGAAGAATTGGGCCTTTCAATAATTGATAATGAAATCTGTTGTTTTTATAGTGTCGTCCTTGCCTATGCAGGAAGGTAGAAATTAGAAAATTACTAAAAAGCGGATTAATACTAAGGCAGCACATCCTCTCTGAATTTGAATTCATTTCTTTATTTTTAATGATGTTAGCAACAATGGAGTGGATGGTATCTGGTCAAAAGTGATAGGAAGGTCTTAGCCCACAGTACTTGGGCTGTGGTCAACAGTATTTGACCTAAATCTCTTCCTATTTGAAATCCATGGAAATTTCACCACAGACGTCAATGGGAGCAGAGTTAGCCAATGCGGAGGGCTTTTGAAACCCCTCGTCTCATGTTGCTCAAGCTGTAACAACATAGCTCCATTTATCAGATGGCATTATCTGAAGCAAGCAATTGTACATTCATCGGTAAAAGGATGTATTAAAGGTATTCAGAAATTAATGAGAAACCTGACTCTGCTGCTCTTAACCACCTATCAGCATCTGGATAGAATGAGCCTCAGTCTATCTTCAGCTTCCTTTGTCCAGGGAATATCTGCCTGGAAGCAAGTTACAGCACTGCACGATCCCAGAATCCAACTTCCACTGAGGGCAAAGAGTTGGGTAGCGTTTCCTCAAAGAGGCTGGATGCTGACTCTACAGGAATTTATTTAAACTTGTATCCTGTTCTTTCCCTAAGGCTCAGGGAAGGCTACAACATAAAAAAAATATATAAAAATTGAACAGTATGAAAATTCCCTACAAACCATCAACTCAGCCCCTATCCCCACCTCCAGACACTTGGCCGATCAGAAATGTCTTGCATTGCCTCTGGAAAATGCCCAGTCTTGGGCTTTGATGAACTTCCAGAGGAAAGGAGTTCCACCGTACAGGAGCAGCAACTAAGAACACCTCTCTGTGTGCCCTCATCATATCAGCCTGTCAGGCAAAATGTTCCTTGCAAGAGGGCACTCCCTCTTATCATAATGGTGCATAGGGGGTGGTCTTTCAGATGTGGAGCCCAGGCTGTTTAGGACTTTAGAGGTCAAAAACAGCACCGTAGGTTATGCCTAGAAAGCTACTGGAAGCCAGTGCAGACACAAACATGTAACGTGCTCATGGCGACCCACCCCTGAAAAGAGACATGCTGCCATGTTTTACACCAACTGCAGCATCGGATCATCAAGGGAAGCCCCTAGCTCTACTGTCAGGACTCAAGGGGGTTGTGGGCCTTAAACCATGGTGTTTCTGACATGAAGGCAGAAGAGGCATCCACACGGCCACTAGACTGCTCTGGTGATGAAAGAGAATAACTGCAGCCCTGTAGCCTTTTGCAAATCTGCATGGCTTACCTGATCAGCGGCTGACAACCCATGCTCTGGCCAGATACTGCTATTTAAGTTTCTAGGTCACAGCAAGCCTCGGTTATCCCTGTCGAGTTACCAGCCTGTCTTCCAGTCTTGCTCCTACCTCTGCCTCATCTGCCCTAGACCCTGCCTCCAGTTGGTCACCCAACTATTGACTCTTTGCTTGCACTGACTATGAACCTTTGCCTGCCCTTCGGACACCCTGTAGATGGGACACTCTGGAGTCTGACTTGGGGCTGAACCTGGGCTTCAACCATAGCCAAGCTGACCCCCAGGTTTGGGTGCCTGACAGCTGCAGCTCTGTGAAACCTACCCTTCCCTAGTGAGATGACACTCCTGTCTACGTTGCTGTATATGAGAGCCCCTCATGGGAAAAAGTGCCTACAGTGGTGAAAGTTGGTGTGTCAAGCTCTTTAGCTCAGTGGGTCGCAACTAAAGCTGAAACAAGTATCCACAAAAATGGGTATACCCAACAAATTTCCAGTACCTGAATTGACCCAATGGGTAGGTACCAATCAACCCAATGTAACCCAATTTGGATACTTGATGTCCCAGGAAAGTCAACTTCTGGTCCCAATTTTTTTGTTTTCCATCCTGATATACCAATTGCTGATAATCAAGAAAATAAAAAAATTAGTACTGGAAGTTACCTTTTTGGGGGGGGGGTTGGTTATGTGGGTACCCAATCAGTACCCGGGTGGTTAGCCCATTGAGTACTTGACGCGGTACTCACAAATTCAGGTATTACCCACAAGTACTAAATTAAATACCTGTTTCCGTTCTAGTCACAACCCACCAGTGTCCCTCCCAGTAAGGACCAATTTGGGTTGCAAGCCTGTTAAGAAGCCCCAGTGCCATTTGCTGTAACCAGATGCCACTTCTGGGCTCTCTTCACTTCTTTACTGCTGTGGATGCTGACTCTGGGCCCATCCTATGCTACCGCTGCTGGGTGCCAGTTCAGTTTCCCTCTCCTTCTGCCCTGCTGCTAAGCGCTGCTTCTGGGGCTGCAAGCATCACCCCACTGCTGCTGTGGACACCCCTACACACACTCCAGTGTGTTGCTGTTACTAGATGTGGTACCTGGCCCCTCTCATCTGTTGGCTGCCACCAATGAGCATCATGCATTGCTTCTAGACTCCCTCCCACACCTGCTGCCTCCACCGCAGTTAAGTCTGTGTGTCTGCATGCAGCACCACGTAACTCCTGGATGTTTTGAGATGCAACATAGATAAGATCTCGATTATCAGGGTCTTATCTATGTCGCATCTCAAAACGCCCAGGAGTCGCACAGTGCCACTGTTTGTAATGCTGCCTGGGCAACTTCCAGTTTATAGAGGCGCATCTAAAGCCCACCACACCCCCTCACCCCCGAAGGAGTTTTCCAGCGCCACAGCTTTAAACTACGGGAGAAGTCCCATTCATTTAAAAAGGCCCAGAGTCTATGCGTACATGTCCATGCCTGTATCTGCCTGCCTGCCTCTGTGTGTGTCTATCTGCCTGCGCATCTCTATTTTTAAAAAATATAAAATTTAATGATCTCAAATTTGCATGAAGCAATGCATGCACATCTGTGAAAACCATCACTGCCTGGTGGTCAAGCTAATCTGGTTAATCCTGGCTTTTTAAAAAGATATTCTGGTGGGTCCCACTCCCCCAAAAGTTGAGAACTACTGCTCTTGGTGAACTGTAAGCAGTTGAATGTCATGACAAGTTAAGATTGAATAGAGTCTGAAATCTTCAAATCAGTTAGTCGATGGGACTACTCTGGATCAAGTATTTTGAGAATTGTGGCAACTGTGGGCGTTATAGACATGCAACCGGCGTGTCAACTGCACATCCTGGGAAGGGGGGCCGCCCCCAGATGAATCAGGTCAGGGAACAGAATAAACATTTCCCCAGACTGACCTGGCATGGGAGTGAAGTTGGGGAGCGACATACAGTTGGCTGGTCCCACCCCTACGTTGCCATGACAAGTAGCCATGGCTGCCAATAACAGGCAGCCATAGCTGGTGGCCACGGCAACTCCTCATGCCGGGGTCAGGTTTGTGCAGAAACAGACATGCCTGCCCGATTTGGCTCGCTATGGCCTGCCTGAGTGACCCTTGGGCCCGGTTCCTTCCAAGTCCACATTTCCAGGACTGCCACCTATCCTGCCAGGGTCTGTACCAGGCACACATCTGGTGGCCCAGAAACAAATGCATGGTGAGACGCTGATCCAGGCCGGCCAGGCCGGGCCAGTGTCATATCTATTAACACCCAGTGTTAACTCCATTCTCCTGTTACTAAGTGTTAGAAGGAAAGGGTTGTCAATACAAGGATTTTTTAAATAAAGCTTTTGCATATAAAAAAACCCCTCTTTTCTACTTTGAGTAACACAGTATGGTACAGAGCTGAGTATATCCAATATTGCAGGAAAAGATACTGTATTTGAGAAAATTCCAATTAACGCACATAGGAGCGTGGTTAAACTTGTACGTTAATCCTCGGCTTCTGGAATTCCTCTGCTTAACTGTGCTACCTTTGCAGAATTATATTGGATTTACTCACTTGTTTTTAGAAACCTTTTCTTTAGGATGCTGGGATGAGTATCACTCTGTTCGTACTTTGTATCCATGGACTACCAGACCATTAAAGACTGTTTTGCCTGTTCGCATGGTGCTCTGTGCAGCCCTATGAGTGAATCAGGTGAACCCAACACTACGTGGGTCAGGAGGAAATGCAGGCAGTAAGGCAGTTAGAATACAGAAAGCGTGACTCTAGTGCCAAGAAGCAATACCAATGATCTACAGAGGATCTTATTATTATTTATTTTATTTACTTGCGTGACCAAAAGGTCATGGCATAAAACATACAGCAGGCTATATATAGGACATATTCATATTAGTCACGTTTGTCAACCCAAAAAACCAACATTCAAAATTAAAATTTAAGATGATATGATAATTCACTTTACATCACATAATATAAAACAAAAATAAAACAGAACGAGAGAACTGGAAAAACCCCACCAGCCGGCCTTAATCCCCCAGTAAGGAGGGTGCAACAACCTCAGGAATTGATTTACTGGCCAAGAAAAGAGCTCTGACCTGGAACCAAAAAGCACATCACTGCATGTGTTGTGTCCCATGTGGTATCCCTAAGCAACACTCTTAGGGTCTCCTGGGGTGATCTCCCTGGCAAGTTTTCCATGATCTTGGCTAACCATCGGAGGCTTGACCCATCATATAGATGATACTCGCCAAGTATATGGTCGACAGTCTCAGCAATGAGATTATCAAATGGACAAAGAGGATCTTATTTGATTCTGAAAGCTAGTGACTAAGGGTATAACAGTGGGCCATTCATTCCACCTTCAGATGGGCCACCAGATCAGCACTGCAGGGAATATTTTATTTATTTAAACTTCTATGCCTCCCTTTCCAGATTTTAAAGTTACTATACCTCCTCCTTTAAAAGAGAACGCTAATGAAAAATACATTTTGCAGCCCTGCACTGGAACCAATGTAGTCCTGCACCATGTATTTTCATAAGCATCCTCTTTTAAAGGAGAGGTATGGTAACCCTACCCAAATTGGCTCACTTACATGCTACACCACTTACACACAGTCCCAACCAAGCTTTTAAGCCTGAGTTAATAGTTACACTCAGTACATGTTGCTTAAAGTCTAGCCTCCAGACCTCCCCAATAGCTAACCCATGTTAGATGTTTGGCTTCCATCAGCCTAATAGAGCCAGGCTTTTACTTTCAGCCCAGCTTTGGCAGACCTTATAAATCTTGACCAACACAGAGCTGTCAGCAAGCACCGTCTCCTCTCTGGACTTCCTCCACAGAGAGTTCCCAATCTCTTTATAGGCAACTGAGGTTTTAAAAGCTGCAGCCTCTCAGCTGACCTACTTAGTATTTTCTCTTGAGTCCTTAAAGGGCCAGAGCCTGGCCAAAGCCCAGTTTGCTGATTCAGGCAGTATCCTGCCAGGACTAATCCCCATTCCCAGGCCTGATTCTGACAAGATCACTGTGACCCTGTTACAGTGGCCATCATTTGCTATGAGACAGAGGGAGGGGGATTGATCCCACAGATTTCATTCCCCCATAACAAATTTCTGAAATGACACCTTTAGTTCCATTTTTCTGAACTATCAATTGGCCTCATGGGAACTGTGATGTTCAAGGAAGCCCTCGCTCATGGAATCTTTGCAGCACCTCCAAACCAAGCAAGCTACAAAACAGTATGGTCTACCATGTGTACCAAAATCAGCCCAAGAAAGCACTGAGTAGCTGGTCAGAGAGAGATACAGGGTGAACCCATGCCTGGAGCGGGGGTAGCTGTTAGAGCTATTCCAGGAGGACTTCCATGCTTCCAATCTCTACCAGGTGCTGGGTGTGGGAAATAATGCTTCCAGGGATGAGATCCACCACAGATACCACACGGCACGGCCTTGCAGCCATCCAGACCACATTGCTCAAGATCATGAGGAGAAGGTAGTCTGATGTTTCTACAAGGAGACTTGAGCCAGTCCAATTGGAGGAGTGACTGTGAGGGTGGGGAGCACTCTCAGAATTTTTCAGAAGTCACTTTCCTGTTAGTGTCTGAGATGTAGAACCCTGTGTTTAGAGATTGTAAAGTGGGAAGATAGGGGTCATTCAAAAAACACTTTGAAGGGAGGGGGATAGCAGACAGAGCAAAGTATGTGTTGCCTTCCATTGTTGTTGTGCTAGCAAACAATTTGCAGCACCTGGCCCCACAGGGGAAGACATTAGCCAGTACTCCATGTGCTTTCCCCCCAGGGTTAGCACAACCCCGTAGAATCCATCAGAGTTTTTGAACAAGCCCACAGAATCATGGGACAGGAATTGACCTCAAAGGTCATCAAGTGGTAACCCCTGCATGGTTGGGATCTGTCAGACCTAAACCATCCCAGACACATGCTTGTGCAGCCTTAAAAACCTTAAACTCATTCCAGATGTACATACAGAGTACTGTGATATCAAGCTAATTTCTGTTAGCATTCACATTGCTCCTTACATGTGGGGGACACTGACACAGCAAAAGTTCTTGTCAGAATCTAAATCTGTATCCCTTTATCCAATTTATATCCCTTTATCCTGTATTACTGCAAGTGTCCCAGCACTAAAGCTTGTGTTGAGAACATGAGTACTGCATTCTTCCTTTGGTCTAATGCATATTTAAAGACCATGTCTAATGTGTCAGTGATGCGGATTTAGTTCTATTTCTATAGCTACTAGCTATGGCATCCCTCAGAGTTCTGCTATGGGACCTATTTTTGCTTCCCCTTGGTTGTGTAATTTTCCATCCTGTAATGACTTTCTGTTTCTATGCCAGTGCTTCAAGACACATTTTAAGCTTCTTGTCAGAAACCCAAGGGATTTATAATCATTGTCATGCTGATTAGCTGACATTGATGGTTGGGTATGTTATAATTACATTTCTTAAAGTTTGGAAGACCAAACTGCTTATGTCACGAACTTGGCATTGTTGAATCAGTCTCCTCTTTCTGTTCATTTTGCCATCAATAGACATGTTTAGGTATTTGAGGTCTTTTACTAGGACCTATTCTGATCTCACCAAATCTCCCAGGTAGTAGAGACAGCATATTTTTCTTCTAAAGTAGATGGTTGGAATTTGATCATGAGATTGTGCTACATGTACTTGCACTTTCCCAGAGGGATTCATTTTTATTTAGTAGCTTTCCAGATCATCTTGTTTGCAGAGTAGGCTCCAAATGGTCTGGAACTCTCCTCTAATGATTAAACATTCAGCACATAAGCCTCTGTTTTTAAAACAATTGCATGCTCTTCCAGAGAGACAGCATATTGATTTTTAACTTTGCTTTCCATAACTTAACTCTTCTCATGTGTTTGATTTTATCTAGCTGCTTCTTGCTGATTTTCATTCATTATAACCTTCTTCCTGCTCTTATAGTAGAGGTGTGGAAGCTTTCCCTCTGCTTTCTGTAGAGCCAATACCATTAGAACAGGCGCCTTTGGGACCAAGACATCTTGTAATATTAGCTTTCTGCTCTTGGGTACTCTGATTATCTCATTCTCCTTTTTGTGGGCTGGTCCCTCTCCCCCAAAACCTAACTCTTTCAAAATAGCCAATGTTTCAAAGTATAAGACTTCCATTCCTTGCCTTTATGTGGCCCCAGCTCTTCCTCAAGGGTCCTAGTTCCTTTATTAATGTATAACAATTATGACCCAGAGTGGTCCCTTAGAATGGGAGGGGATGACATGACATGCCTCTTTTGTGATCTTCACTTCTGGGGCCCTACCCAACAATGGAGCACTGATCAGTCCTCAAAATATCTCCATTTCATTCCTCTATTATTAATTATTATTATTATTATAAACATAGTGCCAGCCATGTGCCTGGTGCTGTACAGAACATAGAAATAGATGCTGTCCCTGCCTGTGGCTTACAATCTAAAAGACAAGGAGGGGGAGACAGGGAGAGGGGACAGTGGGAGAGGCAGGGGAGAAGACAAACAAACATTCAGGCAGATGCGAAATCTCAGGTGCATGTGCTTGGCTTGGTTACAATCAGGTTGGTTGCACGGGAGCACTACCCCCACCCAACACAAACACACCCACTAAGGATTCCTTAATCTCCTTCCTGAGGTTTCGTCTTTCTGTCTTCCAAGAAAAAACACCACATTGTTGAGGTACTATATATCCAGTTCTTTGGCTGTTCCTCAAAACCTCCTCTTTGACTGGAGAGACCCCAATGGCCTGTTCTCTCCAACTGCGCAAAAGAACTCCTATAGATATAATCTCCCTAGAAAATAGGGAAGACGTTCACGTATGAGGTTGGGTGTAACTCTGGCTGCCCCAGTGATTACACACTCCTGCAATACTGAGATAAACCAAGGTTATTCCAGGGGGAGGGAGGGAACAAACCATCCCTATAATGAAATAAATGTTACAACAGCATAAAATATACAGGGCAATATTAGCCTCATATAGATAGTACTCAAATAGAAGGGAACGAAGAAATAAAACGCCAAACATTTCAACATAGCACCGTTAGCCCAAGTAAACAGAACACGTGCAGCCAACCCTATCTCTCCAGCTGGGGTCCTAAACTTGGGCCTTTAGAGACCAGTCAGATTCACCCAAGTCTTACAGCCCCACCTATCTACCCTTGATGAAAACCAGGACTTTGGGTGTTTTAAAATGAGCAAGGCAATGGGGCAGGGGTGGCGGGTTCAGTCAGTGGCAGCCACTCAGGTGGAATGCATGGGGAGGGATTCTAATGGGCAGCCCCCAGTATTGCTACGGTGGCAGCCCCCATGCACTCCCCTTGGCATGGACCATGAGGGAGAGTGAAGCATGCTGGGCTGGCCTTTGAAATTGACATGTCCAGGCTGAGAGTGCTAGGGAATCGGGCTTCCCAGCACTTGTGGCCAGCTCTTGTGACTTGCAAAGGCTGTGTCCCCCGGCCATAGTGCCTATAAGTGCCAGACCAGTCTGCTGACATGGGTGGCTGCCCCAGTTCATACGGGCAGGGGATGTGGGGCCGCCAGTTACCACTCAGCTTTTTGGCTTGCCCTGCACAGTGGTCTCCAGATTTCTTGGCAGTGTACTGTGACTGGCCATGAATGGGTGTTGAGTGGCACACGGGAGCACACATCCAGCCGCTCAACCTTCAGACGGACGGTTGGCTAAGCGGCTCTTGCATGACCATGTGTGGTAGCATCTTGTTTAAAAACACCCTTTGTTTTACCCACATTATGATTGCTAAGCAATCTGTTCAAGCATGTATAGAGAAAAATCAACTTTGGTATTTTGCAGCAGTGTGAACATGTCAAAAATACTTGCTTTTCATGTACTTTATCTTGTGTTATAGCGGTGCTCTTTCTTGTAATAGTCCCTTTGAATTTTGTCCCTTTTCCTGAGTAATCTGATGCTTAAGAAACATTTTGTGGCAGTTTGAATGTTTAAATTGTTTGGAATACTTTGGTGGCCTCATTTAGTGGAAAAAATTACAGACAGAGGAAGGAAGGTAGGGGGAAGCAGACAGACTAGAAGTTTTTTGGTGACTTCAAACTTTCTGTTACAGCATGAACACTTAAAAATACTTGCTTTGCAGTTTGCATGCAGCCTTGTGTGGTTTTAGTGTTTTTGAAAGGGAAAAATAGTGTTAGGCCCTTTGAATTTTGTCCCCCACTCTGCAACCATTTCCTAGGCAGGGCTCTCCCCTGTGTGTCAGGGTTTTTCTCCGGCGCGGATTCTTTTTAGAATGAATGAATAGTTTATTATGACCGTAGCTTCCGCCATTGGCCAGACAAACAAACAAAACAAAAACAGCCAGACCAACACATAACCATACAAATAAAACAGATAAAAGATAAACATTC
>QEPC01011608.1:5945240-5969936 GCA_003113815.1 Sphenodon punctatus | reverse complement strand
ACACACACACACACACACAAACACCAGCAGCGGGAGATAAGGCAAGGAGAGAGGAGGAAGAGTAACCCACACTGCTGGGGGGATGCCCAGCTCTGTTTCCAGACAATAATTGAGAGGCTAGGTATAAACTATAAACTGATTATTAAATGTCAGTTAAAAGTAGGGCAGGACATGGAACATGATAGATTGCCAATGAGAGGTGTGGGCATAATTATTGGGGCGGGGGAGGTAGGAAATGATCAATACTTAGGGAAATATTTTTCCCCAGCCAACTCTAATCTCACCACTGATAGGATGTGACCGATTCTCTACCAGAGAATAGGTCTCTATGGGATAGCAAACATCTTATTGGACTCAAGAACAATGAAAAACCGAGCTCGCCTTTTTGCTCACAATTCCTATATGGATGAAATCCAACAAGACAATAGCCTGCTGTAGTCCATGTTCGGCCTATGGAGCCCCCCACCCCAGACTAATAAGCGGGCAGCCTTCTGTATGTAGTTTGTGTATGTCCATACAGCCTGCCCTCCCCCGGTTTAGTGTGACCAACCTAATACACAGGCAGGCATTTTTCCCCATTGTGCTCAGTCCACCAATCCCCCCTTCCCAGTATTCAGCCCTCTCCCATGACTCGCAACCCGCCCGGGGTGTTTCTTTCTTCCAGGATATCACTCCAGGACTTATGCCAGCCCCTGCTATCCCTGCCCACCCACTGCGGTGCATTTGTGGGTTGCATACCAGTCAGAGGTGTGGGTGGAAAGAATCTTTAGCCATGCAGAGAAGGCTGAGTTTATTGTACTAATAGCATACTTTATTGAGCATCTATAGTGAAAATATGACCTTTTGGAGACAGTGGAAGAGTCAGAGGTTAGAAATGCCCTGTCTGGTCAGTGTTAATGGGATCAATTCCAATTGGTGACATCTGCCTCAGCAGGTGTCATGGGTTTGGATCTGTTAGAGTCACAACCTGTGAACCGGACCCTTGCCCGTCCTGGCTGGTTAAGGGTAGCAGGGAGACGGTGGGGGTAGGGCCATTGCTGGCAGGGGTGAGCAATGCTTCCTTGGGGGAGGGGAGGTTTCCAGAGTCCCTTAAGGGGGCTGTGGTCCGGCCCCATCTCAAGAAACCATCTTTGGACGTTGAAGATGAAGAGAGGTCTGTGGGGAAGGGGAGCCGGAGAAAGCGCAGGCTAAAATGGCAGCCACAATGAGATCACAACTGGGGAGCAGCCAGAAATTACTGAGCAGCTGGCCAGCTTGGCTGATACCATAACCTCTCAGCATGAAGCCACAAAAAAAAAGGAAATATTGAGTGATGAGATTCAAAAAGTAATGAGTGTGGTGGACACCTTGAACAAGAAATTTGATGGTGTTGCAGAGAGGGTCACTAATCTAGAAAACAGGCTAGAGGAAAGGGAAGTTCAGAAGCAGCAATGGGAGGCCTGGATTCACACAATTGAGAAAGTACTGGGTGGGGCCCAACATAAGATCGAGGACCTAAAGAATAGGGGAAGAAGGAATAACCTCAGGATCCAGAGAATCCCTGAGGTCACAGAGGCCCAGGGGGGGAAGGGCCCTGGTACACAAAATCCTCAAGGCCCTCCTCCCACAGTGCACTCATCTACATGACATTGAAGTGGTCAGGGCACACAGAACCCTGCGGCCCAGGCCTAAAGTGGGAGACCCTCTCAGAGCACTGATTTTTAGATGTCTACGACACCAGGACAAAGAACAGATGCTTTGGGAGGCCAGAAAAAGCAAAGAATTGAGATTTGAAGGGCACAGAATAACAATACAACCAGATCTGGCCCCTACCACAGTAACAAGAAGGAAGAAATGGTATCCGATCCAAGAGTAGTTTGCTGCGCAAGGCATAAAGACACAGATTAGATACCTGGCAACGTTATCCTTTATGCATAAAGAGCGCAGAAGGAATTTCGTCGACATCAAGGCACTGGAGGAATATATGGCTGCAAAGATGCCGGAGTTCGGGAATGCAGGAGAGGAAGAAATAGCAGACCAGCCATAACAGATGGTGGATAGATAGCGGGCAATCCGGAGAAACGACGACATCAAGACAATTTATAGGCATTACAAGACAGACAGTGAGCTGTATACAGTAAGAAATGGATGCAGGATGAATAGGGAAAGGGCTTGTCGGGGGGGATAGCGGAGTATAGCGACTCCATGGTATGCCCCTTGAAGGTTTTTTTCTAACCTTGCAGCTGGGAAAGGGAGAGGGAGGGAACGGGAGGAGCAAGGGGGGGCAACGGAGGAAGGGAGGGAGAGTTAGTGCGGGAACAATGTTTTCAGGAGCCCATCGAAACAGATGGGGGTACAATAGCAGGGAGAGAGTATGGACAAATGGCAGGTAGTGGATATGGCTGAGTTTAAAGTTTGTACATTGAATGTAAAAGGCCTTAACTGTCCAGCTAAGAGAAAAAAAATATGGCAATACTTAAAATCTCAGGTAGTAGCCTTACAGGAAAGACACCTCCTACTGAAAGATAATAACAGGGTCAGGGACAAACATTTTGAGCATGTTATTTTTGCTAATGCAAAGAAGAAAAAGGCAGGGGTACTACTAGCCTTCACAAGCTCACTCAAATTCATTAAGCAAAAAATAATTAAAGACCCAGAGGGCAGATACTTGTTGGTGCAGGGGCTTCTGATGGGGGAGCAATACACTTTTTTGAATTTTTATGCCCCCAACACAGGACAAGCAGAGTTTCTGCAAAAAATGATAGATCTGACGAGACTAGAAAGCAGGGGAGTCCTAGTAATGACTGGCGATCTCAACAGCCCACTGACAAAATTGGACAGGTGGGGGGGAGGGGGGAATCTAAAGAAGGGACAGAAAAAAACAGCTCGTGACATTGCTACAGCACAATTGGTTGACATCTGGAGACTGAAACACCCAAGAGAAAGGGAATATACCTTCTTCTCTAATAGGCACATGTCATATACAAGAATTTACTACATATTCATGCACGACAGGGAGTGGGAATGGTGTCTCAGCTCTTAGATATGTCCAGGAATGTTCACAGACCATAGTGCAGTGACATCCCTTATTAGAACAGGACAACAAAAGATACACAAAACACACAGGTGGTCACTAAACAAAGCATCTTTATTCAATCTTACAAATAAGGAAACAATTAAACAACAGATAGCAGAATAGCTTCAGTTGAATGACAATGAAGAGGTCTCTCAGGTGACACTGTGGGAGGTGGCCAAGGCATAAAATTGGACTCCTGGAACAGGAAAAAGCGAAAAAATGAATTAAACGAGCTGTATCTAAGACTTAAACACTTAGATGGTATATTAAAAGACAAACCCACAAAGAAAGGAATCAAAGAAAGGGTAGCGATAAGGGGACTAATAGATACAATGGAAACCGAGACGATGGTCAAAAAGCTGCGCTACACCAAACAATTTTATTATATCAGAAGTAATAAGGTGGACCGAGTACTCTCCTGGATGATTAAAAAGCATAGAAAAAAGGCTCAGATAACTCAGATTCTCCATTCAGATGGCCAGAAATATGTAGCAGGGTGGGAGATGCAGGAGCAGTTTCTGCAATTCTATAAAAACTTGTACACCTCTGACTCCGCTAACAGGGAGAAAATAAATGCCTTCCTAGACAAATTAAAAGTACCCACAATATCGGAAGCGCAAAGGAAGATGCTTAATGAACCCATCACAGCAAAAGAGGTTAAAGGGGTTATTAAAGATTTGCCAAAAAAATAAAACACCGGGCCCAGATTTCTTTATTCCAGAGTTCTACCGGGTATATGGTGAATTGATAAGCAAAGTATTTAATTTGATTAAAGAAAACAAGGAAATGCCTGACACATTCTATATGGCCACGATCACGTTGTGCCCAAAGTCTGGGTTGGTAGGAAGGGAATGTGGAGATTTCAGGCCTATAGCCTTGCTGAACTCTGATGCAAAGATTTTCACCAAAATACTAGCTAATAGATTACAAACCATTATTAAAAGCATCATAGGGCCAGACCGGATCGGATTTATAGGGGGCAGGATGGGGATAGACAATATCAGAAGGGCAGTCAACCTGATATACAAAATTAACAAGGACACTGCCATGGTCTTACTGGATGCCAACAAGGTTTTTGACAGGTTAGAAAAAGAGTTCCTTATGGCAACTCTGTCTTAGATGGGTTTCTCGGGGGGCTATCTAGAGTGGGTGAAAAGTATTTATAAGAGACCGACAGCACAGATAGTGATCAATGAGGAACAGATTCCAGTTTTTCAGATGATGAGAGGAACTAGACAGGGATGTCCTTTATCCCCACTTTCGTTTGATATTGGGATAGAGCCACTTATTCTGGCAATAAATCAAAATGACAAAATTACAGGGGTAGTGACTAAAGACACAACACAAGACGATGTGTATGCAGACAACATGCTGCTTTCAATCACTAACATACAAACTTCAATTCCAGAGCTTACGGCAGCACTGAATTTGGAGCCCTATCTGGATACAAAGTAAACACACGTAAAACACAAGTGATGGTTCTGAACCAGGAGCAAAATAGGGGGTGGGTTTGGAAGCCCTAGCTCAATTCCAGATACAGAAAGACCATATAAAATATTTAGGGATACAGCTTACTAAAAACACTAGCGATATATACAAAAAAATTTACTTACCTCTAATTAGGGAATTCCAAGACAAACAACACCCTTGACATAGACTGGGTTGCTCCTGGCTGGGAAAAATAAATATAATCAAGATGCAATTATTACAAAAAATCCTGTACAACCTACAAGCAATCCCAATACAAATCCCAAAAGAATTTCATCAGAAGACGGACAAGATAATGAGATTTATAATCTGGGGGAAGAAAAGACCACGAATACTTAGATCCATCTTAAAGACGGGACTAGAAAGTGGGGGGTGTAATCTGCCGAACCTGAGACTGTATAGTATGGCCTCTGCGCTTCGGACGATAAAAATATGGTACAACGAGGACTCAGAGCCGAAGTGGAGGAATCTGGAGCTAGATATTCTAGGCATCCCACAGGTGAAAGACATATTTGAAGGTACTGGGCGGGTTGCGTTAAGGGGACAGGAGGAGAAGGATCACCCCTTTGCAGGTACAGCCATGGGGCCATGACTCAGTTGTCAGAAAAAGTCAGAGATTATTCAAGGTAAAAAACCCTACACCCCATTAGAGAAGGCGGGACCCAGCTGGAGCAGAATAGAAAAGGAGACACTGAAGAGATGGGAGAAAAAAGGGGTAGGCAGAGCCATGCACCTATTTGTACAGGATTCATTTAAAACTAGAGACACACTGGAAACTGAACTTGAGGAAAAAATAGAATTCTGGCTGTACTGCAAATTGCATTATTATTATTATTATTAATAACAAATATTTATATAGCACCAGCAGTGTACCTGGCACTTTACAAAGTAATAAAATAGACACGGTTCCTGCCCCTAGGGCTTACAATCTGAGAGACATAGGAAGGGGAACAGAGGGAGAGACAAGGGGTCTAACATTCATGAAGATGCGAGGTCTCAGGTGCATGTACTTGGCTTGGTTACGATGAGAATGGCAGCAGGCAGGTCCATGTTCCAAGGATAAGGGTAAACCGATCGTAGGTATAGGAATAGTGGCTCAGCAGGATAAAGAGTCAGACAGAGCAGAGTGAAAGAGGTGAGTTTTAAGGAGAGATTTGAAGGTATGAAGGGAGGGGGCAAGGCGGATGTGGACAGGGAGGGAGTTCCAGGCATGGGGGGCAGCAAGTGAGAAGGGACGAAGGCGCTTAGGGGAGCAGGGAAGGCGTGGAAGGGTGAGAGAAGGGACAGAGGAGGAGCGAAGTGCACGGGCTGGAGTATGGAGGGCGATAAGTGCAGAGAGGTAGGGGGGAGCAAGGTTGTGAAGAGCTTTATAGGTGAAGACTAGGAGCTTGTGCAGGATTCGTTCAGGAAGGGGAAGCCAGTGAAGTGAAGAGAGGAGGGGCTGCACATGGTCGAAGCGACTGGCGAGGTAGATGACCCTGGCAGCAGAGTTTTGGACAGAGATGAGGGGAGAAAGGTGAGACCGGGGAAGGCCAGTGAGAAGGAGGTTACAGTAATCGAGGCGAGAGATGACCAGAGCATGAACAAGAGTTTTGGCAGACGAGACAGAGAGAAAAGGGCGAATCTTAGCAATGTTATGGAGGGAGAAGCGACAGGATTTAGCAACAGAGTCAATGTAGGGTTTAAAAGAAAGGGCTGAGTCAAAGATGAAGCCTAGGCTACGGGCTTGGGGGACAGGCAGGATGGTGACTCCATCAATAGTTATTGACAGTGAGGAAGGAGAGGAAGGATGAGGGGGGAAGATAAGGAGTTCAGTTTTAGCCATGTTGAGTTTGAGTTGACGTTGAGACATCCAGGTAGAGATGTCAGAGAGACAGTTGATGAGACGAGCTTGAACAGAGGGAGAGAGAGAGGGAGTAGAGAGATAGAGTTGAGTGTCATCAGCATAGAGGTGGTATTGGAAGCCATGGGAGGCAATGAGTTTGCCTAAGGATGAGGTATAGATCGAGAAGAGGAGAGGGCCAAGAACAGAGCCTTGAGGAACACCAACTGAGAGGGGGAAGGAGGAGGAGGCGGAGTTGGAGAGAGACACATTAAAGGAGCGGTCAGAGAGGTAGGAGGAGAACCAGTTATGGACAGAGCCACAAAAGCCAAGGGAGTGAAGGGAATCCAGCAAGAGTGAGTGGTCAACAGTATCGAAGGCAGCA
The DNA here is from genome assembly GCA_003113815.1 of Sphenodon punctatus. Taxonomy (NCBI): domain Eukaryota; kingdom Metazoa; phylum Chordata; class Lepidosauria; order Sphenodontia; family Sphenodontidae; genus Sphenodon; species Sphenodon punctatus. Next base: position 5,963,186 of record QEPC01011608.1, on the reverse strand, counting down.
GAGAGATCAAGGAGGACAAGAATGGAATAGAGACGTTTAGATTTAGCCACCAGAAGATCGTTGGTGATCTTAGTGAGAGCAGTTTCAGTAGAATGAAGGGGGCGGAAGCCAGATTGGAGGGGGTCAAGGGAGGAGTTGGAGGATAGGAAGTCAAGGCAGCGGGAGTAGACAACACGTTCAAGCAGCTTGGAAGCAAAAGGAAGGAGTGAGACAGGACGATAGCTAGAAGGGTCAGAGGGGTCAAGAGTGGACTTTTTGAGAATAGGAGAGACTGTGGCATGTTTGAAGGCAGAAGGGAAAGAGCCAGTAGAGAGGGAGAGGTTGATGATGTGCAGGAAGGAAGGGGCGACAGTGGGAGTAATGGAGGTGAGGAGGCAGGAAGGAATGGGATCAAGGGGGCAAGTGGAAGGGTTGGAGGAGGAGAGCAGAGAGGAGATTTCTTTAAGGGAGGCAGGGGAGAAGGAGGACATGAGAGAAGGAGGGGGAGGAGGGAGAGGGGTGGATAGTGCCTTAAATCACTCAAGAGACAAACCCTGCTTCACTAGGAATCCCACTGGGTTGGAAAAGCTCCTGATTAACCAAACAGGACAGAAGGGTATCTTTTCCATCCTATATAGACTAACGAAAGCCCTACATCATTGCCCCGATGCAGGTTATATATCTAAATGGGCGGACGAATTAATGATTGACATTACGGAGGGAAATATTAAGGAAATCTGGGAACATATGATGGGGTGCTCTAGGTCCCTTCTAGTAAAGGAACTGCAAATAAAATTGATCCAGAGGTGGTACAGTACACCAGATGGAATAAACAAAATCAAAAATACTTATCCTCCGCGACGTGTTGGAGGGGGTGTGGGGAAAGAGGGACTTACCTACATTGCTGGTGGGGACGTCCAAAGGTTGAAGAATTCTGGAAAAAAATATGGAATATTATTAATGACCTGCTAGAGATCCCCCTGCCATTCAGACCAGAGACTGCACTGCTGGGACTATACCCGGAAAAGACTCTTACTACTCAGCAGAAGAGAACGTGCAGGAACCTGATCCTGGCAGGAGTACATACAATTGCTGCGACATGGAAACATGACAAGGAACTACCTGGTTGCAAAGGCTATGGCACCTGGTGTCTATGGAAAGGATCACGGCTTGTCTGGAGGATGACTTAGGCAGTTTCTACGATAAATGGGCACCCTGTTGGATAGTTCTGACACAGAAAATCAAAATGGACAAATACACTCACTCAACCTGCTTAAAAGATATATATTAGATCATGAGGGAGAAGGGATTGGGAGGGTGGGAACAGGGAGGTAGGAAGGGAGGGCGAAAAGCAGGGTACTAATGCTAGGTGGAAAGTTGGGGATATCCACAAAGGAAATGGTTAATGATGTTAAGGCTGAAAAAATCTTTCAGACAAATACTGCTCTGCTATATGCCAGGAATTGAGCGGTGAAGGTAATTTCACTTATGTAAAGGAAAACAACTGAATGTAAAATGTATATGTCTGGTCTGTGGAAATAAATTTAAATTATTTTTTTTTTAAAAAGTATTGTAATGTCCATCCAATGTTAATCCTGGGAACTCGTTGCTGTTAGGTTATGCCACCTACCATTGCCCTGGCTCCACCTGCCTTTGCCCTGGCTCTGCCCCTAGGCTCGCCGGCCTTACTGCTCCTCCAACCTCAAAACCCACCAGCCACCCCTGATGTCAGGTAACAACACTCAATTTTATTGGGGTCTCACCCACTGTGGAGTTGTAAATCCCTCCCATTTCTCATAAAAACCCCAAATAGGCAACACTTGCACCCCACTCCAGAATCGTCAACATCACCATACTGTTGTGCACTGTGCAATCTCCTGAACCCACAAGAGCATAAAATTCAGCAATCACCTTTTATTATTTAAAAAATGCCAGCAACATACCTTGTGCTGTACAAGCATCATTAAAAACAGGTCCCTCCCCAGAGGGACTTAGGGAGAGGTACAGCCCCAATGTACTTAGCACCTGGGAATGAACAGATTCTGATAGAGACTGAAATACTTCATTTGAGAATGTATACTGGACAGTAAGTCAAACAGGCAAGCAAGCTTTCTGAAGCAGTCTTTCCCCAGAAGAGATTAACTGCTGCTGCATGTGTTCTCCATAACATGTGAGACTGGAAGGGCTTTACTGGAGACACACACACACACTCCCAGTTAGCTCCAGTGAGCCAGTGCCTGTTCCAGGACCAGCTGAACAAGAGCAGAGAAACACATAGCATAGTACAAGTGCATGACCACCCCACCCTTTTTGATGCACCCGCCACCTTCCCTTCCCTTCCCTTCCCTTCCAACTCCTAATATGGCTTATCGCTGTGCTATACTGCCATTCTCCACTGCCCCCACTCTCCCAGACCTCCCAGCTTTCCTAGAATAAGCACAGAAAGCATGGATTGTGAAAAATGTAACTTTATTTAACAATATAAACTTTAACTTAACTTTAATGCGTCCCTGCAGCAGGGGAGGTTGTCGCCTAGCCTCAAGGAGGCTGTGGTATGCCCCCTGCTGAAGAAACCATCATTGGACGTGGACGGACTCGCCAGCTACCAACCTGTCTCTAACCTTCCATTTTCAGGGAAGGTTATTGAGCGGACAGTGGCAATCCAGCTCCAGGCGCATCTAGATAGCATTGGTTTCCTGGACCCTTTTCAACCTGGGTTCCATCCCGGCTATGGCACTGAGACAGTGTTGGTGGCCTTGGTCGACGATCTCCGCCGGGAGATGGACACAGGATGTTCGACATTTCTTATCCTGCTAGAACTCTCGGCTGCTTTTGACACCATGGACCATGGGCTGCTGTTGAGACGGATGCATGACCTTGGGAGTCTGGATGGGACTGTTCTTGAATGGTTCCGCTCATTCCTCTTGGGGAGAAGCCAGTGGGTGGTGTTGGGAGCTGAAACATCTTGCCCCCGTGCCTTGTCCTGTGGCGTTCTGCAGGGTTCCATTCTTTCTCCATTATTATTTAATAATGAGAGGGTTCGGGGTGCGATGTCATCAATATGCTGAGGATACTCAGCTGTACCTCTCTTTTCCAGCTGACCCAGACCCTGTTGTCTTGTTGCTATCCCAGTGTCTGGAGGCCGTGGCAGAGCAGACTGAAACTCAACCCCGATAAGACAGAGGTGATGGTGGTGGGGAGAGCAAGGGAGGTGTCGGCCTCCATGATTGGGGGGGTTCACCCTCCTATAGCTCAGCAGGTTCGGAGTCTGGGGGTGATATTGGACTCAGATCTCCACCTGGATTGACAGGTGGAGGTGGTGGTGAAGGCCGCCTTCTGCCAGTTGTATCTGGTGCGGAGGCTGCATCCGTATGTCTCCGGGCCGTACCTGGCCTCCCTCATCCATGCCTTCTTCACCTCTAGGCTGGACTACTGCAATGCACTCTACGTGGGACTGCCTTTGTTCCTGGTTTGGAGGCTGCAGCTAGTGCAGAATGCGGTGGCCCGGCTCCTGTTGGGGATGGGTCGTTGGGAGCACATAACACCTGTGCTCTGGACTCTGCACTTGTTGTCAATAGCGTGCCGAGCCAGGTTCAAGGTATTGGTATTGACCTATAAGGTCCTTCACGGTCTGGGCCCCTCGTACCTCAGGGACCGCCTCGCCCTCCGTGCCCCAGAGCGGCTCCTTCGGTCTGCCGGGGGTGCCTTCTTGGAGGTCCCCCATGTTAAGCGGGGGGCCACAATGGAGAGGGCATTCTCGGTGGCCGGGCCGCGCCTTTGGAACTCCCTCCCGGAGGAAGCTCACCTGGCCCCAAGCCTTTCAACATTCCAGCGGGCTTGTAAAACCTGGCTGTTCGCCCAGGCCTTTGGGGAGGGTGGGTTAGGGTTTTAGCGCCACCCTACCCTTATTTATTCTTTTATTTTGTCCTAACCCTGTTTTAAATTGTTTTGTTTTATAGTTATATTATTGTATTTTTACTCTTTTAAAATTGTTAGCTGCCCCGAGCTGTTTTTACAAGAGGGGCGGGATATAAATTGATAGATAAATATAAATAAATAAATAAATAAATAAATAAATAAGTAATAAAATAATAATCAATAAATAAATTAAATAAAGTTCTGTAGCGGACAGAACAACATACAGAAATGAAGCACCGCCATTCATACCCTTTCCTCATTCACAGGCCCACCATGGTTCTGATCTCTCCTATAGCAAGGCTACAAGGAAACCAGTTATTTCAGATCCCACCACCCGCCTTCCCACCTTGTTGTTTCAGACCCTCACCGCCCTTCTTGCCTGCCCTTCTTGCCCATTTTAACGATTGCCCTTCCTCACCAGTTTACAGCCGTCCACCTGCCCTTCCCACCATTTTAAGAGCCGCCCTTCAGCCCCCCACCCCCAGCATGCTGTTCTGCTATGGTGTCTTTCCCACTCACAGTTTCAGCCCCTGTCCACCCAATTAAGAGCCTTTTACCTGCCAAAAGGGAAGGGGGGAATTAGTACCTGGTCTCTGTTGCTGCTGGAGCAGTTGCTGCAGCAGGATCCAATTGGCCTATTCCCCCACACACTCCTGGGCACCTGGCAACACATTTTAAAAAATATATACATAATTAGATAGAAATAAATGGAAACCTTTACCAGGCAGCTGTAGAAATGCAACCCACCTCCACCCTCACACTCCTGGTGCATTAACTTACCATTCTTCTCTGCTTCCTCGATGAAGGTGTCCTCCCTACCTTCAACCAATACCTCACCTGGCTCCTGAAATAAAGTTCTGGCTCTTCAGTTCAAGTGAGGAGAGCTGAAGAGTCACAGTGTCCATGTCCTCATTGATGAGTGCTGGCTCCAGGGCATGGAGGCTGACATGGTGTTAGTGGGTGAGGCTGCAGCGGTAGTGGGTGAGGCTGCAGTGAAAGTGGACAGTTGGGGACCCATATCCGCCTGCGTCTGGCCCCTGGCAAAAGGCACAGCCATGGAGCTTTGATGCCACAATGACTCCATTGATGCAGAGGAACCCGTCCAGCAACTCGTAATAGAGGAATGTTTGTCTCCTGCGACCAGAGATAAAGTTGTTGTACTGGATCTCTTTGTGCACTGTCTGAAGATCCTTGGCCTGCTGCCAGCACTAGTTCACATTCCTGGAGCATCCCTGCTTTGCCATCTAGAGAGCGATGTTCTGGAACACAGCCTCATTGCTTGACAAGTGCATATTGTACCTTCTGCTCCCTCCACAGAGCAATTAGGATTTGATCTCCTCCTTGGTCCAAGGAATGCACCATTGATGGACCAGTAGGTGGAGAGGTGGCACTCTGGAAAGAGCAGTGCTGGTGGTTGACTGTCTGTCATTGTTCTCCTTGACCACAGCGATGTAGATGCTGTTGAAGTTCCTCCTTACATTTAAATGGCTCGGAAAGAGCAGGACACATCCTGCTAACCAGGACAAGCTGGGACAATGCATGTTTGAATTTGCAACACGTTGACCTTTTAAGGTGGACATGAGAGAGAGAGAGAGCGGACAGTGGGACAGGAAGCAGTTCCTGCTCAATGACAGACAGGCTTTTCTCCCATGACCCTAATTGATGGAACATGGACACGTGGGTACACATTAGCCTGAATTTACCCACATGGCAGCCTCTGAGACCCTGCAGTGAGTGGGGCTGCATGCCCAATGAGTGGTGACCACGTGACCTGGCGAACATCTGGTAAACACCTAATAAAAGGACAGGTGGACACCTACTGGATGTGGACTATTCTTTCATTTGTTTCCTCCCTATAATGTGCTCCCTTGGGAGCCATTACCTAACTATATACAGAAGAGGGTTGGGGAGAGTGTGAATTTTTTTTCACTACACGAAGCTAGGAAATGTATTATGTTTAAATGAATGACTCGTATTCGATATGGAAACAACTGAGCTTCTGACAAATTGTTATGATTGGTGTGAAATAGATGCTTGTCTTCCTCAATCCAGCATTGACTTCAGTATGACTAGAGGTATTTTCAGACGTGACGGGGCGGCATTCGCCCCGTCACGGAAACAACCCTTAGATTCCCCACTGGGATCACTCCGGCACGGTCAACACACATGCCGGGGGATCCTGGCGGGGAATCGGGGAGGGGGCTGGGCCGCGCGGCGCAATGTGCAACCGCACACCCCCGACCCCCCCCCCACGCTCCCCCACCCTCTGGGGAGACGGGCGGGCGCTGCGGCTAATGAGGCCGCAGCGCCCGCTCGAAATGACCACGGCCTGGAATCCTGGTGGGGATTCCGGGCCGTGATCGCCGTCCAGACGTGATGGGCCCCTTCATCCCCACCGGGAATCTCATTCACTACGCGATCGGCACCGGCCCCGCCGGTCCAGCTGATCGCGTGGTGAATGAGATTCCCGGTGGGGATTGAACGTGGTTAACATCTGGGGGGGGAACTTCCGGTTCCCCAACAGACATTACGAGGGCATTCCCCAGTCCCCCACCACAGGGAATTGACTGTGGTTGAGCGTGATCTCGTAACATCTGAAAATACCCTATGAATATGTAGGTGTTTGAAGAATTGGAGTCTTATTGACCAGATAAGTAGGGGCCCCAAACATCATAATTATTGGTATACCTGGAGGGCGATAGGCTCCACTCGGCAGAGGGGGAAAAATCCCATTTACTTACATTGAGCTTTGTTTGTTCTGTCCCCATTGGAAACCAGGCTTCATTAGCTCCGCTGCATGGAACAACGTGTTTTGTATATGTGGTGTGGCACTCTCTCTTGTCTATTGAAAATCCATTTTCCAGATAGAATTGCCGGTTTGCATTTAAAGAAAACGGAGTTACATTCCATGCTCTTAAGCACAACATAGACATGCATAATTAGAAGAGTTTAAAGCTGCTGTTTGAGTAAGTGAAAATAACCTACCATTTAGGCTTTTTCCAGTGCGAGGCTTTAGCGTAATTAAATAAATGTGATGTTCTTATGTTGATGTACAGTTTACGTTTTAGTATTGGGGATTCTCCTCTGCTCACGTGCACCTTCCTGTACATTCCTTTGCTCTCCCATTCCTGCATTAGGTGGTGGGTGAATGACCAATTGCACGCCACCTCCTTTTTTCATTACATATTATAAATAATAATAGATGACACCTGGGTAATAATATATTTCTCCATTGACATCCATAAACTGCTGAGGTAGAGACTTCAGTCATTATAACAGCAATAAAACTTGATGTGGATTACAATTCCCAGCTGCTGACATATATATTACTCTATAGATTAATTTTTGCCCAACCAGGGGTATAGCGACTTAACTAGATTTGAAAGTCTTCATTTCTCCCTTTACCTGAGAAATACAATTTTATTCATTCTGGGACAGCCTGTTAGAATTTCAAAAGCTAAATATAGTGAGATTCTGTAGTTTTATATGTAAAACTGTTTTACTATCATCTTTTATAAAAGGTTTATGGTCCTATCAATTGCTACCCTTTAAAGTCTTATATATAAAGACCATTTTTTGTTCTGAAGAGTTAGGGGTATAATTCTGGCTTCAGTGAAGTTAATGGCTCAGTTCCCATTGAGTTTAATGGGGGAGGACTGTACCCTAACTAATAATTATTATACAAATTATTATTATTATTTTATTTATTATTTATATAGTGAAAGCAGTGTATCTTGGCATTGTACAATCAGTAGTTGTAGACAGGTTCCTACCCCCAAGGGGCTTACAATCTAAAAGAGACAAGGAAGTGGGGGGGGGGGGACAAGGGAGAGGTGAACATCAGGAGAGACAAAGATGCATTTACGAGGTTGCAGGTGCAAGTGCATAATTTAGTTACAGGGAGGAGATTCTTATCACTCATGATGAGGCAGGGGAAGCCTGACCAAAGAGAGAGGTTTTCAGGAGCGACTTGAAGGTTGGGAGAGAGGAAGCAGAATGAATATATTGAGGGAGGGAGTTCCAGGCATGTGGGCAGCAAGAGAGAAGGGGCAAAGATGTTTAGAGGAGCATGGGAGCCACAAGCAGGCATGGGTGGAGGCACAGAAAGAGCAAAGCTCCCAGACAGGAACGTTGTGGGATACAAGAGAGAGATATGGGGGGAGCAAGGCCATGAAGAACCTAAAAGGCAAAGATCAAGAGCTTGTTTTGAATGCATTCCTGTAAGGGGAGTCAGTGTAGGGCAGAGAGGAGGGGCTGAACATGGTCAAAGTGATGAGCAAGGTGGATGACTTTGGCAGAAGAGCACTAAACAGAGATGAGGGGGGTGAGATCAGAGCAGGGGAGCTCAGGAAGGACAGAAGGAAGTTACAGTAGTCAAGGCGAGAAATTATTAGAGCACGGAGTAGGGTTTTTGCATTGGCAACAGTAAGGCAGGGTTGGATTTTAGCATTATACAGAGCAAAATCTCCACAACTACAGAGCACAATATACTTTCACCCATGAAAGTAAAGAGGAAATGAATTGCTCCACTATGAACTGTTGTGCAGTCCTCGGAGGCAACTGAACCTAACCACTTGGAGACAGGATACTGGGCTATTCCTGACTATTCCTTTGACTTAGTTAGGCACTTCCTATGTTCATAAAGATGGCATTGATGGCAGACAAAAGATACTCGGAGAAATGGCAGGATAAAGAAAAAGAAAAATGAAAATATAAGATGGTGAATAGGGCAACCCCCAGCAAGTGCAATTATCAAGTTATAGGTGCTCACTTAGCTAGGGCATATAAATAGAATGCAACTGATATAGCTAGTATCACAAGTATTATACACTGGAAACCTGAAGCATTCCAGCATGGTGTGCTCTGCAACATTCAGGAGCATGCCGTGAGCACTGGGCTGCCCAAACTCAGGGCAATGGCCAAACGTGATGCTGCTGCCCGCCTATTGGGGAGACCCATGGTGGAGCTCCACACCCATCCATCCATTGTCCCATTCAGCACCATGCAGTCATATGATCCAGCCTGGAGCATTGGGTGAGTGCCCACAACTCTATGGTGCAGGGGGAAATGCAGGCAGACCACAGCCCAGAAACACTGCCGGGCCATCTGATGTGGACCCAGGTGGAGCTGGTAACTGATGACCACAGGGGTGGGACCCCGGCTGGAGCAGCTCCAAGCTCCGGCAGGCTCCCCATCTGTCTGCATGCCTATGTGGAGGCAGCTTAAGAGTGCAGTCTTCCTCTATTAAAGTCAGGCAAAACAGCCTCTGAAAACTTCACTGAAAACAGGATTATACCCTAAGGGTGTGATCCCATGGACCACTTATGCTGACCCCTTCTTGTGCTGCAAGTTCTGAATGTGTGTGCTCAGGCATGCACATGCACTGCGTGAACAGCAGAGCTGTGTGGGGCAAAGACGCAGCTGGGGCCAATGTGACCCACAAGCCCACACACACCGCAGCCCAGGGGATGAAGCAGGCACAGTTTCTGCTCCATCTCCCGGACCGTGGGGGCTCAGAGGTAGCATTGGCCCACGCTGCGTTTTTGCCCCACGCAGCTCTGCTGTTCACATGGTGTGCATGAATGCCTGAGCGCACACATTCTGGCTCATGTCCTGCTCATGTCATGACCAGCTTACGGCCACAGGATTGCACCCTAAATCCGCATTCAATCATGAAGGATAGGAGACCCGATCACCTGCTCCGTTAACAGTTGTGCTACACATACTCCTTTCCTGTGAAAGCCAAGTCTTTAGAGGGGCAAGACACTGTGCCATACCTCAGACTCCACACAGAAGGAAGGAGTAACACAGCCACTGCCAACATGTCTTCACACTCTCTTTTCCCACAAGCTTGCTGTGAGGGCTCAGTCCAAGTTGTTTTTTACTAGAGAGGTCAGTGCCTTCACCTGTGACGGGACTTCTTTGACATTTTCCTCTCATTACTCTGAATCTATATTTTGGATTCAAGCTGTGTTCTTCCCATATGAAAAGGCAGCAGATCCGCCCACTCTGAATTTGCATTATCATACCCTGTAAGTTATTTCATCGCCTGTAAAGTTGTAGAGTTTTCAATGAATATCAATATGCACCAGTAAAATTACCTGACTCGGTTTTCACACTGATGCATGCATCTCTGTTGGTGACTAAACTCTTCTCTTATCAGAAATGCCACTAGAAGCTTCATTTTATAAATATTGTCAGCCTGCGGAATAAGAATGGGATTTCAAACACTGGAAACAACATTTCAGGAAGAAAAACATAATTAGCTGCCCCTGTTCTAAAAATTTAGTTGTGTGATGCTGTGATTTGTTGTGTGTATTAAATAAAATACTGTAAACGTTCCCTGTCTAAGCTCTGAATTGTTCTTCAAAGCCTATTTTGCTAGCTTTCACTGAGCTAGCTTCCTGCTCAGTTTTCTAATCTGATTTCTCTGGTAGTGCCAAGTAGCAATATTGTATAATATCAGACTTATGGATCACATATACCCACGCATTAAATGCAGTATTTCTCCCCATCTTACCCTTGGGGCTGATAGTTAAAGCCACAAAGCTCTCTCTATTTGGAAAAGAATTCTATGTCTCACGTTAAGGAAGTACACAAGCCTACACATCAAAGTTGCTTATGATAAAGAGTGAAATTATTTAGCCAAGAGGATAGGACCAAGATTGTCTACTGCTGTTCTCTGACCTGCCCCAGAGACCCTTCTAAATCTCAGTGGAGGAGCATAAAAACCCATATACTTTATTTTTGGAGTGGGGAGGGTTGGGGGGGATGTTTGTTTTATTTTAAAACCTACTGTTGAAAGGATTTTGTATGCCTGTGGGGAACCTATCTGTTTACATGGTGCTTTAGTTTTCTTCAATTCCCACTGCTAAATTGCATCCAAAGACTTAAAAATATACCAAATGGTTTTTTTAATGTTGCTTTTTAACGGAGAAATAGTGAGCTGCAGGAGAGCCCAGACAATAATGACTGGGATGAGAAGAGTGGAGTGATGTAATTTTGGACTTATTATAGGACGGAACAAGAAGTGGTGCTTAGGAAGCCTGCTTGGTGAAGGGAATACATTGGCATGGTGTGGGTGGGTTCTCTGCAATCATAGTACAATGGGAAATCCACTGTGTACTTCCGAATACAAGCACAACCCCAGTGTCAGTGCTGCAAAACAGCATGATTATTCTTACAATGATAAATCTATGACATAGAATATGAAAAGAAAAGCTTTGTTCCAAGCAACTGATACTACTTAGAGCATCAGAGTGGCAGAATGCTGTGAGTAAGTAATTGCATGAGCAATCCTAGAGCCTCCCAGCACCTCAACCTACAAACACCTGTGCACCATTAAGAGAGCTGATGATGGCTATTTCGATATCTTTTGTTGGACCAACTTCTACTGGTGAAAGTATACAAGATTTGGTGCCACGTAGAACCCTTCCTTGGTTATCTGAAAATCAGAGCTACAGACTGAGGAAATGCAAGTTCAGTTATTTTCTTTCTAGACTATGAAAAGGAAGGAAGTTCCCAAAAGGAGGAGTGCTGAGTAGAGAAGCTGCCCAAACAGCTGAATATTTAATGATCCTTCAATACTTCTGCATGCTACAATTTTTATTGTAAGCCAACCTTGATCAGATCCTCCACCATTGCCACAAAGTGTTAGATCTTCATCTCTGCCAGGTAACATATTTTGAGAATTCCTGTTTCAGAGTTTAAACACCTATGAGGTCTACCTACCTAATCTATTCCTTGAGCACATAACACCCTTTGAAATAAAGGGTGCAGTCCTCCACCATTAAAGACAATGGGAGTTTTGTCATTGGCTTTAACAGATATAGGATTGTGCCCAAAGTGTTTAAGGATCCCTAAGTTCTTCTAGCCTGTTGAGCTGGAGAAGTCCAGCTTCATTTGTTTCAGGACCTTGCCTGTTGACGTGGGGAGAATTATTGTGACAGGGCTCTGTAGGTTTAGTAACCAAGAAGCCTTGTGTCATATTTGGAAGGTTTCCCTATGGGCATAGAAGCTTCAGGAGTTATAAAAGGAATGAACTTTATTGTATAACTAGAAACAACGTAACTGTGGGGGAGGCTCCTGAGGAGACTTGCACTCTGGAATCTCTCTCTCTAGGGGTACTTTTAGACAAGACACTTTTAATGTGGTTTTGTAAATGCGCATTTAAATAATGTGCATTTTTTTAAACTGGTTTTGGGATCCCCCGATCATCAAAGGGGCTCAAAACCACTTTGGAATCAGACAACACCACATTCAAAACTGTTTTGTTTTTTACACGATCATGGCAGATGTACATTTAAAATGGTTTAGGTGTTTAAATGAGCATTAAAACATGTGCATTTTTCACCAATCATGTGCAAAATTTGTCTTGTCTAAAAGCGACCTAGGTTTCTGCCCAACCCCCAAGATGTGACCTCTAGCATTATGGAAGGAGATGCTGAGATCACCGTCCTTAAAGGTTCAGAAATGTACATTAAATTATAGCTATAATAATCCTTTCACCTTGCACACATAAATCTGGGCAGGAAGGATACACGAGGAGACTGTCAGAAATGTGAGTGTGCTGTGTTAGAAGGAGAGCCAGAAGAAGTGTATTATTGGAGAGGCAAGGTCATAGTGGGAATGTGAATGTTAAGGATATTGTGACGTGCCTGGGAACAGTGGCAGCTGGTGGTCTTTTAGCTTGGTGGGTTGGTAGGTGGGTTCAACAAATCCCATCATTTGCTGTGGCTGCGTTTCATGACGGGGGTGGGATACTGGGAAGAGGTGGGGATGGTGAATGTTGGAGTGTGGCGGAGAAGAACACTTGCCGGTCTATTTGGTTTGTCTGGTTAAACCTGTTAGAGGGGGCTGCCAGCATGCACAAGAACTACATGCAGGGGCTGCCCATTTATTAGGTTGGACATGCTAAAAATGTGAGTGAGGGCTGAGCGTGGGCTGCACAGACCAAACACGGACTCCAGCGGGCTATTGTCTTGTTTGAAAACACCCGAGGATGCAGAATCTAGCAGTGCTACATGATGCTTACACATTCTCAAAGTCTCACAAGTGTCTTAATTGAGTGATGCTTTATGCACTTAGGGCTCATTCACATGTGCAGCAAATTATCTGGATTTTTAAAAATTCGTTTTTCTCTAGTTCACTGTTAACAATGCAGTTGAGTTCACGTGCGTGCCATACTGTTGTTTCCTACCGCTAAATAACACATTCAGACCTTCTTGGAGCACGCGCTTACCACCCCCACTGCCCCCGTTCAGTGCAGTTCAATTACAGAAGGCACCTTGTAAACAAGGTTCTTTGAGATGGCTCCCAACATTCTCACAACATCCACCTTTCCAGCCCTGCATGGGATTTTTTTCTTATATGCCTACAAAGAGTTGGAAGGAACTGTAATTCTGAGGGAGAGAGTGCTTTTTATACTAGAGGAGCTCGAGACCATCATGTGGTCTATTATTTGAATAGGGTGAGCATGCAGAACCCCGTGTGAGAATTAGGGGTGGGACTACCAGATCTACCAGTATCCGATACTGCCGGTATTGGGTGTACCGGCAGTATCGGATTAAACCCGGTAATCCCAGTAAATTACCGGATTCCCCCCGTACTGGATTTTTTACATTGCGACCATTCAAATGAATGGCCGCAATGTAAAAAAAAAACACACAAAAAACACAAACACTTTCCCTCCCTGAGTCCAGGCTGCACGGGTGGAAGGGGGGGACACCCCCCACCCACCCTGCCCAGCCTGGATTTAAACAAAAAAAAATTGTTTCCCCTAAGTCCCCTAGTGTGGGCTCCGGGCTGCTGCCGGCAACCCAGAGCCCGCACCAGCACTGCAGCAGCAGGTAAGCATACCAGTACTTAACTGATCCCTGGGGTGGGGGTGGTTTAACACGTCCCCCACCCCAGGGATCACCCTACCTCCCCAATGCCATTGCCTACCTTGAGCTCTGGGTGGCGGCGGCAGCGCTCCGGCGGCTTCAGAGCTGGCTGTGGCTGCCGGCTTCAGCATGCTACTATGCCTTCCAGGGAACTTCTGGAAGTGCGGAGCACCACTGCCGCCCGGAGCTCAAGGTAGGCAATGGCATTGGGGAGGTAGGGTGATCCCTGGGGTAGGGGGGGATGTTAAACCCCCCCCACCCCAGGGATCAGTTAAGTACCGGTACACTTACCTGCTGCTGCAGTGCTGATGTGGGCTCTGGGTCGCTGGCGGCGGCCCAGAGTCCGCACTAGGGGACTTAGGGGAAAAAAAATTGTTGTTTAAATCCAGTCTGGGCAGGGTGGGTGGGAGGTGTCCCCCCTTCCACCCACACAGTCTGGGAGGGGGGAGGTTTTTGGTTTTTTCATTGATTTCAATGGGGACAGTTCCCCATTGAAATCAATGGAAAAGATCCGGTACCGGTAAACCGGTATTAATCCGGTAAGCCGGTTTTTAAAAATCTGGGAACCAGTAAAACCGGTACCCGGTATTTGCCCTCATGTCCCACCCCTAGTGAGAATGTTAAATGCCATCTCGAAGAACCTTCTTTGCAAGGTAGCAACCTTCTGATCAGCACATGGGGAGGAGTGGTTTGTAAACAAACAGTTATCTCCCAGTCTGATTCCCCACCCCCCACCCCACCCCCCCGCTGCTGCTCCTACAGCACTACTAGGAGGCAGAGGCAGGTGAGGAATGGGGACCAGAGCCAGGGAAGGGAGGCAGAAGAACTTATTGGGGGAGAAGCTGACTGCAGACTGGTGCCCAGCCATGCAAGTGCAGGGCCCCAGTGCACTTGGAAGCACAGTTGCCTTCAGATGCCGGAAATATTTCGCACCAGTTAATACCAAATACAATGCCACTTTCACACTGCTGTACAGCATGGATTTATTTCAATCAGACAGCATAAAGGTAGGTTTAACTAGCTATGAACTGCAGATTACTTAGGTGCGATATTGATGACAATATTTTGAATTAGGGACTTCAGACATGCAAGATACATTCAAATTTTGTAAAATTCAGACACAAACTGAATATCTGAATGCCACCACAGGATCTTTCCAGACAGACATGGCCTTAAGACAGTTCCTAATTTCCTTGCTCTATCTGATGCTTCACTCTGATAGGTTCCCATTGTCCTCAATGATGTGTCTGTTTACTCATAGATTCCCAAGCCATCTTATCCTTCTGACTTCATTGTCTCTGCTTCTTCTGTCTCCTAGCTTCACTGCAGTTTGCCATTTCCCTCATGCTGCTACAGATTCAGGACCTTGTTGTCATGGTTCCTCTGTATCCTTAACAAAAGAGGCAGCTGCTGCTAAAGCTGGAACTCAGAGAGATTCCCAGGAGAGCTCCAGAGAAGAAAGCAAGACAACTACATTCAGGTTCCAGGAGCACAGTAGCCACAATTCAGAAAAGCAGGCTGCTTTCACATGAGATGCTAATTGCAGAATTGTAATTTGCTCCCACATGTTAACTGCACATGTGAGTGCATTAGTCCACATTTGTCCTGAGAGTTACGCCTTGAGTGCTCTCACATTTCTGGGTTCCGAAATCCTACTCTTACAGCGACTGGCATAATGGTTGCACAAAATATGGAACGTGGGACTACCTGTCAGTATTACAGTCATGGCATAGTTACACCAGTATAAATCCAGAGTAACTCCACCAGTTTCAAACAGTAGTTCCTTCTGTCTACCTGCCTTGAGAGGACTTTATAGTTATGCTGTAAAAATGAAAGCAAAATGGAACCCAGTTCTTCCTCCTCCGATACCTTGACCTCTCCTTGAATTGTGGAAATCTATTATACTCCATGCAACATAAAGTTCCCTAATTTACTCTCTGGTCAAAAACCTTAATGACATTTTGGTGTATTTCTCTTTATCGGTTTCTGTTTTGATTTCTTTTCTAAGAATCACATTTGCATAACATAATGGTCCAGGAGCATTAAATGGAAGCCTTTGCTGCTATTACATTTTATTTGCACTATAAAGCCAAATATAGATCTAAATAGGGGGCCTGAGCTTTGTCGAGATAGTGAAAGACATTTTCATTAACCTTATCTGACCTTCCATGACCATAATGCATGCTTTCACAGAACCTATTTTCTAATAGTGCACCTCTGTCAGGATATGAACCAATCTAAATTTAAATGTTCATCTCAGAAGCAAATGCCTTGAAAGAATTACCTTCTTTGTGATGCCAACATACACTCTTAAGTAAAGGAGAGATTGAAAATATGATGCAAAAATAAAGTACGCATTTCAGTGCACATAACTGACTTGGAAGTTATTTTTGGTAGACTAGCTGTCATCAAAGGCATTTCTGCAGATTTCTTGATAATTAAAGTGAAGCAAGAGACTCCCCGCTTCCATCCTAGGTTACATTCAATATTGTCCAGTCAAAAGCACATGACTTTCAATATGATTTAAGAATAACAAACAAGAACAAAATTGTGCCAGAAAAGATTGCACCTAAAATAAGACTCAAATGAGTTTTATTCTGCTTCTGTAAATAAACAGCCCATAGCAAATGCAAGAACAAAAGAAACTGACAATCCTTCAATAACGACATTGCTTTGAAGCCATTCTGGTGTAACTATTATCTGTTTTCTCTATAATTCATTCAAAGGGGGGGAAATGGTAATGTTCTCATGAGAAGTGCCAAGCTGAGAATCCTGGATACTGAAGACTTTATTTATCCGTACGATAGCTATAGCCGCCAAAAGAGTCATGCATGGTCTGGGCCATCCTGAAGGGCCCAAAGACTCATGGCTAAAGTTAACAGGTCAGGCCTGGACCAGGACCGATAGTCTGACATATAAATTGGGATAGGCCTGGCTTTGAATTTTAACCAAGGCCATTTTCACACAAGACATTCTCAACCCACCCACCCCCACCCACTATACATGTTGCAGGGCTACAGTGTTGCCCTATGGGTGCCCTGTAACATGTATAGGGGGTGGGAGGTGGGTAGGTAGTATGTGGAGAGTGTCTTGTGTGAAAACACCCCAAGTATGTTGTCACGGGTTGGAGGTCCGCATCCTCACTTTACCGGGTTTGAGTGACTCAGTTTCCCTCGCGTACAGCCCACTTGAATCAGTTTTTCTCTCTGGCCAATTCAAGCCTGCCACAGGGACAACCCCTTTGTCACTGCCCTTCCCATTTACAGACTCTTTAATCTCTGAGTTCTCAAGAGCTTGAGAACTCTTGTTGCTCACTTGTGTTCCAATGTTAGACACAGACACTTCTTCATAAAAATAAGAAGTTGGTTTATTGATTACATAAGCAAGATTGTTGATACAGAGTGGTTACTAGAAATCAAAGGTAAGTATAACACATTCCTGACCTATACTGGTTGAGTTCCTAAATAAGCATCTTACCCTACAAAGGTCCATAAGTTTTTATTTATTTATTTTTATTTATTTTAAAATTTATATCCCGCCCCTCCTGCCCACAGGGCAGCCCGGGGCGGTGAACAACATTTCATTTAAAACAATAATAAAATTTTAAAACAATTTAAAATACACTACATGGGGAAAAACTCCATCCCTATCCCCACCCCTACCCCCCGCCAAAAGCCTGACGGAACAGCCAGGTCTTACATATACGCCAAAACAGCAGGAGAGTGGAAGCCAGCCAAGCCTCCTCCGGAAGCAAATTCCACAGCACAGGGGCGACCACCGAAAAAGATCTAACATCGATGGCCACCCGCCTCGCCCGGGGAACCTCCAAAAAGGCTCCCACGGAGGATCTCAAGGGTTGCACTGGTACATGGGGAGTGAGGCGATCCCGCAGATAGGCAGGGCCTAGGCCGTGAAGGGCTTTAAAGGTTAAAACCAGCACCTTGAACCTGGCCCGGTGTCAGGCTCCAGGGTTGGAGCCTAGGGAAAGGACGAAGGGGAAGATGAGGGAAGGCAAAAGGGGAGACACAGGATTAGCAAGGGAACCTCTCAACCGCTCTCTGATGTCCAGGAGATAAAGCACTCCACATAAGTACCAGTCAAGCTGGTCTAGGAAGGCATACGACTCATCATCGAGGTGAAGGGACAGGGAAGAAACACACAGGGC
>QEPC01011608.1:5908166-5923948 GCA_003113815.1 Sphenodon punctatus | reverse complement strand
ACCGTGCCACGATGTGCGGAATAGGGGTTTCTGTCGGTAAAAGCTGCCACGGCGGTATGCCGCTACAGCCCTACCAGTTATATCTGGTGAGATGGCTCCATCCGTATGTCTCAGACTCCGATCTCGCCATAGTCATCCATGCATTTGTCACCTTGAGGTTGGACTATTGTAATACGCTCTACATGGGGCTGCCTGTGGTGATGGTCTGGAAGCTGCAGCTGGTGCAGAATGTGGCGGCCCATCTTCTTATGGGAGCAGGTCACCAGAAGCACATTACACCAGTGCTCCGAGCTCTGCACTGGTTGCCTATTGACTTTCAGCCCAATTCAAGGTGCTGGTTTTGACCTATAAAGCCCTAAACGGCCTGGCCTCTCATTATCTGAAGGATCGCCTCACTTCCTGAGCAGTTCCTGTGGTTGTCGGGGGCACCCTCCTGGAGGTCCCACCTTATAGGCGGTTAATAACCAACAGATGGGCGTTCTCTGTGGCTGAACTAGCACTGTGGAACTCACTCCCTATGGGTGTCCATCTCAGCCTGGATCTCCTCGCCTTCCAGCACCAGTGTAAGATGTGGCTCTTCCACCAGGCATTTGATGGGGGGGAGGAGAGGGTGGTTTGGGGGAGATTTATTTTTTCTGCACACTTTTTGACTGTTTTTATTGTACTGATTTTTAATATGTTTTATTGTTGAGTTGATTGTATTGGTATTGATTGTTGTAAGCTGTCCTGAACTGCCGGAGGCAGGAAGGGTGGGGTATAAACATATTAAATAAAACAGTGGTTCCCAAACTTTTTGTGACCAAGTACCCCTTTCAAATTACCCAATGAGCCACGGACCCCCACCAAATTTGCATAAGACACACCCCTAAATTTGCATAAGACCCCCCCAAAAATTTGTCTTGGCCACCGGTCCATGGTATCAATTCACCAGCCGCCTTAAGAGGACAATGTGATGTCAGTGACCAAAGTGCATTGCAATCCTTATCTAGTTCACCCTCACAGCCTCAGCACCCTGAAGCTGAGAGTTTGTGGCCGTGGGCAAATCACCCTGAGATCATTCAACATAGGGATGGAAAAATAATCTCCTGCATAAACTCTTGGTGGGCAAGATATTTCACTCAGCCACAAATTCATGAGACAACTGTATCAGGGAAACTGCTTTTAGATTAGATCTGTGATTACTGTGTAAGTAAAGCTACAAACTAGCTTTAATGCTATTATTTCATCCATCTAAATTCCAAGTTGCAGCCGAGGGTTTCATAATAATGCTGACTATAAAAGGTTCTTGTCCTCAAAATACTGTACCAGCATCACAAATCCCATCAGAGCCTAAACTAGCACCATCAAACTGGTTGTTCAGTATTCTGGTTGCCAGTATAAAAAAAAACACAATCAGTTATCTGACAACTGCCAGTGCCACGCTTCTGCCTGAGTCTGCCTCCTGTGTGAAGACTTCCACCAGTGGCGGAAGTTGCTAACGGGCTGGAATTTCAGTCCACCGGTGACGTTGACCTGGTGGGGCATGGGGAGGCCCATGTATCACCCGGCAGGCAGGGGCGCCCACCCCTCCCCCCACCAATCTGCCGCTCTAGGCTGTGTCAGGTGATGTCAGGTGATGCACACCCCTGGGTTACGGTGGTGTGGGACCGGCGGTGGAGGGGAGCGGAGGGGTCGGGGAGGAAAAAAAGACAGGACAGGTGGCCCGGTGGCGGGCTTAGCTCTGCAACGCAAAAAAACCCCAAAAAACCCAAGCAGGACACAAAAGCAGGCCCGCGGACCCCCTGGGAGTGCGACCACAGTTTGGGAACCAATGAAATAAAATAATAATAAAAATAATACCATGTATTTATATTTTTCCTGTTGTAAGTTTTTTATTGTTTCCTTTTTATCATAGTTTATAATATACCATTTATTATTCTTGTTACACATGTTATTAGCTTATAGTTTGTGTGCCCCGAGTACGTTGCTGACATCAAGAAAAACTCATAGACCCCAATATCTGATTAATACAGTGATTTCCCACCCCACCCCTCCCCCGCCAACCATATGAGGGTTGATTCTATTCCTGGGTGGAAAAAGGTGATGTTAGGGTGGTTATTTATTTGTTGATTTAATAAATACATTTATTTATTAAATAAATCTTGCATATCTGGCCACCCTAGGTGATGTCCTTCTAACCTACCACAGAGACTTAAGTATTTGCTTTGTTAATGACCTTTTCAACTATGACATAATCCAGAGAAGCATTAGTAGCTGGTATTAGCCTTTATTTAATGTTAATGGAGCAGTGGGAATTTCTAGAAATCACTTGTAGCACAATCTTTGTCACCAGACCTAAACCAAAATGTGTGAGCTGCACCAAACAGCAGATTCATTGCTATGGGGAAGAATGAAAGATACTTGGGGAAGGAAATGCAAAGTGTTGCTTAAGTCAAGAAGTTGCTTCTGATCTAACTTCCTTGACTAGGATTTCATAACTGCGGAGACAAAGGAGAGGGCTGACCTATTAGAGACTGGAATTTATCACTACTTGTAAGCATTATTAAGATTAAATGTGAATCCTCTTCTGTTGGGTATAATTAAGTATTATCTAATGAGACAGAACCACTTGTCTCTGAGGAAATTGGTATCATTACAACAAACGTATTGCTTACAAGTTCATGTACAGTACATCTTCATTTTTCTCCTGGAAATACTAAAAGCTATTTCAGATTATTACTGTGCCGTGAGACTTCCTAGTAGTTCAGATCATGTCTTTCCGAGACTTTCTATAAGATAGGAAATGTTCCACCATAATATAGGTCATGTCCTGCTGGCTTTGACTAAAATGGGAGTTGCACACACTGAGGTCTAGTAGTTTTGAGATTTGGTTTGAAAATGTGGGGAGTGGAGAGGAGGTGTCTCCCTACTCTCCCAATTTTTAAACTTGGTGGAAGACAATTGTTACAGCTCCTGCTTGCTGGAGGAGGCCATTGACAGAGTGGCTCTGAGACGCCCTCTGCCTCAGTCTCGTCACCGCAGGGCCCCTTGGTTTACTGAGGGGCTGCTGTGTATGAAGCGTGTAGGCAGGAGGCTAGAGCGATGCTGGCGTCGGACTCGATCTGACTCCGACCATCTTCTCCATAGGGCCCATTTGCGGTCCTATGTTGAGGCTGTGAGGATGGCAAGGAAGGAGTTCCTTGCCATCCTCATAGCGTCTGCGAAGTCACACACAGTGGAGCTGTTTCGGGTGGTGCGGGGGCTGGTTAGTCTGACCTCCCTCTGCCTGAATGGGGACTTGTCCCAAGCCTGCTGTGAGGAGTTTGTCAACTACTTCGCAGACAAGATTGTTCAGATTCAGACCAACTTCGACGGCAGATTAGGGGCAGTAGGGGAAGAGCACGAGGTGACGGAGGTCCCGTCTGGTCCAGCTTTTTGGGGGGAGTTTCAAGAAGTGACGCCTGCCGATGCGGCGGATGTCTTGGGATCTGTGAGGGCCACTTGTTGGGAACTTGATCCATGCCTGTCCTGGCTGGTGAAAGCCTCCAGGGAGATGTTGGGGACGGTGCTGGCGAGGGTAGTGAATGCATCCTTGCAGCAGGGGAGGTTGTCGCCTTGCCTTAAGGAGGCAGTGGTGCGCGCCCTGCTGAAGAAACCATCTTTGGACGTGAATGCGCTTGCCAGTTACCGACCTGTCTCTAATCTTCCCTTTTTAGGGAAGGTTATTGAGCGGGTGATGGCAATCCAGCTCCAGGGGCATCTAGATAGCATCGGTTTCCTGGACCCTTTCCAACCTGGGTTCCATCCCGGCTATGGCACTGAGATGGCGTTGGTGGCCTTGGTAGATGACCTCCGCCGGGAGATGGATGCAGGATGTTCAACATTTCTCATCCTGCTAGACCTCTCGGCCGCTTTTGATACATGGACCACGGGCTGCTGGTGAGGCGGCTGCGTGACCTGGGGGGTCTGGACGGGACTGTTCTTGAATGGTTCCNCTCTTGGGGAGAAGCCAGCGGGTGGTGCTGGGGGATGAGGCATCGTGCCCCTGCGCCTTATCATGCAGCGTTCCGCAGGGTTCTATTCTGTCTCCATTATTATTTAATATATACATGCAGCCCTTGGGGGAGGTCGTAAGAGAGTTCGAGGTGCAGTGTCACCAATATGCTGATGATACTCATCTGTACCTCTCCTTTTCAACTGACCCAGACCTGGCTGTCTCGGTGCTATTCCAGTGTTTTAAGGCCGTGGCGGAATGGATGTGGTAGAGCAGACTGAAGCTCAACCCCGATAAGATGGAGGTGATGTTGGTGGGGAGAGCGAGGGAGGTAGTGGCTCCCCTGATTGGGGGAGTTCGCCCTCCCATAGCTCAGCAGGTCCGGAGTCTGGGGGTGATATTGGATGCAGACCTCCACCTGGAGCGGCAGGTGGAAGCAGTTGCTAAGGCTGCCTTCCGCCAGCTGTATCTGGTGCGTAGGCTGCATCCATTCGTCTCCAGCCCAGACCTGGCCTCCCTCATCCATGCCTTCGTCACCTCGAGACTGGACTACTGCAACGCGCTCTACGTGGGGCTTCCCTTGTGTCTGGTTCAGAGGCTGCAGCTAGTGCAGAATGCGGCGGCTCATCTCCTTACGAGGACGGGTCGTCGGAAGCATATCATACCTGTGCTCCGAATTCTGCACTGGCTGCCGATAGCGTGCTGAGCCAGGTTCAAGGTTTTAGTGTTGATCTATAAGGCCCTTCACGGTCTGGGCCCCTCGTACCTTAGGGATCGCCTTGCCCTCCGCGCTCCAGAGTGGCTCTTGCAGTCAGCCGGGGGTGCTTTCTTGGAGGTCCCCCGCGTAAAGCGGGGGGCCATAATGGAGAGGGCATTCTCGGTGGCCGGGCTGCGCCTTTGGAACTCCCTTCCGGAGGAAGCCCGCCTGGCCCCAAGCCTGTTGTCATTTTGGCGGTGTTGCAAAACCTGGCTGTTTGCCCAGGCCTTTGGGGGAGGGAGGGGGGGTTAGGGTTGTGTTTTTCTCCCCTACCCTGTTCTATTGTTTTAAATGTTGAAATTGTTTCCCGGGGCCCTGTTTTAAAAAGTATTTAACATGTTGATTGTTTTAAACTGTTTTATATTGTTTTATCATTGCTGGAAGCCACCCCGAGCTGTTTACAGGAGGGGCAGGGTACAAATGTTTTAAATAAATAAATAAATAAATAATGTCTCATCACAAACAAAGTACTGTCTGCTGATTCTCTTAATTCTCATTCTCCTACCTGACTAGTGGATAGGATTCCTAACAAACTATTCCTGGCTCTACTAATACTGTGTACCTTGGTGTTCTTCTTTTGATCTCAGAGGATTACTGGCTAATTTTTGGTACAGTTATGAATTTTCTAGACCCATCTATAAAATAGAATTGTAGTGTCAACTTGTGTGTACATTGCCTGTCCCAGTGTTTTGTGGACCCTCGCTGAAAGCATCTCTGGCCCCAAATCTCCACTGCATCTGGCTTGTGTTTGGAAAATTATGGACGGCGGCAGGCCTTTTGCCGTGCCTGCCTAGGAGGGAGGCAGGATGGCTGGGCTGTTTCCCCGCCTTGGGGTTTGCAAAGCCTCATCCCTGCTATAGACTGAGGGTTTTAACAAACGAAATGTTAGCCCACTCCACGTGGGTGTCCACCTGCTTGTTTATTAAGTGTTTACCACCACCTACTGGACACACAGCCCCCACTCACAGTGCGGTCCCAAAGCATGAGGAGCTCATCGTGTGGGCTAATGTGTGCTCACGTGTCCACAGCCTGTCAGTTAGGTTGCATATAGCATTGCACGCATACAGATCCACCAGCACCACAGATTCATGAGCAACGAGCCTAGAGCATTCCAAGGAGCAACCACTTCCGGCCCCTCTCTCTGCATTTGCTCTACCTGGCACGCATCCACCTTAAAAGACTCCCTCGTCATTCTCAAACATGCATTGTCCCAACTTGTCCTGGCTGGCAGTATGTGCCAGCCTCCCAGCCGCTGCATTCTCAGGAACCACTTGTGGGGGATTACCACTCTCTAGAAAAACAGGGTACGGCAAGCGGCGGGCTAGTGTCCCTGGGAGGCGTGTCAAGTGAGGGCGGTAGGGACAGGCATCCTTACTCAGTCCAGAAGGATTTTGGTCTCCCTCACCCGTGGCAGGGGCCACAGAGGGGGAGACGTTGTATTCAGGAGTGGGGTGGTAATCGAAGGTACGTCAAAACCACCCCTGAGTTGCTGTATGTTGCTGTATGTTTGGCAAAGTTCAAGTACTGGACCCGTATCACAATAGGCGATTTACCCCACCTAATTCTAATTATGATCAGATCTAATAAAGAGTGCGGCCGTTTAAAACCCATGCCTTGTGTCCTGTCTCCTTCGGTGCATCGACAATGTTTACACTACATAAAGGAAGGCTGAAAGAGGACACCATCATAATTTTCAAATATGTAAAAAGCTGCTAATAAGTAGAATGAGGACCATGGAAAGCATAGGACAAGAGGCAATGGGCTTAAATTACAGGGGAAAGCAGGAATGAGTACATGGCCTGTGCTGCTGCTGGGGTGGTTGCTACAGCAGTGCCATACTCTCCTCCTACCGTGATCACTGGAGAGCAGAGAAGAACACACAGAAATCAAGCACGGTCATTCATGCCATCTCCCCGCTAGCCACAATTTGGGCTTCCACCCCCTGCCAGCCCACCATGGTGCCTCTCCCCCCCTGCCCCTCCCTGCAGGCTCGCCATGGTGCCTTGCCACTCACTTCCCATGCTTCCTGTTCCTGTCTGGTGAAGTTGTTTCCCATCTCAGGATCCTGTCCTGATTATTTTCCTGCTGCTCCTTTTGCATTTTCCTGTCTGTCTGTCAACACAGTAAACAATAAAACATAATTAGACAACAATAAACAGAAGCCTTTATCATGCAGCTGTATAAACACAACCCTCCTCTCCCAGATGCTTTAACTTACCATCCTCCTGCACCTCTACTGCCTCCTCTACGATTGTGGCATCCAGGTCCTCCATGCCCTCGACCAGAACCTCCAGTGTCTCTTTGAACAAGGCTCTCTCTCAAGCTCGAGGGAATACACCATAAGAGTCATGGTGTCTGTGTCCATGTTGACCCGTGCTGGATCCAGGGTGGGGTTGGGCTTGGAGCTCTCCATTGGTGGTTGCAACTTCCATAGAGGAAGCAGGAGTGGTCACAGCAGGAAGCAGTGACAGTGGAGGAACCATATCCATGCACTTCTGGCCCCTGGCAAAGGTGCAGCCATGCAGGCAGCACACAACGTTAGCTCTACCCATGCATAGGAACTGTCTAGGAGCTCATAATAGGGTTATGTTTGCCATGGCTGGAGGCAAAGTTGTTGTTCTGGATCTCCTTGTAGCTGTGCCTCAAGTCCTTGACCCACTACCAGTACTGGTTCATGTCTTGGGTGTAGCCCTGCTGAACCATTTGGATCGAGATCTTCTGCAACACCACTGTGTCCCTATAGCATCTCATCAGGGCATATTGGACCCTCTGCTCCCCCCACAGAGTGATGAAGGCCTTGGTCTCTTCCTCGGTCCAGAGAGTGGAGGACTGTAAATTGGATGGGGTTGGGGCTGAAACCCCAGGGCGGGAAGGTGGAGTGAGGCAGTCTGAACTAATGGCTTTCCTTGCTGCCTTGCTACAGGACTGCCAGTGCAACAAGTGCAGATAGAACCCCCAGTCACAAGTGCCCAGCGGAACCAGTGACATAGTGGGAGGATTTGGCAAGAGAGCTGCTTGGGGGGACCACTTAGCCTGCAAACAAGATTCACGATGCCATTAACAGCATGACACGGGAGCATAGGCAGCTGGTGCAGCAGAACACAAGGCCTTTGCTGCCAAGGCCCACCTGGAACACTGGCAGGAGGACAGGCACTTGCTGTTTGATGTTTAAAAAGCCATTTAAAAAGTAGTTTGATTTTGTTACATTTCTATTTCTATATTTAAAGAGCTATATGTAAAGGTCCTTAATTTAAATTCAATAAAGTTTAATAGTTTTATACAGTTTAATAAAGTTTAATTTTTATACTTATTTATTTATCAATTTATACCCCGTCCCTCCTGAAAAAACAGCTAGGGGCGGCTAACAATTTTAAAAGAGTAAAAATACATTAATATAAATATAAAACAATCATATAATATAAACAATTTAAAACAGGGTTAGGACAAAATAAAAAAATAAATAAGGGTAGGGTGGCGCTAAAACCCTAACCCACCCTCCCCAAAGACCTGGGCGAACAGCCAGGTCTTACAAGCCCGCCGGAATGTTAAAAGGCTGGGGCCAGGCAAGCTTCCTCCAGAAGGGAGTTCCAAAGACGTGGCCCGGCCACCAAGAATGCCCTCTCCATTGTGGCCCCCTGCTTAACACAGGGGACCTCCAAGAAGGCACCCCCGGCAGACCGAAGGAACCGCTCTGGGGCGCGGAGGGCAAGGCGGTCTCTGAGATAAGAGGGGCCCAGACTGTGAAGGGCCTTATAGATCAACACCAAAACCTTGAACCTGGCTCGGCATCCTATTGGCAACTAGTGCAGAGTCTGGAACAGAGGTGTTATGTGCTCCTGACAACCCACCCCTAACAGGAGCCGGGCTGCTGCATTCTGCACTAGCTGCATCCTCTGAACCAGGAACAAGGGCAGCCCCACGTAGAGTGCATTGCAGTAGTCCAGCCTTGAGATGACGAAGGCATGGATGAGGGAGGCCAGGTCCGGCCCGGAGATGTACACACGCAGCCTCCACACCAGATATAACTGGCGGAAGGCGGCCTTCACCAACACCTCCACCTGTCGATCCAGGTGGAGATCTGAGTCCAATATCACCCTCTGACTCTGGACTTGCTGAGCTATAGGAGGGCAACGCCCCCCCAATCAGGGGGGCCAACACCTCCCTCGCCCTCCCCACCACCATCACCTCCATCTTATCGGGATTGAGCTCCATTAAATAATAATGGAGACAGAATGTAACCCTGAGGAACACCACAGGACAAGGCGTGGGAGCAAGATGTTTCAGCTCCCAACACCACCCACTGGCTTCTCCCCGAGTGGAATGAGCAGAACCATTCAAGAACAGTCCCGTCCAGACCCCCCCAGGACATGCATCCGTCTCAACAGTAGCCCATGGTCCACGGTGTCAAAAGCGGCCGAGAGATCTAGCAGGATAAGAAATGTCAAACATCCTGCGTCCATCTCCCGGTGGAGATCATCGGCAAAGGCCACCAACGCTGTCTCGGTGCCATAGCCGGGACAGAACACAGATTGACAAGGGTCCAGGAAACCGATGCTATCTAGATACACCTGGAGCTGGATCGCCACTGCCCGCTCAATAACCTTCCCTAAAAAGGGAAGGTTAGAGACAGGTCGGTAGCTAGCGAGTGCATCCACATCCAATGATGGTTTCTTCAGCAGGGGGCATACCACAGCCTCCTTGAGGCTAGGCGACAACCTCCCCTGCCGCAGGGACGTACTAACCACTCTTGCCAGCACTGTCCCCAATGTCTCCCTGGAGGCTTTCACCAACCAGGACGGGCACGGATCAAGTTCACAACTGGTGGCTCTCACAGACCCCAAAACATCCACCACATCGGCTGGCGTCACTTCCTGAAACTCCTCCCACAAAGTTGGACCAGACGGGGTCGCCATCACCTCACACTCTCCACCTACTTCCCCCAACCCAGCATCAAAGTCACTCTGAATCTGAGCGATCTTGTCTGCAAAATAGGTGACAAACTCCTCACAGCGGGCCTGGAACAAGTCCCCGTCCAGGCGAAGGGAGACTGGACTGACCAGCCCCTGCACCACCCGAAACAGCTCCGCCGGGCATGACTTCACAGACGCTACGAGGGCAGCAAAGAACTCCTTCTTTGCTATCAAAGAACTTCTTCTTTGCTGTCCTCACAGCCTCAACATAGGACCACAAATGGGCCCTATCGAGAAGTCGGTCGGAGTCAGATCGAGTCCAACGCCAGCATCACTCTAGCCTCCTGACTGCTTGCTTCATACACTGCAGCCCCTCAGAAAACCAAGGGGCCCTGTGGTGACAAGACAGGGGCAGGGGGTGTCTTGGAGCCACCCTGTCAATGGCCTCCCACAGCAAGCTGTTCCAATGCTGGACTAGCTCATTGACTGAGTGGCCATCCGGGTCCAAGATTAATTCCCTCAGGACCTCCTAGAACCACTGGGGTTCCATCAGCCTCCGAGGGCGGACCAATCTAACTGGTCCCATCACCTTCTGGAGGTGGTGCGCTGAGAGGCTGGCCTGGAGGTGATAATGGTCCGTCCATGACAAGGGCAAAGCCCTAACCTCCCCCACTACCGGACCACCCACCTCAAGGCCAGAACTAAAGATCAGATCGAGGGTATGTCCCCCCTACATGGGTCAGGCAGTTGACCATTTGGGACAAATCCATGGTTGCCATGGCGGCCATGAATTCTCGCTCCGCTCGTACAAGGCCAGCATCAGCATGGATGTTGAAGTCCCCCAGGACCAAAGTCCTGGAGGAGCCCAGCACCACCTCTGAGGCCAGCTCCGTTGGAGTGGCAAGGGATGCTGCCAGACAGGAAGGGGCCCGGTATACCAGCAGCACCCCTAGTTTGCCCCCAGCCAAATCAAACACCACATGGAGGGCCTCAATACCTGCAATCTCCTGAACTGAATATCTCCTGACAGGACAGTCTTGTCTAAAAATAATCATTACACCACCTCCCCGNAAGGGTAGGGTGGCGCTAAAACCCTAACCCACCCTCCCCAAAGACCTGGGCGAACAGCCAGGTCTTACAAGCCCGCCGGAATGTTAAAAGGCTGGGGCCAGGCAAGCTTCCTCCAGAAGGGAGTTCCAAAGACGTGGCCCGGCCACCAAGAATGCCCTCTCCATTGTGGCCCCCTGCTTAACACAGGGGACCTCCAAGAAGGCACCCCCGGCAGACCGAAGGAACCGCTCTGGGGCGCGGAGGGCAAGGCGGTCTCTGAGATAAGAGGGGCCCAGACTGTGAAGGGCCTTATAGATCAACACCAAAACCTTGAACCTGGCTCGGCATCCTATTGGCAACTAGTGCAGAGTCTGGAACAGAGGTGTTATGTGCTCCTGACAACCCACCCCTAACAGGAGCCGGGCTGCTGCATTCTGCACTAGCTGCATCCTCTGAACCAGGAACAAGGGCAGCCCCACGTAGAGTGCATTGCAGTAGTCCAGCCTTGAGATGACGAAGGCATGGATGAGGGAGGCCAGGTCCGGCCCGGAGATGTACACACGCAGCCTCCACACCAGATATAACTGGCGGAAGGCGGCCTTCACCAACACCTCCACCTGTCGATCCAGGTGGAGATCTGAGTCCAATATCACCCTCTGACTCTGGACTTGCTGAGCTATAGGAGGGCAACGCCCCCCCAATCAGGGGGGCCAACACCTCCCTCGCCCTCCCCACCACCATCACCTCCATCTTATCGGGATTGAGCTCCATTAAATAATAATGGAGACAGAATGTAACCCTGAGGAACACCACAGGACAAGGCGTGGGAGCAAGATGTTTCAGCTCCCAACACCACCCACTGGCTTCTCCCCGAGTGGAATGAGCAGAACCATTCAAGAACAGTCCCGTCCAGACCCCCCCAGGACATGCATCCGTCTCAACAGTAGCCCATGGTCCACGGTGTCAAAAGCGGCCGAGAGATCTAGCAGGATAAGAAATGTCAAACATCCTGCGTCCATCTCCCGGTGGAGATCATCGGCAAAGGCCACCAACGCTGTCTCGGTGCCATAGCCGGGACAGAACACAGATTGACAAGGGTCCAGGAAACCGATGCTATCTAGATACACCTGGAGCTGGATCGCCACTGCCCGCTCAATAACCTTCCCTAAAAAGGGAAGGTTAGAGACAGGTCGGTAGCTAGCGAGTGCATCCACATCCAATGATGGTTTCTTCAGCAGGGGGCATACCACAGCCTCCTTGAGGCTAGGCGACAACCTCCCCTGCCGCAGGGACGTACTAACCACTCTTGCCAGCACTGTCCCCAATGTCTCCCTGGAGGCTTTCACCAACCAGGACGGGCACGGATCAAGTTCACAACTGGTGGCTCTCACAGACCCCAAAACATCCACCACATCGGCTGGCGTCACTTCCTGAAACTCCTCCCACAAAGTTGGACCAGACGGGGTCGCCATCACCTCACACTCTCCACCTACTTCCCCCAACCCAGCATCAAAGTCACTCTGAATCTGAGCGATCTTGTCTGCAAAATAGGTGACAAACTCCTCACAGCGGGCCTGGAACAAGTCCCCGTCCAGGCGAAGGGAGACTGGACTGACCAGCCCCTGCACCACCCGAAACAGCTCCGCCGGGCATGACTTCACAGACGCTACGAGGGCAGCAAAGAACTCCTTCTTTGCTATCAAAGAACTTCTTCTTTGCTGTCCTCACAGCCTCAACATAGGACCACAAATGGGCCCTATCGAGAAGTCGGTCGGAGTCAGATCGAGTCCAATGCCAGCATCACTCTAGCCTCCTGACTGCTTGCTTCATACACTGCAGCCCCTCAGAAAACCAAGGGGCCCTGTGGTGACAAGACAGGGGCAGGGGGTGTCTTGGAGCCACCCTGTCAATGGCCTCCCACAGCAAGCTGTTCCAATGCTGGACTAGCTCATTGACTGAGTGGCCATCCGGGTCCAAGATTAATTCCCTCAGGACCTCCTAGAACCACTGGGGTTCCATCAGCCTCCGAGGGCGGACCAATCTAACTGGTCCCATCACCTTCTGGAGGTGGTGCGCTGAGAGGCTGGCCTGGAGGTGATAATGGTCCGTCCATGACAAGGGCAAAGCCCTAACCTCCCCCACTACCGGACCACCCACCTCAAGGCCAGAACTAAAGATCAGATCGAGGGTATGTCCCCCCTACATGGGTCAGGCAGTTGACCATTTGGGACAAATCCATGGTTGCCATGGCGGCCATGAATTCTCGCTCCGCTCGTACAAGGCCAGCATCAGCATGGATGTTGAAGTCCCCCAGGACCAAAGTCCTGGAGGAGCCCAGCACCACCTCTGAGGCCAGCTCCGTTGGAGTGGCAAGGGATGCTGCCAGACAGGAAGGGGCCCGGTATACCAGCAGCACCCCTAGTTTGCCCCCAGCCAAATCAAACACCACATGGAGGGCCTCAATACCTGCAATCTCCTGAACTGAATATCTCCTGACAGGACAGTCTTGTCTAAAAATAATCATTACACCACCTCCCCGGCCGCCTGTGCATGGCTGGTGCTGCACGGCATACCCGGCCGGAACGAGATCCGCTAAAGTTGATCCTGTCATCTCGTCCAGCCAGGTCCACAGCCCCGTCCGAGATTAAATCCCGGACAATTGGGGCCTTGTTGACAATGGACCTCGCACTTAGCAGCAACAGCACCCCCACAGGCGGACCTTGGACCTAGCTCCTCCCTCCACCACAGAGGGGGGATGTCATGCCGCACCTCCTGTAGGCACCTAGATCCCCTAGGCATGTGAGCCATCCAACCGCATGGACCATACCATCCACGCCCAAGAACCACCCCTATGGCCGCTCCTCCCCCTCGTCCACTCAATCCTGGCCCCCTAAACCTGGCTGTTCACCCAATGGCCCCTCACCCCCCTCACCAACACCCCCCCAAACCACCCCCCAGTCCACCCGGCCATCCTGCTGCCACCAGGGACCAGTACAAGACATAACCCCCCAACTTCCCTCTCTCACAGGGAGTTGGTTTCACCCCCCACTACCAGCAAGTGACTACCCTGTGCCTCCCCCTGCTGCCACCAGGATTTTGCACAGGGACACCTCTCCTCCCTTACCCACCCTATCCTCTAACCACCCCTCCTACACTCCCCCACCCTCACTCCCGAAACCTGAACAACCAGTACCCCTACCTGCCAAAAAGCCCCCCTGGATCCCCTGCGGCCCCAAAGTGCCCCTAAGAGCCGCAGCCCTTTGGCTTGAGGACCTTCAGCTCACGGTCCTTTGGCCTGCGGCCTGTAGTGGAGCCACTGGCAGCTGGGCTAAATAGCCTCCAGCCACTTCCGGGTGGGGGAGGGGACAAACCGGCCCAAGTGACCAGCTTCTTCGCTCCCCCTCACCCCCCCAGAGCTCACAGTTCTCTTTTTCTCCCCCGCAGGTCCCAGGGATCCCGTGGAACAGCGGAGCGGCAGAGCAGTGGCAGCAGCGACAGCAGCATTGGACCCCATGGAGGCTCCAAAACCAAATTGCTGGGTGACAGAGTGACAGGAGTTTGGAGTGGTGAGCTTCCAGCAATGCACTTCTCCACGGGGATGGGCAACCGCATCACCATGCTCTGTTCTCCCAGTTGCACCCTTAGGATCTCGGCTAGCTGCAGGACAAAGCAATGGGACATCCTGAAGTTTGCAACCCGCTCAGAATCTCTCCACAAAGACAGTGTGTTCTCCTACCAGTCTATGCTTTTCTCCTTCACCCAGACAAGCCTCTCAGCAGGTACAGCCCTGCACAGGGTGTGACTGATTGAAGCTGTGTCTTCCAACAGGTACCTCTCTGCACATATCAGCGCAGATCAGCTGCACTTGCAGGACTTCAGTTCTTCCCAGCTCAGTCCGTTGTCACTGGAAATAGGCAAGTGCATGGCACTGAAGCAGAAGCCACCTCCACAATATGGTGCACCTCACTATCCTGGCCACAGACTGAGCAAGAGACTTTCTGTGGCTTGACAGCATATTGCGCCAATGACAACAGAAGGCTTGAAACTGTTGAATCACTCAGGTTCTGCTCAGCAGCAGAAAAGAAGGCCTGAATCACCATAATGACCACTGTGAACCTCTCAGCATGAATCGTCATGGCTGCATTTATGGGGTCTGTGAACTCTGTAGATCACACACCAAATGTTTTGAATAGCTTAAACATCTGGGTGGCTGCCTACTGCTATGATTGGCTGCACACCACATACAAGCAGCAATTGGTAATGTGTTCTTACAGGGCTGCTGCGCGCCAACCGTGAGCTGCTCTTGGCTGCCATTGGTTACATGCCGGCTATCGGTTGGAAAGAAGTTCCTTCAAAGCTTATTCTGGGGTGGGGAGGATTGCTACACAAGCACTGCTAATCCATGTAACAAGCACATCAGTGCACATGCCAAGTCATCTAAAAATGTTACCGCTGTTACCACCATGGAATTTTTAAACTGGAGTAGGGGAAGCCACTGAACATTAGAAATGAGACGATACAGGGATCTGCAAGAAGCCACTGTGCTCAGAAAGTGTGTGGCAGCAGAACTGTCCATTGCTTAAAAGCTACTCACATTTTCTTATCTTTTGAAAGTAACAAGTTTTGCTTGCAATGAGCATGAGGGGTTAGAATGCTATATAAAGCTTGTTGTGGGTTCTGGGCAGGGGCGGCTCGTGGGTTTTTAGTTTGGAGGGGCAGTAAGGCCATATGGCCCGCTGGTGGGCGGAGCTAGGGCAACCCAGCAGCAACGAGTTCCCAGGGTTAACATCAGATGGAAGAAAACACAGTCTAGATGCACATCAAGCTTAAAATAAATCATGTATAAACCCCAAAACACAGGGAAACACAGAAAACACTGGCAAAACACTGGCACAACCTAGCAGCAAGGAGCTCCCAGGGTTAACATCGGATGGAAGAAAACACAGTCTACATGCACATCAAGCGTAAAATAAATCATGTATAAACCCAAAAGCACAACATTTCCAGCATTGTGAACACACCTAACTTCCTAAGATCAAAACAGCCTAGGGGTGGGATGCAGGGGAGGGGGGGGGAACAGCCTAGGGGTGGG
>QEPC01011608.1:5875121-5908066 GCA_003113815.1 Sphenodon punctatus | reverse complement strand
GGAATCAGTCTGTGCTTACCTGCAGGCTGCTCTTCTGACTGCTCCTTCGGGAGCGGCAATGCCTGGGAGCGGGAACTAGCGCGTGGGCGCAGACTGAGACTCTATGGGGGACTGAGGCAGGGGTCAAGCTATCTCACCAGGGTTGTCAGTGCGACCGCCCTGGCAAGGTCTTCCATTGCACCCATTGAGCGCAATGGAAAGGCTAGCCCCTACCTCCACAGCACGTCCTATGCGTGCTGTGGACGGAGGAGTTCAGCCGCCCAAATTGCATTTTCCATATGAAAATGCTTCGGGCAGCTGAGCAGCTGAGCCTTTTTGTCCCTTCGGGGACCCACTCCCTCTCCCAGTGGAGTGGGTGGGTCCCCGAAGGGAGAACGAGTTCAGTGACAGCTACAGCAGCCTCTGCAGCAGCTCAGAGGCTGCTGTAACTGTCATAAGCGGCGCGGGTTTTTTTGTTTTTTTTAAAAAACAGTTAATGCCGCGGCGGTGGCCCCTGCAGAGCTTTGGGGGGCACTGCCCCAAATACCCTGCAGGGGGAGCCGCCACTGGTTCTGGGTTGTTTGCCAGGGAAAGCCAAATGGCTTTGCTCTGTGGGTGTTGTCGCTGCCTAAGAAACGGGGCCCAAAGAAGCCAAGGAGCGATAGATACCCTAGCCTTTGCCGACATTTGGGCGAGGACTTATGTACAGAGAGAACTGTCAGTCCCATCTTCTGAGGCAGTCTACGTGCTCACAGAGTGGTACATGCACACAGCAGGGTTCTGCGGATGCATGATGGAGTGCAGGCAGGCACTACACAACCCTGCTGCAGTTCAAAGTTCAGCAGAATAGAAGAGTAGGAGCCCCAGATGAGATTAGAGATTGGGATACAGTTGAGACTGTGACTTTTGTGGACGTTTGTGTGTGGCTAGAAGCAACTACAGAGGCTGGACCGTCCCTGCCATTTTTCCTCATTACAGCCCTGATGACAGCGAGAGGATACCTGCAGGGCCATCTGGAGTGCCTCAATCAGATGGTAGAGATGAATATCTTAGAGTAAACAAGTGGCTCAGGGTAGAGGGAATGTGAACCCGCTGATGGAGAACTTCTTGCCCTATGCAAGGTTTGGACAAGCAGAGAAGTGCAGAGCATCCTGGAGAGTGGGGATGTTTTCTGCCCCACCTGTATGGTAATGCAGAAGATGCTAGAGAGGGGAGTACAAGAGATGCATGTTTGACTGGGGTTTTTATGCAAACCAAGAGGGATTTCCAATACCTCATCGGCTGAGACCTCAACCCAACTGTGTTGCTACCTGCCAGTACATCACCGTGAGCAATGGATGCAAGAAATCTGATGGTGAAAACATGCAAAGACCAATTGCTTTCAATTTCAATTTTTATTTTTGCTTTCAATTTTCACTATAGGTGCTGAATGAAGTATGTGATTTGCTCAATAAAGTTAGCATTATGCGCATAGCCAAAGATTATTTCCAGTTGCCAGGTGCTTGCAGGTATAAACCCAGGTATGAACCTCCATGGGTGCTGCGGCTGAAAGCCATGACAAGGGGCGGGATACCGAGAAGGGCAAGGGGTTGGTGAACAGAGTGCAGCAGGGAAGAATGCCTCCCTGTCTATTGGGCTTGTCATGCTAAACCTGCAAGTGGCTGCTACACACCCAGGAGGCTGCCCGTTTATTAGGCTCTATGCACTAAATATGCGAGTGGGGGCTGCATGGACCAAACCCAGACTCCAGAGGGCTATTGTTCCATTTGTTAAGACCATAGCAAATGCAGGCTAGGTATAGATACTAAGAATCACTTGAAGAGCTGTTAGGGGAAAGGTTGCTAGGAAGAGTGTCATTCGTATTTCAAAACATTTAAATGCAATGACGGGAAGACAACAACATTTTTAGGAACGTATTGGACAATATCTGCTCCCCTTTGAAATTGCTCTCTATTCTCTCATTACCACAATGCCTTCAGATGTTTAAGATTCTTCACACTTCAAGCACCTGAAGTCCCTTAAGTCTCTGCAGTCAGTCCATTCGCTCAATCTGAAAGCACTGCATGGAATAAGTCTATTTGAAAAGAGATTATAATATCTTATTTTGCCCTTCCTTCAGCAAAATCCTCTTGGATTTGTGGACAATTTTCTTTGTATCCTTTCATGTTCTGCGTCATCTCTTTAATTCATGTGTATTTAAAACACAGCTGGCTCACAAGAATGGAGCAGACAGGCAGCCTGAAGAGGTTACATGAGACTCGTGCACACACCTAGGCTCCCAGACAAAGCTAGCACACCAGGTTCCCTCCTGATAGGCTATTCAGCTGAGAAGCTGAGATTTTTATCTCTGCTGAGGCCTTTGATTCAAGGGCTCGTGATTTTTTTCAGAGCCAGGGGATATACGTATTTCATTTGTAGAGTAGTCTTATTCCGACAGCCTTGACAATATCCCTTTGAAAAATGAAAGCTAAGAAGACTGCGCATCTCAACAATGTTTTGTCTGCACATCTCAACACTGCCTAACACCCACCCCTCAACTACCTGAAAGGCCATCTAATCCAACCCCCTGCTCCAAGGCAGAATGCCCTGTACCCAGAGACCCGTGTTCACTGTGTTTTTCCTCATTGGCAGCAATGAGGAAAACACAGTGAACATGATTCTCAGCCTACATCAGTGGTTCTCAAAACTTTTAAAACCACACGCTTTTCCTTTTGCTTGTAGTAGCTGAGGCTCCTCCCTGCACCACACACACACTCCTTGCTATCTACTGTAACCTTTGCCCCAATTAATCAGAGAACTTTCTTTGTCGTTACATGAATGCTCCTTCCTCTTATATCCTTTAATGGTAAAAGGAAGTTTACTTTCCTTGGAGTCAAGTCAGCAAAGATGGTTGACGGTACAGCAAGTGTGTTAAGACTCGTCCACGGCTGGATGTCTTCTGTGTTCTGTAATCATCTTTCCTTTGGCAATTAATTGTTGGAAAGAAAGAATGTTTTGACCATAGTAATTTATTTCAAATGGGGGTGTATCTGCATCATGAAATCCTATATAAGAACATGTTAAACAATGCTCCAGATCTTTGTTTAATTGGAAGTCATCTTGTAATGTGTCTTTGTCTAAGTCTGTGCTAAGTTATGTTTCACTTCTCTCTCTCTCTCTATTTCTTATCTTTGTGACTAGAAGCATGTATTTTAATGCTTCTCTCTCTCTCTTTATTTTTTTAAAATTTATTTATTTATAAAAAAGCTTGATACCCCGCCCCTCCTGACACAGCAGCTTGGGGTGGCTTACAACAAGTAATAAAGATTAAAACACATTAAAACAATGCAAATAAGGAGGATTAAAATCCTCCCCTCCCCCCCTTCACCTATCTCCCCAGTCAAACACCTGGTGGAACAGTCAGATCTTACAACTACATCAAAAAGAGGGGAGATCTGGGGCCAAATGGGCCCCCACAGGGAGGGAGTTCCACAGTCGCGGTGCAGCCACCAAGAATGTCCTCCCCATTGTGGTCCCCCGGAACACTCAGGGGACCTCAAGAAGAGCACCCCCGGATGACCACAGTGGCCGATCCAGGATCTGCTGAGGTGAAGTGATCCTGCAGGTAGGTAGGACCTAGGCCATTTAGGGCTTTATAGGCAAGTACCAACACCTTGAATCGGGTCTGGAAGACTACAGGCAGCCAGTGCAGAGAACCAGAGTAATATGCTCCCAGCAACCCAATCCTACCAGGAGACGGGCTGCCGCATTCTGCACCAGCTGTAGTCTCCAAACTGTCACCATGGGTAGCCCCACGCAGAGCGCATTACAATAGTCTCTCATTTGTTTTGGTAACTAATAAGTTTGTCTCCCTGTGTAACTGAATCTATTGACTATTTCAGAGTAAAGCTTAGAAAATCAGAGTTGACTTTGTTCCTTTTTTTTTTTTTTAGTACAAAAGGAAAATATAAGAAGTTCCAATCAAGAACAAAATCCCACAGCTTACAGTTTACACTAGCCCCATTATCACCCTCTTGTTTCTTCCCCTCTTTCACCCCCTTGTTCTCTCAACAAAAACACTTGCATACATCCAGGTCCCTCAATGTAGCTTTTAGGTGTTCTCGTGGGATAAAAGCAGAATAATGCATTCTCATGTGCACGAATTCCCATGAGAACAAAACTGCGATTGCAATCACAGAAGCTTCCCTGCCTCCCTGGTAACGTGTGAAGGTTGCCCAACACTCTCCCCCCCACCCCCTGCCCCCTCTTCCCATCACTACACCATCCCTTTGGAAGTTTCCCCCTAGCACAGTCACAGGGGAGCTAGCTGTTTGCCAGCTGTGCTCCTTTTTTGTCTCACCCCCCAAAGATTACTTTCTATACCCCTGTCCCCTCATTGGCTGCCCTAAACCGACAGTGAGTTGGTTTTAAGAATGATTAATATCAGCTGTTGGAATTGGACAGTACAGAGAACATTTTTGATGGTCCATCGTATCCAATGTACTCAAAGCACTATAGAATATAGCACATTTACAGAAAAACAGACATACCTCATGTGGCAAGTAGCCTATCTACTCCAGTATCCTGTCTCAATTCATTTCAATATTCATGGCATCAGCTTGCACTGTAGCCAAATGATTTTAAAATACAAACAAAACTCCTGACATGGGAGGCAGTTACATATTTACATGATTATTACTTACAGACTTCATAAATCCTTAATTCAAAATAAACTTATTTCCTTACAAAGAAAAAAGTACAATCGTATCTCCTGTGTATCTTTACGCTTTAACAAAACGTATTAGCCAAACAATCCCATTTCCCCCAAATTCCTGCTCTTCAACAAAGCATAAATATGTGCATCCCCTCTCTATGGAGAACAAGAGCAGCCCAATCCTGTCTCCCAAAATAGCAAAGCCCCAGGGCTACTGAAAAAGATCCTCACTCTTCTGCAGAGAACAAGAACGAGCTAAATTTATCCCCTAAAATAATAAAAGCAAAATCCCAAATCCACAATGGAGAATCCTCACTCTTATGTGGAGAGCAAGAGCAGACTAAACTTGTCCCCTGAAACTGCTGTATAAAGGTCCTTGCTCTTTTGCGGAGAACAAGATTGGACTCATCTTAACCCCTGATATAAAAGTCCTTGCTCTTCTGCAGGGAAGAAGAGCAAACCAATCCTGTCCCCTGAAATACAATAGAAAAATCCAAGGGCTACTGTAAAAAATCTTCTCTCTTCTAGAGAGAATACTTAAATAGTTTAAATATTGTAATCAATGAGCGAAAGGATATTTATTTCTAATAAGAGCTGCCCTATAAGCAAAAGCCGCCAACCTATTAATTACACCTTGATCAGTTTGTTGACACAACCAAATTAGCTTTTCTTTCTTAGAGAAAATTTTTAGTTGAAATAATATAGGGGAGACAAAAAGATTCCTAATATCGGGGGGCAGGGGAGGAGGCATTCCAAGACATACTGGCTAGAGTCTTCCACCATTCCCATCGGGTATGGACAGATTCTTTTATCTCTGGGGAGACCCGATCTACGACCCATCACTACAGCAGAGGGCATATGTTCTAGGCGAAGTCTAGCAAGATGTATACGGCGTTTTTGTTTTAAATCAAGCTGTAAGTATCTTGACATCCTGCCATTGGGCATCCAATGAACATACCAGGGAGCTATTCGGCTAACCTGAATAATAGCAAAACCAGACTGTTGAGCTATATCTCCAAGGTCTTTGAAAAACTGTCTTTTTCTCAGTTGTGCAAAAACAATCTAACATCTTTATTAACACAATAACCAAACCCAATCTTATTAAGTGTAGATATGACAAAGGCTAACCATGGTGACTGCAGCGAAGTGAATCACATAATATCTTCCAGATAGCACATTTTTGGGAAACTAGTTAGAACTTTTGAACCAATATTTCAGAAGTCTGCCCATAACAACTAACACCACAGAATCTATCCCTGATTCTGTTCTTATGAATGCAGCCAGGAACAAGGGAGGGTGACCTAACAAGGATCTCAAAAATTTGTTCTGTGGAACCTCTATACTCTTATCTGCTGAGAAGTCCCATATTTCAGCTCCATAAGTTGTTTTTAAGACTGATTAATATCAGCTGCTGGAACTGGACTGTACAGAGAACATTTTTGATTATTCATCATATCCAATGTACTCAAAGCAATATAGAATATAGCACATCTCTGGTGATACAGAAGAACAGGCATGCCTTGTGTGGCAAGTAGCCTATCCACTCCAGTATCCTGTCTTTCGCAGTGGACAGCGACCCACTACTGCAGAGGCAGGTATAAGAAACACTGCAGTAGGAAATTATGGAATAGTCTCCTAACTGGAGACTATTTCCTTTTATTTTATTTTATTAATTTATTTATTGTCATATTTATTAGCCACCCCTTCATGCCTACGGCATCTCGGGGTGGCTTACAACAAATAAAAACAAACAGCAATCATAAAAATTATCAATTTTAAAACATTTTAAAACAACCCTACTGTAACATCTTAAAATCCAACCCCACCCCTACCTACCCCACCCTCCCCTATGAAAGCCTGGGCAAACAGCCAGGTCTTGCAGGCTCGGTGGAATGCCAGCAGACCCAGGGCCAGACAAGCTTCCTCCGGGAGGAAATTCCAGAGTCGCGGCCTGGCCACCGAGAACTCCCTTTCCATTGTGGCCCCCCGCTTAACATGGGGAACCTCCAGGAAGGCACCCCCGGTAGACCTCAGGGATCGCTCTGAGACACGGAGGGCGAGGCAGTCCCTGAGGTATGAGGGGCCCAGACCATGTAGGGCTTTATAGATCAAGACTAGCACCTTGAATCTGGCCCGGTACACTATAGGCAACCAATGCAGAGTGCAGAGCACAGGTGTTATGTGCTCCAACCGACCCATCCCTGTAAGGAGATGGGCCGCTGCATTCTGCACTAGCTGCAGCTTCCAGACCAGAAACAGCAGAAGCCCCATATAGAGTGCATTGCAGTAGTCTAGCCTCGAGGTGATGAAGGTATGGATGAGAGTGGCCAGGTCAGGTCCGGAGATGTATGGACGGAGCCTCCGTACTAGATACAGCTGGCGGACGGTGGCTTTAGCCACCGCCTCCACCTGCCAATCCAGACGGAGGTCCGAATCTAACACCACCCCCAGACTCCGAACCTGCTGGGCTACAGGAGGGCAGACCCACACACCCCCATCGGAGGAGCCGGCACCCCCCTTGCCCTCCCTACCACCATTACCTCCATCTTATCAGGGTTCACCTTCAGTCTGCTCTGCCACATCCAATCCGCCACGGTCTCCAAACATTGGGAAAGTATCGAGACAGCAGAACCTGGGTCGGCTGAAAACAAAAGGTACAGCTGAGTATCATCAGCATATTGGTGACATCACACCCCGAACCCTCACACGATCTCCCCCAGGGGCTGCATATGCACATTAAATAATAACGAAGACAATCGAACCCTGCGGAATGCCCAGGGGCTTGATGTTTCAGCTC
This sequence comes from Sphenodon punctatus, assembly GCA_003113815.1. Taxonomy (NCBI): domain Eukaryota; kingdom Metazoa; phylum Chordata; class Lepidosauria; order Sphenodontia; family Sphenodontidae; genus Sphenodon; species Sphenodon punctatus. Next base: position 5,900,597 of record QEPC01011608.1, on the reverse strand, counting down.
CCAGTACCACCCGCTGGCTTCTCCCTGAGAGGAATGAGCGGAACCACCCAAGGACACTCCCGTCCAGACCCCCCAGGTCTCACAGCCATCTCAGCAGCAGCCCATGGTCCACGGTATCAAAAGCGGCTGAGAGATCTAGCAGGATCACAAATGTTGAACATCCTGCGTCCATCTCCCGGCGGAGATTGTCCACCAAGGCCACCAACGCCATCTCATACCATAGCCGGGGTGGAACCCAGACTGAAAAGGGTCAAGGAAACTGATACTATCCAGATGCATCTGAAGCTGCAGTGCCACTGCCTGTTCAATAACCTTCCCTAAAAAGGGAAGATTAGAGATGGGGTGATAGCTGGCGAGTGTGTCCACATCCAAGGATGGCTTTTTCAGCAGGGGATGCACCACAGCCTCCTTGAGACTGGGCGATAACCTCCCCTGCCGGAGGGATGCGTTGACCACCCTTGCCAGCACCGTCCCCAACGTCTCCCTGGAGGCTTTCACCAGCCAGGAAGGCCATGGATCTAATTCACAACTAGTGGCTGTAACAGACCCCAGGATCTCCACCGCATCGGCCAGTGTCACTTCCTGAAACTCCTCCCAGAAAGATCAACCAGACGGTGCCTCCATAACCTTGTGCTTCTCCCCTACTGTTTCCAACACGGTGTCAAAGTTACTCTGGATCTGAGCGATCTTGTCTGCAAAGTAAATGGCAAACTCCTCACAATGGGCCTGGGACAAGTCCCCGTCCAGGCAGAGGGAGGCCGGACTGACCAGCCCCCGCACCACCCAGAACAGCTCCACTGGACATGACTTTTCAGACGCTATGAGGGCAGCAAAGAATTCTTTCTTTGCTGTCCTCACAGCCTTGACATAGGACCGCAAATGTGCCCTATGGAGAAGTCGATCAGATTTGGAGCGAGTCCAACGCCAGTGTCACTCCAGTCTCCTACCTACCTGTTTCATACACCGCAGCCCCTCTGTAAACCAAGGGGCCCTGCGGTGACAAGGCAGAGGATGTCTCGGAGCCACCCTGTCAATGGCCTCCCGCAGCAAAGTGTTCCAATGGTGGACTAGCACATCAGCAGAATGGCCATCAGGGTCCAGGCAGGGTTAACTCCCTCAGAGTCTCCTGGAACCGCTCCATCAGCCTCCGAGGGTGCACCAACCTAACTGGTCTATTCCCCTTCTGGAGGGGGTACACTGAGAGGCTGGCCTGTAGGAGATAATGGTCCATCCATGGCAAGGGCGTAACTCTTACATCCCCCACTAACGGACAACCCACCTCAAGGCCAGAACAGAAAGCCAGGTTGAGGATATGCCCTTCCACATGGGTTGGGCAGTTGACCACCTGGGGCAAGTCCATGGTTGCCATGGCAGCCATGCACTCACGCTCCACTCCTACAAGGCCAGCGTCAGCATGGGCGTTGAAGTCCCCCAGGACCAAGGTCCTGGAGGAGTTCAGTGCCACCTCCGAGGCCAGCTCTGCTAGAGTGGCAAGGGAAGCTGCCGGACAGGAAGGGGCCCAGTATACCATCACCACCCCAAGCTTGCCCCCTGCCAAAACAAACACCACATGGAGGCCCTCAATACCTGGAATCTTCTGAACTGGCTATCTTCTAACTGGCCATTCCTCTCTAAAAGCAATAGCTACACCTCCTCCCCGGCCCCGCGTGCAGGGCTAGTGCTGCAGAGCATACCCGGAACAAGGTCTGCCAAAACAGGTCCCGCCCCCTCGTCCAGACAGGTTTCTGCAATGCATGCAAGGTCTGCTGCCCTGTCCAGGATCAAATCCCAGATAACCGGAGTCTTGTTCACCACGGACCTTGCATTCAGCAGCAGCAACTCTTTACAGGCGGACCCTAGAATCTGACCCTCCCTCACCCTCAGTAGGGGGGGTGACCCTCTCAACCTCCACCAGGACCCTTGGTCCCCTGGGAGTATGATTCACCCATCCCCTCAGATCATACCGTCCCCACCCCACAACCACCCCTATGGCCACTGCCCCCCACCCCCCTGTCTGCTCCATCCTGACCACTACCCCTTGGCTGTTCGCCCCTCCTCTGGAGGTTACCTTCCCCCCACATGCCCCTCCCCTTTTTCATTCTCCATATACCACCTCCTATTTTTCCACCCCTCCCTCCCATCCCCCCCATCTCCAGTCGATCGCACTGCTGCCACCAGGGGTCAGCATCAGAGGCATCATCTCCCCCTCGTCCCCCCCTCATCCCCCCTCCCTCTGCCACCGGGAGTTGGCCAACCCCCCCCACCTGCTGACACCAGGTGGTCCCTCACCCCCCCGGCATACTCTCCTGCTGCCACCAGGGTTTTATGCCGGGGAAACCTCCCTCTCCCCCAGTCCCAGACTGCCCCTCCCAACCCCCCTCTCCCCTTAAAACCTGAAAAGAACAGCTCAGCAGCATAGTAACCCCCCTGGTCCCCCTACGGTCCCCAAAGGGCTGCACCCTTTGGCTCGTGGCCTGTGGCGGAGCCTCAGGCGGCTCCCTTAAATGTCCCTCCATGCTACTTCCAGGTGCAGGCAGGGGGGAGGAGGGAGAAACCATGCCAGAGCACCCAGTCCAGGTGCCTTTTAACCTGTCATTAGATGTTTCCAACCCTGAAAGGGACTATATTGGTCTGGTTTCCCTAGGAAAGCTCTTGGCTCCATATACCTTTCTGTCATGGATACCATTTTCAAACAGGCTAGGCTGTGCAAAATACAGATCTGTACAATTCTGGTACCCTCTGAAAAGCTTCTCTACAGCTGGATCTAAAAGAGGAATTTATTTGTGATTTAATCTATACGACTGATGATCAATGCAGGGGCTGGGGCAGGGAAATCGGTGATTCAAGTCAAATACATCATCCATTCCCCCACCACCTTTCCCCCCCCCCCCCAACCCTGAAAAGGACAATATTGGTGTTTTCCTGGTCTTTCACACTTCAAGGTGCACACTCTTGGTGGGACCATTTCCCAGAGCTTTGCACCAGCAACTCTCCCCCCCACGCATCTTGAATTTAATTGCTGAGGCTGAGACCTGACAAGCCCCCTTCACTCCACCTGGCTTCCCCAGAAAAGCTCTTGGCTCCATATACCTTTCTGACATGGATATCATTTTCAAACAGGCTAGGCTGTGCAAAACATGAATCTCTGCAATTCTGGTATCCCCTGAAAAGCTTCTCTACAGCTGGATCTAAAAGAGGAGCTCTTGTGATTTACTCTATATGATAACCAGTTCTTCAGGGGGACGGTGGGACAGGGAAGTCATTAATGGAAGTCACATAAGCCATCACTTTTATTATTATAATTATTAATTATAAGCATTTATATAGCACCAGCGATGTACCTGGTGCTTTACAAAAAAACAAGATAGACATGGTCCCTGCCCGAGAGCTTACAATCTAAGCTGCCTTTTGTTTCCAAACCTGAAAAGCTTCTCTACAGTGTTTACAGTTTTCGAACAGGAGTTCTTGTGATCAAAAATTACTGAGCAGGGAAAACAGGAGTTCTTGTGATTAAAAAAGTAGTAATGCCAGGCCTATTGTTTTCAAAGAGCAGACTGTTTTCAAACATGCTAAAAATTAGTACTGCTGAGCAGGGAAATGCCAGGCCTACCATTTTCAAACATCCTAGTATGTTGAAACTTCCTACCAAATGATTTTTAAATACCAGCTTAACACGCCACATCGGTCCATTTAAAACTGTTCCACCAGATGTGCAAGCGGAATAGGCTATGCCTGCTCTGGGGCAGCCCCTCCAGCAGCACTCTGGAACATCCTGGTGCATCACCGGCAGAGTGGGTCAGCCAAACCTGGAGCATTGGCCTGAAGAGGAGCTGCTGTCAACCTGCTGGGCGGACCCACGCTTCAGCTCTGCACCTGGCCGGCTGTTGCACCACAGAGTTGTGGGTGCCAGCTTAGAACGTTGGGCACAACTCTATGGTGCAGGGAGGAGGGGGGAAGCCACACAGGTGGACTGCATGCTGGGGAACCTACCGTCCATCTAACACAGACCCAGGCAGGGCTGGAAGCAGGCAGATGCAAGCAGCTCCAGGGCAGGCAGCCTCCACATCCATTTGTTTACACCCAATGTGATGCAGCTACAAAAAAGACTAATGCAGTTTTAGGGTGCATTAACCGAAGCATTGTTTACAAGTCAGCAGAGGTATTCATTCCACTCCGTGCAGCACTGGCCAGACCTCACCTGGAATATAATGTGCTGTTTTGAGTGCCCCATTTTAAGGAGGACATATTGGAGCAGGTTCAGAGAAGGGTGACAAAGATGATGAAGAATCTGAAAAGCAAGTCTTATGAGGAAAGAGTGAGGGAAGTGGGTACGTTTAGCCTAGCAAAATGAAGATTAAGGGGAGACATGCTAGCAGTCTTCAAATATCGAAAGGGCTGCCCCCAAGAAGATGGCAAAGAACTGTTCTTCATTGCTACTGAGGACAGGACTAGAAAAAATGAGCTCAGATTGCGGGAAGGTAGATGATTTCGGTTAAAATATCAGGAAAAACTTCCTGGAGGTAGGAGCAGTGAAACAAGTTGCCTAGGAAAGTCATAGGTCTTCCGTCGCTGAAGGGTTGTGGGTTTTTTTTTTTAAAAAAAAGTCTGGACAGCCATCTGTCGGGGATTTTGTATTTATCCTGCATCCACGCGGGGGGTGGGGGGTTTGGATTAGATGACTCTCAAGGTACCTTCCATGTCTGACATTCTATGATGTCTTCTAGCCACTGGCATAAATCGTGCTGCTGGAGCCCTGCTGCGGTCTGGTGTAACAGCTCCTTGAGAGGTCTTAGAAGAGGGCGTGATGCAGGGCAGTTTCACAGCTGCTCTGAAGTGCACCATGGCTTAGTCGGCACAGCAGACGTTTGCAAGACCCAAGTCCCTGAATGCCTCCTATGTACGTATTTATTAAGATCTCTCTTCTGTTCTACCCCAAATATAACAGGTTTACATATCCCACAACTTAATCCATCCCCAGTCACCCAAGGCCTGACTAAACAAAAATGCTTTACACTGTTTCTGGAACATGCTCAAGCTTTGGTGAACTCCTCAGGGGAAGAGAGTTCCAAAGATGGGGAGCAGCCACCAAGTACGCTTCTACCTACACCCTCACTGTCTATACGTCGTGCATTGAAGGCACAGCTGGAATGCTGCTCCCAGCTGACCAAAGACTGTGGGTGAAAACAGGCATGATGCTAACTTTACTTTAACACGGTTTTAATATTTCTTATTCATGTTGCACGGCTGTATTGGTGCCCTACGCAGCCCTGCAACATGCATAAGAAATGTTAAAGCAGTGTTAAAGTGGAATTAGTGTCACGTCTGTTCACCCTGTGCTGGGAGACAAGGGGAAAAGTGATCCCTAAGGTCATGGCTTCAAATGGATTTTCTACCGGCCCAACCCTCCAAAGAAAATAGCACCCACAATTCCACATGAAGTGAATGGAAACCATGGATATTCAGTATCTCTAAAATTCATCCCAAATTACCTCTTGCATCATTGAATATTGCCATAAAATTTAAAACTCATTAAAAAAACACCTTGAAGAGAAAAACCATTATACAGGACAAAGAAGTGACCAAAATACTTAGCAGTACCTGTGAACTCATGAACTTCTTCTTCGGTAGGGGAGTACTGTGAAAAATTATCAGGAGGATACAACCAAACATCAAGCATATCTGAAACAAAAGTAATTACCATCCGTCTCCAAAGTCATACGCCGATGCATCATATTTCCTCTCACTTTCTGTCTACTCCAAGATTTTTACACTGTCAGCATCTCAGGAAAAATATTGCTTACAGTGACAGGATGGATTCTTCCCTGAAGGTTGTTCATTAATAGAGTGTGTTTGGAACACTACTGAGTACTAGGAGCCAAGGCCATCAATATAAGCTAGGACACACTCTTTTGCGTACAAGAACTCTTTTGCTGCAATAGGCCCTGTAAGTAGAGTGCACTGGGACCGAGGTTCGTGTGTTAGTAATTTAGGATAAAACTATCCTCAGAGGCATGCAAGTACTTCGTGAAATCCTTCTTATAGGGAGGTTTAACTGAACGCTAACTGGATAAATGAGAAGTTTAAAAGAGAAAGTTGCAAAAAACCAAGATCAGGTACATATAGCAACTCCTTTTAACACAGAATTGCAACTCCTTTTAACAAGTAAGATTATAGCAGATGTGTGAGTCCGGGTCCATGAACACCAGGGTAGGTTGTAGGAGTGGAGTGACTAAGCCAGGAGGGTTAGGGGACAGGACCTTTGGAGGATAGGGCATTCCCACCACCACCAGAGAGAATTGTTAGTCTGTTGCATATATCTGTGGCAAGCACGGCCAGGTTACCTTTTGACCTAAACACACTGACTTGAGCCCCCACTCAGAGACCTGGAACACTAGCTTTTACTGGGCAGCCTGGCAGGCTGATAACTCCCTGGTGGAGTTATCAGAATACCCTTAGAGCCTGCCTCCTGACCCAACAACCAAGTTCAGCTAAGGACTGGATTAGAGAAGCTTACCAATTCCAGTTTTTCCATGCTGGCTGCTTTCTCTGGCACCATCTTCTAAAGAGCCATGGAAACCCATTATCTCTGACCCAGCAAATAATTTCACTTAAAGACTGGATTAGAAGAATTTCCTGAATACTAACTAGTCTGATGCTTTCCAATATCAGTAATCTAAAGGCCCCTAGAAACATCACACTAAAACCCAACCCTACTAACATACCCAGACCATCTCTAGTAACTTACTGGCATTGGTCTAGCACCTTGGTTGGCACTATTTCCAACAGCTTGGCAGGTTACAGTGGCCCAAACCCAACCCAGTCCCAGAGCTTTGACCTGATTATTGTGGGCCAAGACCATTGCTATTATGGTGGCGGGGAACTAATTCCCTATCATCCAAGGGGGCCCCCAAATTGTCCTCTGTGGACTCCCATCATGCACCTGGAACATGCATGCAAATCAGGCAGGCATGCAAATGGCATTCATATACTCAGAGAGGGCACACCCATGGAACAGATTGCTTTCCCTTACAAGGGACTTTCACACATGCCCAAGGAGAACATGGCCAGGGAGTTTTCCCTTTCAATGGGCTGCTCCAAAGTTCTGGGCTACATTTGTATGTGTATGTTGTTGCAACTGGTTCCTATCAGCAGGTGTGAAACTGACATGCCATTAAAAACACTTTCGTGGATAAGGCAAAGGTAGTGAACATGATATTTTCACTTCAGTAAGGGTTTTAGTTTTGATACAGTTCCATACTCATAAATAAGCTTGAGCAACATGGACTAGAAGCAACTATAAGGTGGCCACCCAAATAGTTGAAAAGCCTCACTACAAGTGTAACTGCAGTAGCAGCCTGAATAGTTAAATGCACAACCACTCTCCATTATAAACAGGGGACTGCTGAAGCCCCGATTTTGAGGAAACTGCTTGAGCTACATTTCTGAACATTTATCCATGGGTATAAGTTGTGAGGACCCTCGTATGCACAAAGTTTGAAAACGTTCCATCAGGAAAATAAAATGCTATGACTGTTTAAAAGTTAATTACTTTCAAAATGCAGACGTCCTCACAATTTTGAATCATCAATATCTCCTCCCCCTGGATGAGTTGAGCCCCTAAACGTCACAGGCATGGAGCATGAGATCAATAACAACTGCTTATGTAATATGATAGTGATTGGTGCAGCCAAAACCGAGTTATTAATGGTTAAAAAATCAGTTCTGCAGGCTTGCACATGCGCACTTGAGCAGCTGCTGACCGACAAACACAGCACGGTTCTGCTTGCTTGCACATGGCACCCTAGCAGCTGCGGGACACCGTGTACTGATGATCCTGGATGGAGGGAGGGAGGGGAGCTTGGGGCACGGAGCACAACAGTAAACAGCCCAAAGCAAGCGCATCCCCAGCCAGATGGAGAGGGGGGCCAGTTGTGTCCACGGGTAACCTTTCCAGGCAAGGCTGGGGGAACTTCGAGATGGAAATGGAGGAGAGGGGAGACAAGCATGCACCGATGAGGAGCAGTTGCAAATTTCAAACGGCTCCTCTGAGTTGTTACTAGAGGGGGATCAAGGGGAGATCGTCCCCGGGATGTGCATGGGGAGGGGGGAAGGTTGCCGCCCACTCCAGACGGCCACATGTGGTGCTCGGACCCGCCGCTTTGCAGGCAAATCCTCCAGAGGCAGCCGGAGTGCCCCCCTCTCTCCCTGCCCCACTCCTCCTGGGGCTGCTGCTGTTGCAGACTGGGGGCTGCTGTGAGCCGCGGAGGGGGGACCCAGATTTTGCCCCCCTCTATTTTTTGAGGCAGCAAGTGTTAGGGGCACTAACCCTGAAGGTGAGTGCCCCGGGCCCTGCAGCATCCACTTAGGGTGCTTTTAAACGATACAAAAAAGGCAGCTGATCCTTTAATCAGCCGCCTTTCTTTGTGATCATTTAAATGTTTGGCCCGGTTTGATGCCGGATCTTTCCCTCATCAAACCAGTCGAGGATTCCTGCCCCCTCACTTGCATCCCTGGGAACCGCCGCGTTCCCTGGTTTGCAAGCAGGGGGAGGAGGGGAGGCGGGGGAAAGCCGGCGAAAACTGCCTCCTCCAGCCAGCACTGACAAACCCCCTCCCCCCTCTAAAGCCCCCAGCCAGTGATTAAATTTAATCATTAATCATTAAATTTAATCACTGGCTGGGGCAGAGAAGATGGCTTCTCCCAAACCCGGCTTTCTCCCAAACCTGCTTTGGAGCCGGCTTCTCCAAAACGCGCTTGGGAGAGCACACGTTTAAAAACGGCCTCAGTCCCCATGCTCTTGGACCCTGCTCCCCAGCATCCCCAAAGGGAGGTGGCGCGCCCCTCCCCCCCAATGCACATCCCGGGGGCGATCTGTGGCTGGGATGCGCTGCCCCAGTTGCAGCGGAGAAGCCGACCTGCTGAAAGGGCCATGGGACATGCAGCCCCGAGGGGCCGCAGCCTCCTGTCCTGCTGCTGCTGCTGCCACCCAGGTGAGTTGCGGCAGGGAGGGGCAGCCAGCAGCCCGGCAGGAGCTAAGCTGGAAGCAGAGCTGGCCGGCAGGGCAGCCTGGGGGGTGGGCAGGGGACACCTACCGGAAAGCAGGGGTGTCTGTGAATGCTGGTGAGCCAGGTAACCCACTTGGCAGAGGCACAGCGCAGCAGCTGAGGGACCGATGCTTCCCATCCCATTATGGGGAAGGGGAGCTGGAGTGTAGGCAGATTCATAAGAGGGAGGCGATGGCACAGACCCCACTGCCCCGCACTGGGCTGGGCTTTCATCCCCATCGCCGGTGTCAAAGCAAAGGAGAGCCCTGGGCAGGCTTGTGCCCCAAGCAGGGAGCCCAGGGACAGTGGATCCGAGTGTGTGTAGGAAGGGGAAGGGAATCCCTACCGCTTCCAACTTACTGGGCTGTGTGGGGTGGACTCCGGTAAAGAGAACCTGTTGGGAAGGCAGCACTGGATGATGCCTCAGCACTTGGCTTCTCCTCACTGAATAAATGGGCAAGCGTATCCACCTTGGTTTGAAAATCTAAACTAGCCGGTCTACCAGTAGCGCTGTCTCCAAGCCCAGGGTAGCGCTTCTCAGAGACTCCTCAGGCGTGCGAGTCCCATTGAAGGCCAGTGGCTTAAGACATTTCTAAAAATGTTTCCCCTGTTCATTAAATAAATCATCCCACTCATTCTACAGCATGTGCAACAAATCCCCTTCAGTTACTCCTTTCCCCCTTTGCTTTACCCAGATCTCCCCAGTTACTCCCTCACCTGCCGCTTATCTTATAGGGTTTAGTTCACAAAGGCAATAGTGGGAATCTCCTCAGTGCATGGCTGCTTGTGTTTAGGGGACCCTTTCTGTCCCTTTTTGGGACAGAAGTGCAAGAGCTATATAGAAAGGGCATGTTTATTGTAATAGAGCTCATTGAACAGGGGCACAGGTTATTTATTACCTGTGGACTAGCAACATAGCCTTATTGTAGTTTTACTTTGTAACTTTACTCAAGATTCCTATGGAATGGTAGGGGTTATGCTCTGGTGTCTGACAGTAAAACACTTTTCTTACAAAAACACATTCAAAGGGTCTTATTTAAAATTAGAATAAAGTTATACATATGGAGGAATAGTTTCAAGGGAGGATGGGTTTCCCCTTGTGAAACATTCAGCACCCGCAGCTCTGTTTGCAGTGTTCATCAGTAAGGAAGGAAAGTAATTCAAAACAACCTGTCTAAATATGTAATTTAGTGTTCCAATAAGCATCTGGAAATGTGACAGCGCTCTAGCTTTTAAGCAAAATGTTAGAGATTTGTACATAAGGTGTCTTTCCTTTTCCAGTAGTTTGCATGTATAAATATGTGCTAATGGTGTAACGTTCTCCTCATAGCTCTGCATCCTCCTCCTGCTGGGTAGTTCTACCGTTGACCGCTAGGAGACAGATGATAAAATTTTCTTCACTGCGCCTGCATCAACGGAGCTACCCGGCTCTCTCTCGCCAGTCCGTCGTCTGCCTTAGGACCGTTAGGACGTGCGGCGGGTTCCTCGAACCCTACAAAGAAAGGAGAGAAAAGACAGAAAGAAGATTTGGCGGGGCACTCAGGGGCAGCGATCCCAGATGCGTTCTCAGGATTGCTAGGCCAGGCCGCGAAGATCAGATTGTAACCCCGCAGGCTCCCTTGCATGACGTCCTGGGAGCAGGGGAGGCCGCCTTCTTCCCAAGTAACGGGAATTGACTGTCTAGCGGCACTCCCCCCGCCTTTGTCAGTCAGGGCCAGTGTAGCTTGGCCCTGCCGACCAGAGAAGCCCCTCCGATTAAAAAAAAAAGAGGATTAAAGGAGTCCGGAGGATGAGCTCTGCCGATAAACAAATGCCCCCCCCTCCCACCCCCGCTGGTGGGTTGGAGTCGCTGCCTGCAGAAGAGGGAACCCAGGATCCTCAGGTACCCTGTCTCGCTTCCTTAGCCCATTCTATGGTGGAAATTATTATTATTATTATTATTATTAACAAACATTTATATAGCGCCAGCAGTGTACCTGGCACTTTACAAAGTAATAAAATAGACACGGTCCCTGCCCCTAGGGCTTACAATCTGAGAGACAGGAGCTGGGGGAGAGACTTAGGAAGGGGAACAGAGGGAGAGACAAGGGGTCTAACATTCATGAAGATGCGAGGTCTCAAGTGCACGTACTTGGCTTGGTTACGATGAGAATGACAGCAGGCAGGTCCATGTTGCAAGGATAAGGGTAAACCGATCGTAGGTATAGGAATAGTGGCTCAGCAGGATAAAGAGTCAGACAGAGCAGAGCGAAAGAGGTGAGTTTTAAGGAGAGATTTGAAGGTATGAAGGGAGGGGGCAAGGCGGATGTGGACAGGGAGGGAGTTCCAGGCATGGGGGGCAGCAAGTGAGAAGGGACGAAGGCGCTTAGGGGAGCAGGGAAGGCGTGGAAGGGTGAGAGAAGGGACAGAGGAGGAGCGAAGTGCACGGGCTGGAGTATGGAGGGCGATAAGTGCAGAGAGGTAGGGGGGAGCAAGGTTGTGAAGAGCTTTATAGGTGAAGACTAGGAGCTTGTGCAGGATTCGTTCAGGAAGGGGAAGCCAGTGAAGCGAAGAGAGGAGGGGCTGCACATGGTCGAAGCGACTGGCGAGGTAGATGACCCTGGCAGCAGAGTTTTGGACAGAGATGAGGGGAGAAAGGTGAGACCGGGGAAGGCCAGTGAGAAGGAGGTTACAGTAATCGAGGCGAGAGATGACCAGAGCATGAACAAGAGTTTTGGCAGACGAGACAGAGAGAAAAGGGCGAATCTTAGCAATGTTATGGAGGGAGAAGCGACAGGATTTAGCAACAGAGTCAATGTAGGGTTTAAAAGAAAGGGGTGAGTCAAAGATGAAGCCTAGGCTACGGGCTTGGGGGACAGGCAGGATGGTGACTCCATCAATAGTTATTGACAGTGAGGAAGGAGAGGAAGGATGAGGGGGGAAGATAAGGAGTTCAGTTTTAGCCATGTTGAGTTTGAGTTGACGTTGAGACATCCAGGTAGAGATGTCAGAGAGACAGTTGATGAGACGAGCTTGAACAGAGGGAGAGAGAGAGGGAGTAGAGAGATAGAGTTGAGTGTCATCAGCATAGAGGTGGTATTGGAAGCCATGGGAGGCAATGAGTTTGCCTAAGGATGAGGTATAGATCGAGAAGAGGAGAGGGCCAAGAACAGAGCCTTGAGGAACACCAACTGAGAGGGGGAAGGAGGAGGAGGCGGAGTTGGAGAGAGACACATTAAAGGAGCGGTCAGAGAGGTAGGAGGAGAACCAGTTATGGACAGAGCCACAAAAGCCAAGGGAGTGAAGGGAATCCAGCAAGAGTGAGTGGTCAACAGTATCGAAGGCAGCAGAGAGATCAAGGAGGACAAGAATGGAATAGAGACGTTTAGATTTAGCCACCAGAAGATCGTTGGTGATCTTAGCGAGAGCAGTTTCAGTAGAATGAAGGGGGCGGAAGCCAGATTGGAGGGGGTCAAGGGAGGAGTTGGAGGATAGGAAGTCAAGGCAGCGGGAGTAGACAACACGTTCAAGCAGCTTGGAAGCAAAAGGAAGGAGTGAGACAGGACGATAGCTAGAAGGGTCAGAGGGGTCAAGAGTGGACTTTTTGAGAATAGGAGAGACTGTGGCATGTTTGAAGGCAGAAGGGAAAGAGCCAGTAGAGAGGGAGAGGTTGATGATGTGCAGGAAGGAAGGGGCGACAGTGGGAGTAATGGAGGTGAGGAGGCGGGAAGGAATGGGATCAAGGGGGCAAGTGGAAGGGTTGGAGGAGGAGAGCAGAGAGGAGATTTCCTTAAGGGAGGCAGGGGAGAAGGAGGACATGAGAGAAGGAGGGGGAGGAGGGAGAGGGGTGGGAGTGGGAAGAGAGGAGTGGGAAGCGATGTCGAGGCGGATCTTGTCTATCTTGGAGGTGAAGAAGGAGGCAAGATCCTGAGCAGAAAGGGAAGAAGGAGGGGGAGGACAGGGAGGCTTGAGGAGGGAGTCAAAGGTAGAGAACAGGCGGCGAGGGTCCCGAGAACAGGACTCAATGCGGGAGGCATAGTAGTGTTGTCTAGCAAGGGAGATAGCAGAAGTAAGGGTGGAGAGACAGAATTTGAAGTGAAGGAAGTCAGCGTGAGAATGGGATTTGCGCCAGAGTCGTTCAGCAGCACGAGTGCAAGAACGGAGGTGGCGGATACTAGGGGTGAGCCAAGGACGGGGGTTGTGGGAGAAGGCAGGGCGGGAAGAGAGAGGGGCATGGGAGTCAAGTGTGGAGGAGAGAGAGGCGTTGAGAGCAGAGACAGCGGAGTCAGGGGAGGAGGAAGAGAAGACTGTAGGAAGAAGGGGAGAGAGAGAGGAGGCAAAGTCCAGGGGATCAATAGCTTGAAGGTCACGGAAGGGGCGTAGAGAAGGGGAAGAGGAGGGGGGACAGTGGGAAATGTTGAAAGAGGCAAGGAAGTGGTCTGATATAGGATGAGGATCGAAGGAGAGATCAGCGACAGAGCAGTTTCTAGAGAGGACAAGATCAAGAGAATGGCCATTAGTATGGGTGGGGGAGTTGGTCCAAAGGTGGAGGTTGAAGGAGGAGGCTAGGGAGAGGAAGCGAGAGACTGAGGGCTGAGATGGGTCATCAACATGAATGTTGAAGTCACCAAGGATGAGAGTGGGGATATCAACAGAGAGGAAGAAAGTGAGCCAGGACTCAAAGTCAGAAAGAAATTATGACTTCCCTAAAAGGCCTCACCCAGACAAAAGAGAAAAGAAGCAGGAAAAGGAAGAGGGCTCCCCCCAAGGCCGGTCCCTCTAAAAAGTTGCTGAGGGCGGGAAAATCTGGGGAACCGAGAAGGAAGGCAAAGGCTTCACCAGGGGGAGCAAGGCGACAGTTTTTATCTTCTCCTCAGGACTCTGAGGTGGAGGAACAGCGGGGGGGAAATGATCAGGACTGCATTTCTCAGCTGCAATCCTTTTCCAATTCAGCCTCCTGCTCTTCTCAAGAGGTGTCTGATGTAAAAGAAGGGGAATGGGTGGATTCCATTTCAGACCCTAAAAATAGGGAGAGGCAATTCCCTGCACATTACAGGGAAGAGTTGCTTTCCCAAGTCATTAAGACTTTTCAGCTTAAAGAAAAACCCTGCAAGGAAGACTCCTCTGAGTCACAAGAGGAGGAGGAGACTAGGAAGTACATGCCCTCTGTACATGGGAGAGACCAGGGCCTGCTCCTAGACAGGTCATTTGAAAGAATTGTCCTAGAGGAGTGGAAACACCCAGATAAGGCCTTCAAAATGAACAAGGCCCAAGATTCCCTGTACTGTTTCTCCAGGAGGAAGGAGCCCTTATTCAAGAGCCCTAAAATAGATGCTGCAGCTGCTTCTCTGGCCCGCCAGATGGTTTTCCCTACCAAGGGGTACTGTCACCCTCGGGATCCAACAGATAGGGGGGTGGACTTTGCACTAAGGAGGGCAGTCGATTCCACCGCAGCTTCACTGAAGATCAATATAGTGGCATCTTACGTCTCCAGGGCTCTCCTGGCATGGATGCAGGAGGCCCAGGACCACAAGTTGTCAGAAAGGAGGTCACAAAAATTGTCCTCCCGCATTTGCATGGCTACCGCCTTTCTGGCAGATGCGATGACAGATGGTCTATCTTGGTCAGCCTTATCTATGGCCGATGGTATAGCAGCCAGACGTAGAGTATGGCTCCACTCATGGCAAGGGACACTATGGCCAAGAACCTCCTCACCTCTGCCCCTTATAAGGGGTCAAAGCTGTTTGGGGTGTGCCTCGAGAAGGTGCTAGAGGAAGCGAATGTTAAGAATAAACCCAAGACCCTGCAGCAGGTGTCTGCTAGGAGGGGATTTTTTCAAAGCCACTCATTTAGATTCAGGGGTTTTGGCGCACCCACCAGGAGAGGCCACTACCAGAGCCACAGAGACTCCGCTAACAACTTTGCCTTTCGGGGAAGAGGCTTCAGAGCGGGTAGGTTTGACAGACATAGGCCCAGGGGGTCTAGCTCTTACCAAGCAAGACAGGAAGTCTGACTATGCCGCTTCACAGGTAGGACGCAGGCTACAACAGTTCAGACCAGCTTGGAAGGAATCGGTTTCCAATGCCTGGGTCCTCTCCTGCATAGCAGACGGTTACCGCATAGAGGTGGAGTGCCCTCCAAAGCAAAGGTTCATTGCCTCCCCAGTTTCCAGGAATACAGAAAAGCACCTGGCCTTATTATCCAAAATTCAAACGGTCGTGGAAATTCAGCCAATAGAAAGAGTACCGGAGCACGAGCGTTTTTTGGGCGTTTATTCCATTTTATTCCTAGTTACAAAGAAACTCGGAAAGTGGAGAGCTGTTCTGGATCTCAAGTGCCTAAACAGAGTGGTAAAAAAGCAAAGGTTCAAAATGGAAACAGCGGCATCGGTGTGCTGGAACCTGCAGAAGGATGACTGGATGGCATCCCTGGATCTCAGGGAGGCATATCTCCATGTACCCATTTGGAATCTGCACAAGAAGTGGCTCAGATTTATATACAATGGGGAACATTGACTGTTCAGAGCCCTACCGTTCGGCCTCTCATCAGCCCCCAGGACTTTCACAAAGATCTTAGCCCCACTGATTTCCAACCTTCGCAGCGAGGGCACTCACATATATGCCTACCTGGACGACTGTCACAGCCAGGCCTTGAATCTCTGGCCTTGGGGGCTTCTAGGAGGTACTCTCGGCAGCCTGCGCTATTGGCAAGGTGCTGCAGGGGGTGGCTCTCTTCCTGTTCATGGCACTCTCCCTTTTCTCTCCAGCCTTGCTCACCACGCACACCTGGTGGTGGGCGTGGGCACGCCTGCCACGGTCTGATTGGCTCTGTGGAGTACTTAAGGACTACTGAGGGCAGTGGCAGGTGTGGAGCTTTGAGTCACTTCCCCTTAGACTTGTGCTTGGCCCACTCACCTTGATCTTTCTCTAGATGCACCATGTTTGCCCTTTGTCTTTGTTGGGAGTAGTGTTTGGTGGTGGTGAGTTCTGTGTACAGTTTCCCTCTCACACCCTGCCTTGTCTTCACATTAGTCTGTCTCCCTGTTGTTCCCTCAGTGCCCTACTGTAAGTAATCCCTGTTGTTTGCTGTATTCGTCTCCTTGTTCCTTCCTAGTTTCTGTGTAGCCTGGTGTCTCTGTGTTCTAGTTGTCTCTGCATTCTAGTTCTCTTTATTCTTATCCCTCGTTCTTAGGGTTTCCCTCACTCCCTTTCTTGCTCCCAGGGCTCCCTCGCCTTGTTCCTCCCTTCTTGCTCCCAGGGCTCCCTCGCCTTGTTCCTCCCTTTCTTGCTCCCAGGGCTCCCTTGCTCCTCCTAGCTCCTAGGGCTCCTTTGCCTTGGCCTTTCCTTGCTCCCAGGGCTCCCTCGTTCCTCTCCTTGCTCCCAGGGCTCCCTCACGTTGGTCCCTCCTCGCTCTCAGGGTTCCCTTGCTCCTCCCCTCACTTCAGGGTTCCCTTGCCCCCCCTCTTCTTGCCCCTAGGGTTCCCCGCTCCCTAGTCTTGGCCCCTTGCCCCCATTGCTCCCTAGTTTTGGTTTCTCGTTCTTTAGTCTTGGCCCTTCGCCCTCTTTCCCCTGGCGTTCCTTATCCGTGACCCCTTACTTCCCTGCCATTGGTTCCTTGTTCCTTACCCCTGATCCCTCACTTCTCTGTCTCTGGTTCCTTGATTCCTGCCTCTAGTTCCTTGATCCCTCGCTTCTGGTTTCCCGCCCCTCAAACATCGATGATGAGCCATAAGCCTTCTTAGACCAACTTGGCTGAGACTTATGCTGAGTGCTTAGTCTCCTTGGTATTGGAGAGCGGCTGAGAGGTTTCCTCATTTAATCTGAGGGACAGCCTAGATTCCCTACATGCCATCCTCCCTCCTGTCTACCCACTTCCCCTCCCCTTTCCCTGGCTCTGCCCCTTGAGCCTGACAATGACATATTGATCAGGGGCAACTCCCCCTCCGCAGTGGAGAAACACTTGGACAAGACCATTTCCTACCTGGAGAAGCATGGCTTCATAGTAAACAGAGAAAAGAGTCACCTCGTGCCGAGCCGCGGGTTGGAACATCTGGGTATTTTAATAGATACCTCCTCTGATCGAGCATTCCTACCACCGGAACGGTGGGAGAAAATTCTGAAATTAGTCAGGTTACTCAAGCAGCGGAGATGCATGAGACTCAAGCAACTGGCAAGATTGTTGGGCCTATTAGTATCCTGCATAGGACAAGTAGCGTGGGGCCGCTTCAACCTTCACCCCTTGCAGAGGCAGCTGAGAAGTTTTCAGAGAGAGCTCACACTCGGTCTCGATCCGTGGGTCCCCATCCCACAGGAATTAAAGCTCTCAATGTCCTGGTGGTTAGACCCAGAAATCTTCCAGGCAGGAGTGCCTCTCTCGGAACCAACAAGGTCAGTACTGACAACAGATGCCAGCCTCCAGGGCTGGGGTGGAGCACTCAGGGATTCACTCAGCGCAGGGGCTGTGGTCCCAAAGGGACTCAGGCAGGTCGATCAACTGCCTCGAACTCAAGGCCATCCGACTAGCATTGCAACAGCTGCTTCCTACGTTTCCATCTCGTCACATCCTCATATATATGGACAATGTGACAGCAAAGGCATACATAAATCATATGGGGGGAATCGAGGTTGAGAGAACTACACCGGGAGACGATCAAGCTCTTTGCGTGGGCACAGTCACATCTGACATCGATAAAGGCTCTACATATCAGAGGCCTGGACAACATGCGAGCCGACTGCTTGAGCCGCCAGACCTTGGACCCACACGAGTGAACCCTGGACAGGTCCATATTCCAGCAGATCGTAGCATGGTTCGGCCTACCTGTGATGGACCTATTCGCGACCAGGATGAACACACAGGTTCCTCGTTTCATGGCTCAAAGGCAATGTTCAGAAGCGGAAGGCTTCAATGCTCTAAACCATCCTTGGCCCGAGGGCCTCTCGTACGCTTTCCCTCCGATTCCCTTGATCCAGAGAACCATAGCCAAAGCGATCAGAGAGCAGGCACATCTTTTGTTGATTACCCTATGGTGGCCCAGGAGACCTTGGTTCTCCGAGCTGATAGAACACAGCCACTTGCAATTTCACAGGCTACCACTTATCCCAACGCTAATCACCCAGGGCCCAGTATGCTGCGCAGAGATACAGACATTAAAATTGACAGCGTGGAACTTGAGCGTCCAGCACTTAGGGCAAGAGGCTACTCAGAGGCAGTGCTGAATACAATCCAGCATTCTAGAAAGGCGGCCACGAGGAGAAGTTACCAAGCCACTTGGAAAATGTTTGCTGCCTGGTCGCTCCAACTAGGCAGGGACCCTACCAGGGCAGGGGTTGTTCAGGTCCTAGAGTTTCTTCAGTTGGGGTTAGAGAAAGGGCTCAGAGCTAACACTCTGGCCAGGCAGGTAGCTGCCATAGATTCAGTTCTTAGAGCAGTGTCAAACAAGATAGTTTCTTCCCATAAGAATGTGAGGAGATTTCTCAGAGCAGCTAGGATGATATCCCCCCCTGTAGTGCATAGAGTTCCTTCTTGGGATTTAAATTTGGTAATAGAAGCCTTGACTAAGCCTCCTTTTGAGCCCTTAAGACATGTTTCTTTATACTTTATGGCATTAAAAGTTACCTTTCTCGTTGCAGTAACCTCAGCAAGACGGGTCTCCGAACTGGGGGCTCTGTCCATGGAGGACAACTTTTGCATCTTCCAAAAGGACTCGGTCGCCTTAAGGCTGGATCAGGCTTTCCTGCCAAAGATTAATACTGTTTTTCATCGATCTCAGGAAGTTATCTTACCCTCCTTTTGCCCCAATCCTACTCACCCGAGGGAGAGGGCTTGGCATACTTTGGATGTGAGACGAGCGCTTAAGACCTACTTAGCTAGAACCAGGGGTTTCAGGCAGTTCACTGCTCTGTTTGTGAATATTAGACCAGGGTACCAGGGGTGCAAGGCTACTAAAACCTGATATCTAAATGGGTAAAGCAGGGTATCATTGAGGCTTACAAGGCAAGGGGTAAGATCCCTCCCCTTCAGATCTGGGCTCGTTCGGTGCGTAGCGCTGCCACTTCATATGCTTTTAAAGCAAGAGCCTCATATGAAGAGATCTGCAGAGCAGCTACTTGGGCCTCTATTCACACCTTTATAAAACACTATAAGATTAATGTGTTCCAATCTGCAGAAGCTGCCTTTGGCAGAAGGGTGTTGCAAGTGGTACTGGATTCCCCCAGTGCTGTTGGCTTCCACCCTTAACTGATTATCAGGTGGCTTGGGTACGTCCCAACAGGAGGAGGATGCAGAGCTATGAGGAGAAAAGAGAATTAGTAACCTACCTTCGGTGAATTCCTTTCTCTCATATGCTCTGCATACTCCTCCGACCCTCCCTGTCAAACAGCACAAATTAAGAGCAGGGTGAGAGGGACTGGTACCATAGGTTAGTTTGAGGAAGTTCTTTTAGGGTTTTGTCATAGTTTTTATATTAGCAGGTTAGAGTAGGTAGTGTTTGGTGGTGTAACCATTATTTTTTCTAGTAATTATATTCGGAAGGAGGATTCTTCAGCTTGCGAACGGACTGGCGCGAGAGCACCGGGTAGCTCCGTTGACGCAGGCGCAGTGAAGAAAATTGTATCATCTGCCTCCTAGTCGTCAACGGTAGAACTACCCAGCAGGAGGAGTATGCAGAGCATATGAGAGAAAGGAATTCACCGAAGGTAGGTTACCAATTCTCCTTTCAGCAGCCAAGGTTAGCATTGTTTTAGAAGTTAGTTTTATTTTATACCAATTTAAATTTAGGACTGAGAAAAAAAATCTTTCAAAAGTTCAGTCTATGCTATTCTCCTGTTCTATTATAAATGCTAAATAGGTCTTACCTCTTTTTTAAAAATGAATTGCACTATGCTTATTTTTAAAGTAATTCCTGAAATCAGGCTGCAGCTCCTTCTATAAATCCACTTTTACTTGTGTTATGTACCCTCCCAGAGAACCCAGGAGATCCTTTCCCTGTTAAGGGGTCTGGTAACTAGTCTGTCCCAGGGTTCTATCCTCAGCACTGGGGAGTGTCAACTAGTGGGTTAGAGCAGGGGGAGGGGGGGGGCTAGGAGCCAGGACTCCTGAGTTCCCTGGGAGGGGAGGGGGGGCTACCGGGTTAGAGCAGCGGAGCTGGGAGTGAGGACTCCTGGGTTCTCTGGGAGGGGAGGGGGGGCTACTGGGTTAGAGCAAGGAAGAGGCCATTCCAGTAGCTGTGTACATGGTTTTTTTTTACACTGTAATTTTATTTTATTTAATAAATAACATTTAATTTAATAGCGGGCGCTGTGTAACTGACATGATACTGACTAGGGGTCCCTACCTAACACTGTCTCTGCAGTCTTGACAGAGGTACAAGTTGAACAAAAGGGAAGCACAGCACACTAGCAAAGGGAAATACCATTCCCCTGACTCACACATAGCTTCTACTTCCTCCCCCTGGCATGTAAGGTTACCACCTCCCCATTAAAAGAGGACACTTTAAAAAGGAGGACATTTTTCATAAGTGTCCTCATTTCATAAGTGTCCTCATTGCCACCGATTCACATTTTTAAGGAACACTTCTCAAAAATACATGTTGCCAGGCAAGTAACATATTTTTCATAATTGTTCCTTAAAAATGTGCATAGATGCCAACCCTACCCACCATCCACCATGGGCTCTACTTCCTAGAGTAAGAAAGCAATGCTCCTCATTCACACATAGCTCCTCTTTTGATTGTCCCCATGAAAAGCCACACCTGACTGTAGGTTGCTGCCGAAGCAAACTCTACACTCCCCCCTGAACCTTCTGTGAGGCTCCAAGTGGCGGTGGTGTTGTTCGTGAGAACAACGAGAGTGTGTGTGTGTGTGTGTGTGTGTGTGTGTGTGTGTGCGCGCGTGAGGGACTTATATATTAATGTACTGATATATCACAAAAAAACTTGAAATTTACCCAAAAAACCACAACTTTACAGTTTTAAAAAACTGTTAAATGCACAAACTAAAGTTTCCTCTTCAAAAACATCACAAAATCATTTTCACTCTAGCTTAAACGCCAAAAAACTCCAAAAAACATTACAAAATTCATTACAATTACAATTAAAAAACCATTCAACTCCATACATTGAAGCAAGACATAAATGCCAAAAAACATGGAAATTATCTCTGAATTTGAGGAATATTTAATATTTTATCCTCATCAACATAAATGTAATATACGTACTTAATTCCTTACCGTACATACTTTTATTCATTTTTAACAATAACTAAACTTTCACATTTTTTCATTATTAAACTTAAATTTATTATCATAATTTGAAAATGAACAATTTTTTCACAATGCATTAACTCTGTCCTTTACATGTATACAAATTGTATACACCTCATACAATACACTGTTAACGTCAGTGTACACAATATTATACAACTTGTTCTAAAGAATACTGTTCTGTAGAAACAGTTAATACACTGAAAAAAAATTTCATTGTCAAATTATGATAATAAATTAAAGTTTAATAATGAAAAAATGTGAAAGTTTAGTTATTGTTAAAAATGAATAAAAGTCTGTATGGTAAGGAATTAAGTACATATATTACATTTATGTTGATGAGGATAAAATATTAAATATTCCTCAAATTCAGAAATAATTTGGAAGTCAATAACAGACATGACATTAGCCCATGGTCCAAAGCGGGTTATTGTCACATTTGTTTTTACCCAGTGTCATGCTGTTGTAGAAAAAAAGGTGTATACCATGAGCAGAGAAACTGTGGCTCGGGAGCCCCTGCAGTTCTTGGGCAGTTCAAGCATGACCTGCTTGAAGAAACATATGTTTCTTCAATCCCTGGCCCAAGCCAGTCCTCAAGCTGCCTTAATGGTTCTGCGTCTTACATCATTGCACCCAAGTCTCAGCAGCTGAATCACAGCTGCTCCTTACAGTCTCAGAAGCCAGGGCCACAGAGCACTAGCTCTACCAGTCAACCACAAAAAAGGAGAGATTGGAAGGGGTCAGGCTAAGCTCGGGAGATGCTTTAAATGTGCATGCATGTGTGTCTTGCAGATCTCATCCATATTTTTATTTTATTTATTTATTTATTTTATTTATTTTTCAATTTAATACCCCGCCTCTCCTGCCATCAGACAGCCTGGGGCGGCTTACAATATAAAACATTTTAAAAACTGCCAAAAGGTGGGTGACATTTAACACCACCATCCCCCCCCATCCCCCCCTCCACCCCTCTCCCCCACCAAACGCCTGGCGGAACAGCCAGGTTTTACAACTTACATATGTTTCTTCAATCCCTGGCACATGCCATATTTCTTTGTATCCAATACAGTACCACTGTATTTGGCTCTTGTTAGGTGCCAACTGGTGTTCAGATTTAGCCACTGTGTTTAAGAAAGAGTTAGACAAATGGGAAAAAATTCAGAAGAGGACAACGAAGATAAAGAGTCTGAAGTACTAATTAAATTTTCTGGACAGCAAGTTTCTGAAGGCAACATGGGAAAAACAGGGCTGAAGAAATTTTTATAGAAAGCTTTAATGAAGTTTTTGTACTATTTTCTATGGTTCCTACAGACAGTTCTTTCTATAAAGCATTCCTTTCCTACTTCAAGGGAAACTTTTTGACATAACCTCAACTGTATGTGCTACCATAAGCCTAGAACCAAAGCCTTGCTTGAAAGCAAAAGCTAAACATAATTTTCATTTCAGAGGGAAAATGAGACCACTAATATGAAAAGTTACAAGTCTACTTTTACAAAGTTCAAGGAGACACTAGGAGATACATAACACATACTCAAAAATAAACTATATGATCTATTTTGAGTGAATAGCTAATGGGGTGTGTTCCAGTCTAACTTGAGTGCAGAAAAGCATTAGAGAGAAGGGAGAGGGTAAATCCTAAGAATACTAAGAGGATATGTCCATTGTAACCAAGAAGAACTTTAGAGGATTTTGAAAAGAACAACAAAAAAACAAAAACAAAACCCACAACCTCAAAGGGAGCAGATTTGCTTTCAATCACTGACTTCCAATTTTAAAAAAATAAAATATTGTTTTGTCCAGAACAGGGACACACACAAGAGTGTGAGATAGAAGAAATGAGGATAAAAGAAATAAAGACACAAGCAAAGATGAAAAAAGAGACAATTAAGCATTGGTCCTCAAAGGGTGTTTTGAAATGAGATGCTACCATGCATGGCCACCCACCACTGCCAAAAAAAATCCAGGGTACCCCATGCAGGATGAGCCAAAAAAGTGTGTGGCAATGGGTGCCCAGGCATCCCCTGCCCATATGTACTGGGGCAGCCACCCACACCAGAAAACAGGTCCCCCACACAGAGGCACTGTGAGTGGGGGACCTGGCCATTACAAGTTACAGGAACTGGCTGCGCGCGCTGAGGAGTAGGGCTGTAGCAGAAAGTCGCAGAAGTTGCTATTTCCGCCAGAAACAGTGTTTCCACAATTTGTGGTACAGCGTGGCAGAGGCTTTCATTCCGCTAGTTTCATTCTGCTACTTCCGCAGTTCCGCTAATTTCATTCCGCTACTTCCACAGGCTTCACAAATAGCAGAAACATGCCATTTTTGCTACTTCCGCCATTCCACCAGCACCACAAAATAGCGGAACAGCGGTTTTCCGACAGTTTCCGACAATTCCGCAATTTTTCTGATAGTTTCCGAATTTGCAGAATGCCGGCAGAATTAGTGGAATGTCGGCAGAAAAGCCGCGGTGTGGCGCGGGCAATTCTGAAATGGCGGAATGGAATCACGGCGTGGTAAAAGCTGCTGCCGCTTCAGCCCTACTGAGGAGTCCAGTTCCCCAGCACTCATGGCTGGAACAGGTCAATGTCAAAGGCCAGCCCACATGTTTCCCCCTTCCCCATGGTCCAGGGCAGGGGAGTGCGCTGGGAGCTGCCAGCTAGAATTCCTCCCTACTCATCACTCCACCAGAGTGGCAACTCTGCAGCTGTGCCAGTCAGGGGCCACGGACCTCCCACCACCGCCAAACCTTGCTCATATAAAAACACCCAGAGTGCTGTGCTAGCACAAGCCCCACTAAAACAAACTAGTCTGGTGCCATTACAGTATTCTGAGGATCAAAGCCTTAAGGCTCCTTCACACAACACCTTCTCCATTTGCAAAGTCAGCACTTGCTCCCTAATCTGTTTGCCTGGTCCTGGAGCCATGCATTCACACAACTGCTGACTTCCCTACATTTAAGTGGTGCACCTCTTATAGCAGGTGGCAGAGAACAACAGATCATCAAGCAGTACAGGAAGAGGGAAGGATTTCACACAACGTGTGGGTTTATGTGTTGCCAATTTAAAAAGGGGGGGGTCATGTAATCGAGCCCTCTATTATTTATCTGTTGTCTTGACTCTGTGTTACCCACTAAATTTGATTTACACAAGCACTCACTAACTGTGGTTCCCCCTGTTTTCTTCAGGAATAGCAGGTGAGTTCAGTCTGCTTTGACAGCAGAGTTCCCATCTATGGTGGAAGGCACACAAAAGTGGATGTGCAAATTTGCAATGCTACCCACACCCCGAGTTGCTCCAGTAAGGAAGAAAGAGAATTATATTCTGCTCAAGCTTAAATACAAACAAAAAACCTTAAGAAAGTAACAATGCTGATAGAGAAATAACATCTATCAAGAATTCAAATGCATTTTAAAAAACATTTGTGCAGAGTAACCCCCGGCCATGGTACTCAGAGTGCTTTGCATAGAACTAATTAACACAACTTTTAATTCTCACAACATCCTTGTGAGATAGGTTAGCCTGAGAGAGCATTGTGACTGGTCCAACAAGCCCCCAGTGAGTTTCTGGCTAAGAGAAGTCTTGAACTAGGGCCTCCCCCTATCTACCAGTTCACTTAGCCACTGCACCACAATATAATATAGCAACTTCTTTCACAAATGAGTACAGTAAACCCCCACCAATTCAATTAGACTTCTTTCTTCACTACCCAACAGAGTACACATGCCAAGAAAGGAAAAAGGACTTCTACATATTAATGCCGTAATAGTAGGGATGGGCGAACGCGGTTCGGAAGTTTGGAGTTTGGCCCGAACTCAGCATGTTCGGACAACCGAACTTGAACACGAACAGGAACGCGAACATACTGAACAAACCAAACACCAAACGGCGAAATGGCCGAACAGTTCGGTCAGTTCGGATCGCGTTCGGATGAGTTCGGGTGGCAAAAAAGGTTCACTGGAAGGTCAAACATGACAGGGAGGTGTAGTCACTGAGGAGCAGACTTCCAGGCACCAGGGGTGGAGAGGCTTGCAAGAAACAAAACTAATTATCTGCCTCCCCTCTTCCCAACACCTTCTGAGCTAGTCACTGTTCCTGAACAGCAGGCGTTGAGTAGGATTTTTAGATTGCTTTAAGTTTCATTTCAGTTTTGTACTGAAATGAAACTTAAACCATAAACTGAAACCTTGTGTTATGCACT
>QEPC01011608.1:5842784-5861326 GCA_003113815.1 Sphenodon punctatus | reverse complement strand
TCACCGATCTCATTTCCCTTCCCCTGAGACCATATCTCCCCCGATCTGTCACGACCCAAATAGCCACGTCCACCCCATTTAGCAAGTAGCAAAAGCGTACGTCATAGTCGCTTCAATGGAACTGGTACTTGAATGAAGTATTAATGCTATCCCCCTGTTGGTTTGTGCCCTAAATGGGAATTTTGAATGCGAGCTGACTACAGAACAGGTGCCTAGCTTTAAAAAACATACAGGCTCACATGATAGAATTGGAATGGTTCAATGAAACGCTAGGTTACAACCCCATGGATGTAAAACTATATCCCTGCCAGCTGCCAACAGTCTGGTCCCCTGTGTCACATTCAGGCCTGTTTATTTCACATAAAGTAGACGCATGTACATCTGTTTCTTTTGCTGGTATAGCTGAAACTCACTAGTGTGCAAGAAACCTAAGTACAGTATTTTACCAATTAGCTAGCAAGCAAGCAGATACACAAAAGCAAGAGTCGTGCACTAAATGTACTTTCCTCATTTCATTTTAAAATGTACTTTAGTTGACTAAGTTAATGCTTAGGCCTATGATAGGAAAAATATGTTGCATTCTTGTACAGATAATGAAGTCTTCATATTAGAAGAGCTACAGCACCGTTTCATTTTCTGCTTAAAAGCCACATTACTGTTTATGGGATTGTGTGCAAAGTGTGGGGGATAGCAACATTATAAAGCAGGAGAGAGAAACCTTCAGCCATAGGCCAAACCTAGCCCATAGCACTCTTTTTTGCTTGGCCCCTTTCAAACCGCTGGATCTGATTCATAGACCCAGGCCCTGCCCACAGGCACTGAAAGAGTGAACTCAAGGAAAAGGAGTGGAGATGAGGGCACTCAAGGACAGGGGATGGATCCATGACTTGAGCCCTTCCATTCCTTCCCCCATCCTGAGCGCACCCCTTAAAACGCCCCTGCCCCCAAACTCCTATCTCGCCCATGGAGCTTGTACTCATTTTCAAAGTGGCCTTCAGGAGAAAAATTTCCCCACTCCAGGTTCATATTTACAAAGAAGGGGGATTCCATATATTACATTATTCGTGTGCCTGTTAGCTTAAACACATTTTTACCATGCAAATGAAAATCATGCTATGGAAAACCACCCCCGCCCAACCTTCAAAAATCTGGAGCAATTATCCTGCATTTTCCCCCACATACAGCCAGCATACCATGTGGACGATTACTTCTGGCTTCCAGTGATCAAAAATTGTAAGGCCTTTTTTGCTTCCTTTTGACTGGAATCCAGCAGCTCCTACCCCCAGACACCTGGGTATAAAAGTTATATATGATTTTGTGGAACTTCATTTTCCAGTGCAGCATGGTGCGTGGTTGGTGGGACTGTACCATATCCTAGAACTCACTGAATCGTGCTTGGGGCAGGGGAGTGAACTACATAAGCACCACCCCATACTCTGGAAATCGGTGGGGGCAGAGTTCTCGCTTGTAGGGTAGCTGTCATCATGTGAACACACCCATTTCATTTTAATCATCCCCTCAATAGTGGAGAGAGAAGGGGAGGGATGTTGCCACCATTACATGTCCCTACTTGCACAATCTCCATTTACTGTGGCCCCATAAGGTGCAGCCCTAGCACTACCCATATTATGCCTGCTGTGCACCTGAGACAAATATCACCGAGTGCACGGAGCCAAAGATCCAGTCGAATGCACCTTAGGGTAGCATCCAGGGATGCAGTTTTGAGTGAGGCTCATCATACTGCTACTCCAGCATGCAACACACACAGGAGCAGGTGCACATACCTAGAGAAAAAAATAACCCGGGGGGAGGGGCATGATAGCAGTTTTCAAATATATATAAGGATACCAAAAAAAGAGAATGATGATGAACATTTATTCTCCACTGTGACAGAAGAGAGAATGGGCTTAAATTGCACCAATGTACATTTTGGTTAGATAATCCGACCCGACGGGTATTTGTCTACAATGTTCTAAGCAGAGGATATCCTGCCTAGTGCTTTTTCATTATTTTTGCTAGTTCCCATTTGGTAATTGCCTTCCCAGGCAGGAGCAGTCACGCACCACACAAGATCCTTATCTGCTACTTATGTCTGCTTGTGTGCAATCGTAAGTTCGCTAAGTAACTTTCATCATTTCCCATTATTTCCCTTATTGGTTTTGGCTCCTTGTAAACTGTGTTTTGATTGGTTTATTTCAAGGGTGAGCCTGTGTCTTCTGAATTCTGATGCTGGAAACACTTGTAAAATGCTGTGGAAACTGATGAAAATAGTGAAAACTAAAACTGGTGGAAAATACCAAAACATACTGAAAAATGGCAGACTATCACAGTCACCTATCTTGACAACAGCAGAAGCATGGATTCAATAGACAATGAGGAAATACTGAAGAACTGTTGTAAGTGCTCCCGAGAGGTAGCTATTTCCCAAGGGTATGGGAACAGTCGTTCTTGACTCAACTCTAATTCTGCCTTGGAGCAGGTGCTTAGACTAGAATGTCCTTGATGTCCTTTCC
Source organism: Sphenodon punctatus (assembly GCA_003113815.1). NCBI lineage: Eukaryota > Metazoa > Chordata > Lepidosauria > Sphenodontia > Sphenodontidae > Sphenodon > Sphenodon punctatus. Next base: position 5,858,813 of record QEPC01011608.1, on the reverse strand, counting down.
AACACTACATTTCTGTCAAGGCCGAGCCCAGGTCATGGGCAGGCTCACCAGACTGGTCCAAGTAGAGTCAGGACAAGGCAGGTCCAAGTAGGCAACATACAGGATCAGGTCCAAAGGGGTCCAGGGACAAGGTCAGTGCACAAAGACACAAGCAACACACAGTACAGAGCATAGGAAGGAAGAAGCCTGGCCATAAGGCTAGTAAGTCCTACCTTGGCTTCATCCATGGCATATATCTGGGAACGCAGGTTAAACAGGAGGTAGCACTAGTCAAGGAAGCCCCTGTATTTCCAAGGGTTCCCTGAAAACTTATTAGGGAGGGGAACTTTCAGTTCCTATGGTGCCACAGTCAGCGAGGATGGAAGAACCAAAATCTTCTCTTGCAGAGACTCACGGTGAGTTTTCAGTGCTACATTTTCTGCCTACAAGGTGCTTTCAGTGCCTCTTGCTTTTGCAGCTCTGTAGTCAGGGTATGAACCTGGTTCTGGACTTGGTATGCCAAGCTTGACACCTCCTGGAGGAAGGCAGGGCATCCAGCAGACTCCATTTCCATCAGGCTCCTGCCAGGAGACAAGTCCCAAATACCCAAGTGGGGTTCAAGGTGAGCAGACTGTCAGGGTCCTGCCTAGGTCATCGGCAGGCTCACCAGACTAGGTCAAGCAGAGTCAGGACAAGGAAGGCTCAAACTGGGAGGCAGCCAGGATCAGTTCCAAAGCGGTCCAGGAACAAGTCCAGTGCACTAAGACACAAGCAATGCACAGAGGAAGCATTGCTCTGCCCAGCTTCCTCTGAGCAGTCTCTTGTACTGCCAGCAGCCAATCCCATGTGCAGGGAGTGTGGCCTACCTGCAGCACAAAGCCAGTCACAGCACCCAGAACTGAACCAGACATCTAGGGCCCATGGTGGCACCAGGGGTCAGGCACCAGTTCAAGACTATTCCGATTCTATGAAATCAATTTCTGATTCTATGAAAACAGGAATATGCAAATAAAGGTGCATGTATTTCTTCACAGGAAGTGTAATGTTAGGAAACAGCCTAAGAGCAGCATTTGTGGGATAGAAGAAATATCAATGGTTCTGGTTGCTGAATTAGGGCTATTCTCCACATGTAAAATGAGTTCTGAATTTAAGTAGTATAGGCCACAATCTACAAACCAGCTCCAATGACACTACTCCAGTTCAGAATAATTGGCTTGTGGATTGCAGCCACAGACTGCATTCCTGAAGCCATCCACTAATAGTATCTTTGAAGTCAATAGTAAGTGAGCAGTTTAAGGACTGTGGCCATAAAGAGCATTCTGTCACCTTCCCACTCCTCCTACAAAAAAGTTCCAAAGCCACAAGAAAGAACAAAGAAAGATGTTCTTCAGTTTCATTTATAACAAACTTTATTTAATAAGGTAAAACATTTATTTTGACAATGCACTTTTTTGGTCATGGTACACATGTAGTGCAATAAAACAGCTGAGATTATACAACCCATTATAAAGTATGGAGGATAAACAACACAATGAACTGTAATAAATACATCTCATAACTGAATTGTATTTTATTTAGAGGTTTTCATACTACCTTGTATCATTTTGAGGAATGGTTTTCATTTTCAATTTTTTTTTTTATTAACTTTTGTTTCTCATTCTCCAAAGACTGACCATATGACTAATCGTATCAAACCTGCTCTCCCCACCCACAAACAGAATTGTGCACATTTGTGAACATGCAGTCTTGTCAAGCATTTCTACAAAAGAGAAATCAAAAATGCGATCTGCTCTATCTTACAGTATTTGAAGCAAGGGCTTGAACATACCATTAACTGAATGGCAGGCGAAAAAATAAGCACAGAGATTGTGTCTGTAAGTCACTGTGGACAGGGACCCGTCATGAATACTGAAATGAGTAAATTAAAGTGAACTTTACTTATCTGAATTGCAGTTAAATATATTTCAGTGTTTAAGTCATGCAACAAATGTACTTCTACGTAGCCATCCATAAATAAAAAGTAACTCAAATGTGTAAGCATAATATTTAGTTACAAAGGAACAGACGGAGACAAAGCAGTTTTAACCAACTTCTGCTGGTGAATGATTTTGGGCAACACAGAGCCCTTCTCCAGGCTAGCAGAAAGTCAGAATTAGAACAAACCTGAAGAAGGGCCCTCTGTTCTTGCTTACCCTCCAAAAGGTGATCCAATCAAAGAGATTATCTGAACTATTTTGTCTCCATCTATTCCTTTTCTTTGGGACCAACATGGCAATCACGCTTTCTCTAGGCTAAATAGTTAAGTTAGTCTTGGGAATAAAATAGTCACATATATGCACCTCTAACTGCATCTGTACTAAATGCTTCGGCTGTGTGTAGGACTAATGCAGTTCTCTCCTAGGATTTCTCCTGTCTGTACAACTACTCTTTTTTCTGGTTTCTAACTTTGGCTTCACTAATGGAGCTCTAGAAACTATAACATCTGGATCACCTTTCAGTTTAAAAAAATAGGATGAATTGAGTTGCGTCTGGATGTACTTTACCTCGTCTAACTTTTGAGACTGAGTGAATATGAAGTCTTCCCTTTCATCATCAAGCACTGGGCTGGCAGGATGATTTTGTATATGACACACAGGCTTTATCACGCACTTAGAGGATACATGAACCCCATCCCCTGCACCCCCCATGGAGCAGGAAACCCCTTCTGTATTTTTAGCACTTGATCTAATTCTATAAGGGAAACTCAAGTCCAATGGCTGCTCGTGGCAATCAGGAAACCTCTCTCTAATTATTACAGAGGAAGCTACTGCTGAGGAGCTAAAAAAGTCCTCTGTCTGAATTGCACACTCTCGTGTAGCCAAGTATCGTTCTCTTCCTCTACCTGGCTTCAGACTGCATTGAGAAATCTGGCAGCATTTGTCACAGATTCCCTTGTTTGAAGACACTTGAGAAAACTGCAGAGCAGCCATAGAATTGCAATCCTTGAAACTTTCTTCTACGCTCACCTCTTGAGCATTGTTTTGGTTATACAATAAGTAGCTACTGTTACTGTTGGAAATCTGTGCTGGTAGAAAAGTCTTCTGGGTTATAAACAGCTCTTGACTAGGATCAGAACTGCTGCATACTGCTTGGGTTTTTGAATTCATACAAGAAGCCCCCTTATCCCTTAGGTTTCCCACACTGAATTCCTCTTCCGAGTCATAAGTTTTAATCTCCAGAGCTGCTGGACTGGATGACAAAAGAGGCTCTGTACTACTAGTACAGCTGTTTATTTCAGCAGACTCAGCACCCAGGAAACAGTCAACAGGGAGTGCCTTATGCAATTTCCTGTGCTGTTTAAAACCTGCTATGATCCCACCACTAATATAATGTACAGTTGAATCAAGAGCTTCATGCTTGCAAGGTGCCTGAAACCAGGAGCTATCCCTATCACTTAATCTAGTATTTTCACCACCTCTCTCATTTGCATAGGAGTTCTGAGAGAAGGGCAGGCAGAGCTGTTTTTGTTTGACCTGACTTTTCTGGACTGATGTAGAGCTTTTATAAAATTGTTTGTGTTTTTTCTCTCTAGATTCCTGTTGATTGCCATCAATTACCGGAGTTTCTTTAAGTGTCTTTATTTTCTTTGCTTTCTTGTCAACAAGAGGCCAAGGAACAGCGCAGTCCTGACTCTTGACAAAATTATTTTTTTTATAATCCAAGCATTTTTGAACTTTGTTATGATTTTTGCACTTTTTAAGAGGTTTATTCTTTTTAAGGTTGGTGTCAGTAGTGTTTTCTTCACATAGCACCATATTTTCCTTTCCTTTGTGGAGATCAGGCTTATTTTTCTCTTCTATTTCTTCTGACTTCCATCCTTTCTTCTGTTTTTTGGATGCATCTTTTACTTTATCTTGACCTTTTTTAGTGGTTTTGATGTACTCAAGATAGCTTCCAAACTGACAAAGAAGCTTCATTTTCTCCTCCTCTGGCTCAAGCTTTAAAAAAAGAAAAATAGCTCATGAAATTTGCAAAACGGTTAACAGGAATCTGGGTGTTCATGCATGTGTGTGTCTCATGTAAAATCCGTGGTTGGTGTGTGTGCTCCTGCAAACATGCATGAGCACCCACATCCACCAATCACAAACTCTCAGAGCAACCAGTGAAAACAGCAATTGCTCCATGTGTGTTGAGGTCGGTGCACACCTGTCTACACCCTCCCCCCACCCACAGACCACCACAAACACCGACCCCCCTCCACGCGCACTGCTGCCCATATATAGTGTGAGATAAGAGCAATTTTCTATTCCCAAGCATATCACACTGTATGGGTGTAATCCTCAAACCAGTTATAGCATGATCCTCCAAGCAGATAACTTCAATGCTAAAGGTTTAGCATGGAAGCGAATCCTATTCACCACAGTGGAACTTGTGCCAGTACCAGTGCTATCCATTAGAGGATCACACTCTTACTCTGGAGTAGTTCCACAATAGGTGGGTGTCACCACAGGAAACATTACACATCCCTATGCCATCCACGATGATGTCACTGAAATTCCACAGTGGAAATTCAGTGACATCATCATGGATGGCAATGGAATTTAGGATGGGAGTAAATTCCCATTCACTACAATGGGAATACACAGTGCTATCCATCAGAGGATCACACTCTTACTCTGGAGTAATTCTACAATCTTTTTATTTCTATATTATTATATAATGGTTGTGGGAGCTTATGGCCTTCTTAAGCTGTTCATGAGCATGCTGGAGGCCAGATCAAAGTCAGCCTATTTTTTCCAGTCTGGTACTGGAACAGAACTACAGGCAGGAACATACAGTGGTTAAGGATAAAGTGCATTAGGCTGCCTGGAGGGAGAGCGACAGTGTAGCTTAGGACAGCAAGGTTTCTCTCAATGAAAGGACAAACAAAAATTGAACTGAAAACTGTTGAGTTCATACTTGGTCAGCTTCTGAAACAATGGCTGATGCTGGCTCTCAATTTTAAAAAGGAAATAATGCTATGACACATTTCACCGGGTTGTGACAGTCTGTAAACTATTGTCATTGTCCATTTCAGACCCCACTGTGCTTTATCTTCCACTCTACTCGCACCTTATTTCTAGTGCTTATTCACATCACTACCTTCCTGTATATTCTAATGCANCTTTGCTCAAATCTTCCGTTCTGACTCCTATGTGCTTGAAGAAGGACCCTGTCAGGTCCGAAAGCTTGCACATTTCCACCACCAATAGTTGGTGCAATAAAAGATACCATTTGAACTACTTTGTCTCCAGTCTGTAAATTAGGGGGAGGTCTAGGAGTAGTAAGGTCGTTTTCAGACAAAACACTCTCCACCTACTACCCCACCACCCCACTATACATGTTGTAGGGCTGCAGTGTTGCCTTAGGGGTGCCCTGAAACATGTATAGTGGGGTGGTGGGGTAGTAGGTGGAGAGTGTTTTGTCTGAAAACGCCCTTACTACTCCTAGACCTCCCCCTAATTTACAGACTGGAGACAAAGTAGTTCAAATGGTATCTTTTATTGCACCAACTATTGGTGGTGGAAATGTGCAAGCTTTCGGACCTGACAGGGTCCTTCTTCAAGCACATAGGAGTCAGAACGGAAGATTTGAGCAAAGTACAGTGGCTATATATGATGTAAGAGAAGAGGGGGTGGGGAGAAGGAATAGGGAAGGAGTGTGATATATCCGGGAGACACCGGTGAGAAGTAAAACAAAGTGTGTGATAAATGAACCATAGTAATAGAAGGTGAGAACAGGGTGAGATGAGCAATACAAAGGGGAAGCGTGCAAAGGGAGGATGGGATGCAGGAGGGAGCAGTGAGAAAGCCATACCTGATCCCAGATCCCCCTGGTTTTATTGCTCCATATGCATGAACCACCTTGAACCATACGACACAGAGGCATGCTGGCAACAAAACGCCTGGCTGGGATCTGAAGCCTGCAAAGGATTGTTTTATATCTTAAATGCTGCCTCTGCTGTCTCTCTTCCTTCTCTCAGGCTCAGGCACAGCATCTCTTTGAGGAGACATTTTGTACAAACTCTGATGATTTGAGGATGCGTCTTTCCCACATTTCCTAGAATTTGGGACACTAACAGAAAAGGACTCTCTAGGCACTCTCCCCATTTGTTAAAAATCAATGGAAACTGAGCTTTTGTCTAACAGATGGAAATGGTACACTCTGTTTCAAACTCTCCTCTATTAAAACTGTTGTATATTCTCGCCTTTCTGTGTTTAGAGTGTGCTTTGTGTCTCCTGATGTCCTCTAATTTCTGGTCTATAACTCTATACGTGATGAGTCTGTCTAGGTTTTGCACATTTTACTATGGCGTGGCAGAGGATTGGGGCTGAAAGACTAAGGCAACGTATGACTGCATGGAGCCTAAGTTGTAAGTGAGCACAATAGGAGAGACTGCACGTCTTTACTGCTTACATGGTGTGCAAGTTAAGGCAGGAGGCTTAACTTACAATTTCCATGCTTTTTGGAGTACAAATGAACTTGTAAGAGCCTTACCTACTCTCTTGAACTGGAGGTTTTTTGATCCTAGAATTCATTCAGTACAAGAGAATGAATGCTGATGTTACTGCTTCCCCCTTCTCAGTACTTTCAGTTTCTGCTGTACACAACTTTTGAGAGATTTGATTTTGGTTTCTATTTTTTAAAAATCCACTTAGTTTCACTTCTTGAACCCAATCCATTTAGAGTAGCTCTATTTAACAATTTCTGAATGCTATTTGGAACTGAATTACATCACTGCCTAGATGTGGCTTGGTCCAAAGCAGGATAAAACACCACGTACCTATTTTCACATAACAAAGTAGAAACTACAATTTCTTTAAAATGTATTTATATATAACTTATAGGGTGAAATTCTGTCCCCGCTGTAGTCAAAATATAGGGTCTGACAAGAATTAAAAGAAGATAGTGGCCACAGCAAAGAAATGGCAAAGACTGAGTATGAGGAAAGGGACATGCAGTATAGAAACTGAATTTTCAGACTGAACTGTGGCCAGAGAACTTGAAGATGTGTTCCCCCCCCCCCCCCCCCAGAGTTATCCTATTCAGACATAAAGAGCACTTAAGAGAAATCTAACAGGAAATTTGTTTTCATAAACCTCCTAAATACCAGGCTAATTTTTTTTATTTATTTATTTTTTGGACGGTGGTAAGGGGAGTAACAGCAATATGTCTGATGTTTTGGAAATCGGAAGCTTTACCATTTAGGATGCCCTGCTGTGCCTTTTTTGCCTGGTTTCATATCTTATGTTTTGGACCCCTGTGCGTGCATGCATGTCTGTGGCAGGCATTAATAACTTTAGATCTCAAGGGCCAATTTCAACTAAATTTGGTAAAGAGGCATCAAACACAAAGGTAATTTTGTAACAATAAGTGCACAGTGTGTGTGTGGGGGTGTGCATATTGGCGTGACCAGATATGCAAATTTTAGAGGACACTTATGCGATATACAGGTTGCAGAGTTGCATTGGACCCAATGCGGCCCTGCAACCTGCATTTCTCAGTGTCCTCTAAAATTTGTATACCAGTCACCCTACTGGATATATGGCACCTCTTCTAGTTCCCTACCGAGCATTGTCTGGCCTTAGGAAGCTGGGTTTCATTAGCTGAGGTGCATGGGAGTATTGCGTAGTTTTAAAAGTTCAAATGCAGAGTGGGTTTAGTAGCATAAGATAGCAAAGTGCAAAAACATCAAAAATGAAAGATCATACCTACTGCCGTTTCTTAATTAAGCTCTGCACAATAGATAAGTGCACATACCAGAAGAGACGAGGGAGGAGCTGCCTGGTTGAGGGATGACTGTGCAGATTCACAGTGTCTGTTAAATTCCAGAAATATTACAAATGACTTGTTATTCTGCTATACAGAGTCTGCCACAGAGATAGATCTGAGCTACCTCACAAATCCTATATAATGGGGCTTCTGGAGGCAGATTCAGCCTTTAAAGCCAGTTAAACTAGCCCTCAGTTTGTATCCCAGCAGGGCAGCTGAGGAACAGGCAGAACACACCCTCCTGCATGCATCTGCTCCAGACAGTATACTTAGTACAATGGTGCTCAGAATGTAAGGGACTCCATTTTTGTTCTTCTGAACTCATGCTGAATGGGAACTCTTGCTGTGAAACCACAATAAGAGAGATCCCTGGGGTCAAAGCTAAGAACTCAGAAGACTGAAAATTTATTGCTGAGAAGCTTCTCTAGAGGAGGGGGGAGGAAATTCTGGCCCAAATTCAACCCACGACTGTTTTTATGATGATGATGATGATTATTATCGCCAGTTATTGGCCTGTCTCTAACCTTCCCTTTTTAGGGAAGGTTATTGAATGGGCTCGGCAGTTGCAGGAGCATCTGGACCGACTCAGTTTTCTAGATCCCTCGCAGTCCGGCTTTCGTCCAGGCTATGGCACCGAGACTGTGCTTGTGGCTTTGGTTGATGACCTTCGCCGTGAACTAGATCAGAGTCACTTGACCCTGCTGATTCTATTAGATCTATCGGCTGCTTTTGATAATGTTGACCATGAGATGTTGGTGACTTGCCTGTGGGACTGTGCCAGGGTGAGCAGGACTGTTCTTGAATGGTTCAACTCATTCCTGGCCAGAAGAACTCAGTGAGTGGTGCTCGGGGACCATTTTTCATCTCTCCAGGACCTCTTATGTGGAGTCCCGCAGGGTTTCAGTCTGTCCCCTCTTCTATTCAACGTGTATATTCAGCCACTGGGCAAGTCGTGAGGAGCTCTGGAGTTCGTTGTCATCAACTATGCTAATGACACGCAACTCCATCTCTCTTTTTCATCCAACCCAGACCCTGCGGCCTCGGTGCTTACACAATGTCTGGCGGCGGTGGGGGACTGGAGGAGGGTGAGCCAACTGAAGTTGAATCCTGACAAGACGGAGTTGATGCTAGTGGGGAAGGCGGTGGGTGTGGTGCCCCCAGTCATTGACAGGGTTCACACCCCCACTGGTTCCCCAGGTTCAGAGTCTGGGAGTGGTCCTTGATGCACAGCTTCGTCTAGATGCCCAGGTTAGAGCTGTGGCGAGGAGCGCATTCTGACAATTTCACCAGGTGCAATGGCTTCGGCCATACATCTCAGGCTCCGACCTGGGGAATCCACGCTTTCATCACCTCAAGACTGGACTATTGTAATGTGCTCTACATGGGGCTGCCCATGGTGACAGTTCAGAGACTGCAGCTGGTGCAGAATGCGGCGGTCCATCTCCTTATAGGAACGGGCCACTGGGCGCATATTACACTTGTGTCTGTCTATAGTCTTCCGGGCCCAATTCAAGGTGCTGGTTCTGACCTATAAAGCCCTATACGGCTTGGGCCCCATATATCTGCAGGATCACCTCACTCCCCATGCTCTGGAATGGCCCCTATGGTCAACCAGGAGTGCTCTTCTTCTCAAGGTCTATGGAGAGGGCGTTCTCAGTGACCACGCTGAGGCTGTGGAACTCCCTTCCAGCAGAGGTCTGAGTAGCCTGGATCTCTCCTCTTTTCAACATCAGTGCAAGGCCTTTAGCGAGGGAGATGGATGAAGGTGGGTTTTTATTTTTATGTGGGGTGGCAAGGGTGGGGTATTTATTTCTTCTCTCCTCTTTTCCCGGGGGGGGGGAGGTTCTCCCTTTTTCCTCTTCTTCTTCCCCTCTTTTTAGATGTTTTATATTTATGTTGATCATGTATTTTTATATATTGTAAGCTGCAGATTGGCCTTTGGGAGGAGGGGTGGGACATAAAAATGTTTTAATAAATAAAATAAATGATTAGGCCCTGTTTCCAATTCCTGAATCTGGCCTGCAGATCCAGCCCCTATCCTCAATCACCCATACAGCGAGCTCAGAGAAAGGGAGTGGAGAGGAGGGCATGCACTCAAGAATGAGGCTGAATCCATGGCTTAGATTACAGCCATAATCCTAGAATCTCTCTTTTCTCTCATCCCGAGTAAACTCCTTAAGTACCACCTCCCTCAACTCCTATACTGCCTGTGGAGGTTATACTAATTCTCAAAGTGGCCCATGGGAAGGTAAGGGTTCCCCATCTCTACTCTTGCTGGATAAAAGACTCCATTTTATGGTTGCGTTTAATGAACCAGACTGAAAGATGCATTCAAAAATAAGAAACACCATTCAAAATAGTCACCTTCTACATAAGCCTCAAACACCTATCAAAGTCAGAAAACCACACCCAAATCCTAAAAACAAACAAATAGAAGCTTAAGATACCTGTTCTGCAAGGGCATCCTCCTGCAAAGATGAAGATGACAAACAAGGACAGCACTTGCACTTCTTTTTGCGTTTTGAACTCTTTGGAGCCATTTAGGTAATCCAGTAGCTGTATAAAAGCTAAACATTAAAAATACACTTTTTAAGTTACTCATGTTTTTCAGCTGTGCAAACAAATATGACTTTTATAGTAATCACAATCCTGAAAGACTTATCCATTTAGAAGTTCATCTTGCATCCCATTTAGAAGTCCCCCTCCCATGCCTCTTAGACTGTAAGGGGTACAGACCTGTCCATAACTATTGATTGTACAGTGCCAGGTACACTGTTCGCACTATATAAAATAATAAGTCATACTCGTCATGACTCTTTGGCCAAATATGCATTGACTAATATGCCGTTACTGTAAAAATAAGACTGACTTACAGAAGAAAGTATGAAAGAGCTTGGAGAGAGATTTGAAAAGTCCCCCTAACATGCTATTAGCACTATAATGCAACAGGCAAGTCCCCCGGAACAAATCAATAAGTGACTGAAAGCTGTGGATGAGATTTTCAGAAACAGGACACAAGACTCTCAGGCACTTTGGAAAAATCCACCCTATAGCATTATTATTGGTTTATATCCTGCCCTATCCCCGAAGGATAGCAACTGAAGACCTAGTGCATTTGTCATCCTCTTAAAAGCTACTGGAAAAAACTAGAGATGAAGAGTGATCATGAGTTGGTCTACAAATTGGAAGATGCACTGTGATTGATTAAAATTAATTTTAAAAATAAAAAAAATTACTTGCCTCAGTATATATCCAGATGCGAGTTGGATGGAAGTAAAACCACACAGAGGCTTGCACACGTTCAAACTGTTATGATTTTGATCTGCTGGGCCTGGCAGGACTGAGGACGCTGAAAGAGGAAGAAGATTAGGGCTTTGTACTGTTAAAACTAAATTTAGAAACACACTTAAATCATGGTAATTTTGAGAACAATAAGTGTTAGTCTCTCTTTCTGTTAGCATTTTCTTAGTTTTCCTTTGGTGCAGCTCCCCCAGTGACAACTAGCTTAGTTGAGCTACAACCATTAATGACTCTGCCATCTACACCTGCTCTGAGGAAGTCAAGCAGTAGGTTTAGAAAACTAGAAGAAAAATGCTGTGTTAGACAAGGCATTAAAATCTAGAGGATGTGACAGAAACAGGAGCAGTGAAATTTCCAGATCAGATCAGACCACCTTTGTCTGCCCACTACCTACAGTGTATTTAAGACGCCAACGTCTTGCAATTATTCAGCTTACGGTTCCGATTTGTTACTTTAGCCCGAGAAGGGCCCGGAGTGGTTAGAAAGCTTGCACAATGGCCCTTTTTACACAAGACATGGCCACATAGCCTCCCATGAGAATGCCATGGCAGGTGGATGAGCATGCACTGGTCCCTCCCCGCACCGGCACACACACTGATTCCCCCTGTAGACACAGCTCATTTTTAAAATGGCCAATCTCACCAACAGAAGTTGGTCCAATAAAAGAGATCTCAACTACTTTATCACCATTTTTGCCTGTCAGGAGAAATCTTTCACCAAATTGCCGTAACAACGTTACTGTTTAGGCAGGGACAGGTCAAAGCTGCATATCTCAAATTGATTTCCACCACCCCACCTTTGGAAGAGATCTCATTAACATAAGACACATATAAGCATTACATAAGACTGTAGAAACATATAAAGGGGTGCAAGACTCCATTGAAGTCAATGGCAAATTTCCCATGAAATTCAATGGAGTTAGGTTTGACCCCAATGACTGTGAACTAGCAAGAAAATTATATCCAAGTCTATCTTTGCAAATGGCCTTGCTTTCCACTATGACCCTGATTTTGTTTTGTTTTTTAAATAAATAAATCTGGAGCTGTTCATGACTGGGGTATACAGGCCCCTCTCCCAGTTTTGGGGTGTTTTTTTGACACAAACTTTTATTTTAGGCAGACAAGAAGCAGTAATCTGCGATGGTAGTTAGTTACACAACGCACAGGAGGCACCTGCTGCGTAGCCTGCAGCGGGAGCCGGAGCCGGCTGTTTCTCCAGCGGTTACTGGGGCCAGGATGAGCCTGGAAGAAGGAAGCCTTGGCGCTGGGGGGGATGGCAAACCTGCTGCTGCCCTCATAAAAGGACTACGGCGTGCCAGGGAGAGAGCGACCACCTCCCCACTGGGGCAAAGAGAAAACAAGCTAACCCCACCGCTTAAGCGCAAAGGTGCATCTTGCAAAGCTTGGAAACCGCCCCCCGTTCTAGCAGGTGGCAGGAACGAGAAACCTCGTCTCCTCTTCCCCCCCATCGCGGTAGCGGGCGAGGATCACACCCAACTAGAGAGAGAGGGCAATTAAACCCGATTTCTCCTGAGACACAAGGAGGAAACATTCCGCTTTCTTTCCCCCCGATCCCCCCTTCCCTTCCAAAGAGTTACCTCCTCTTCCCCCCACGCTCCAGTGAGTCCCTGCAGGGCGAGCTTTGCACAGTGCTAGCACACCTCGCCTGGCTCCCCAAGCGGTGGCGGTGGCGGCTGCTGAGTTTGAAAGGCGCCAACGCAGGCGCGTGCTCCGAGCTGAGCGCGCATTCACCCGCCAAGGCAAGCAGGACACGAGGAGCAGGGAAGGGCTTTAAGCCTGTCTCTTATACACATCTAGATGTGTATAAGAGGGATGTCTGCAGCTGTTCAGGATGTATTGCTATTGAAGTCTAGAGGAAGCCCCCTGGGGTTTCAACGGGGTCAGGGTTTCCCCCGCTCCCCACCCTGTGTGAGCAAATAAAATAAACCAACGCAGTCCATTTCATAGGCAGAAAAGCGGGTGTGGGTAGATCTCTTGGCAAAGGCATGGGGTCAGATTCCAGGGAAATGACCCTGTAGTGTATTCACCGTAATTATCATTATGTATTATTTTAGACTATATTTTTAAGTGCCATTACTGCCTGGATTGGATACCTGAGTAGTGCCCATGGTGGCAAAGAGATGGAGGGTGGGGAACCTCAGACATGGGGGCCAAATGCAGGCCATAGCTAGCTTCTAATTGGGCCCTTTCCAATTTCTAGCTCTTGCCGCTAGAGCCAATTCCTACCCCCAAACTACCACTGAAGGAGAGATGAGAACATGCACACAAGGAAGCAGATGCATTGGTGGCACAAATCCATGATATGGACCATCCTTTTCCTTCTCCCCACACCCCTCTTAAACCCCCCTCCTCCATTCAGCCTTTGCACTTTGTACTCATTTTCAAAGTGGTTCTTGGGAGGGAAAAGGTTCCCCATCCCTGATGTAGATGGTCTATAGATCTGTCCCTATTTTTTACACCTGTTACTCAACATTAAACCCCTGAGTTTATACTGGTTACCCCCAACTCCCCTCTCATTTAAGAAACATGACTGATCCGAGGAGTAGCTCACAATGACTTTCTAACATTGATAGGACAAAATTAGAGCCAATCTACAGCAGTGCCATTGGGAGTTGTCATTCCCTTCCCCCTCCCCATGCACACATTATAGGAAAGGCTTAATCCGGGCATTGCTGCTTTGAGGTGTCCCCCCAAAGCAACTTTTATATGCTGTAGGTGTGCAGGGAATGTGCTCATTATTTTACATTGTACCTGTTATGTCACTGCAAGCTTCCTTGAAAGTTTCCAATGACTGTCATTGTCATGGGCCCTTTTCACACAGACACTCTAAACACTGATGAAATGGGTGTTACATTTTATTATACATGTTGCAGGGCACCCATAGATCACACTGGCAGCCCTGCAACATGTATAATACAATGTAACACCCATTTTATCAGTGGTTAGCGTGTCTGTGTGAAAAGGGCCATAGTGGTATAATTCAAAATGACTTTTATTTGCGTCTCCTTTATTTCCCCCACACAAAGCCCCCTTTGCTGGGTGTGCAAAAGACTGAGCTACCATCCCTAATCCACTTCAAGCATCAAGCAGGCCCTCCAACGTACTAGAAAAGGTCACCTAAAAATCTCCCATGTTCCAAAGAGGATTGCAAGTACTTGTGTCCAGATACTTTGTATGTGATAGAAGAAAGTTTTCTCTAGGAGAGCTTTAGTTGCAATACATTCTCTGCTGTAGTCTCTCCCTGATCTTACACCCATGGAAGCAGTGAGCGATTTGCCACTGGGTGGTTGGCAGAATCCATGTGTCAATGGATATGCCAACTAGTATTGCTGTTTCCAATGTTTCACCAGCCAACACAGAATTGGACCTTCAGTGTGCATAAAAACCTCATCAATATGATTTCAAAAAGTACACAAAGAGATCAATAAATAGTACACCTCAAAATGTGTTTTGTTTAGGCTTTAGTGCCAGACACAGCATTGCAGGTTTAAGCACACAATACTGGGGGGAGTGGGAAAGGACAGTTAAACTGACAAGATGATACAGTATTAATAAAGGCATTTGTAATCCTGCAAATTCTCATCGGGATTTTTATTCCCTAATCGCATCTGCAATTTAGCTTAATTCCCTTTGAGAATTAATAGACAAGATTAATACTTATGAGCCAATATCAGAATGCTTGTTGTTCTGAGAGTAACGTTAGACAACAATTTTTGCAAAATAAAAGTGGCCCCTCATGATGGCTGCCCATCATGGGGGTGGGGGGCAGGATGTTGGGGCCTGGATACCCCATTCATGAACAGCTCCAGATTTATTTTATTTTATTTTTTTAAACAAAAAAACAGGGACATAGTGGAAAGGAAGTCCATTGGCAAAGATAGACAGACAATTTTCTTGCTAGCTCACAGTCATTGGGGTCAAACCGAACTCCATTGAAAGTGATTTCAAAACTATGATGAATCTTGGGACTTTGATTTATTAGTGGTGAGGTAATAATTAATAATTCAGGCCAAGAATGGATTGAATGAAAAAATTACTGGGCATAGAATCTGGGAATAAGATATGCAGTAGTCAGGAAAAATAGGGAAAAAATCCCCAAACTCACAAAAATATAGCAGAAAACAATATTTAGAAAAGCAATTAAAATACAGTGGAGTCTGCTTAAGTCACCCCCACGCTGCCCATTTGTGCCCTGCCCATGCACTGTGTCCAACAGTCTGCCCCCCCCTCCCCCGCCCATGATGGGCAGCCATGGCAGCCCATCATGAGGACCAGTTCGGACTGGACTGGTCCAGGAACAGCGGCCTATCACATCACACGTGTCGGGTGGGCCTTCTCCTGGGTGTGTTGGTGGCTACGTAGGGTTGGGACTCTGGGCAAAATTCTGGTTTCAGTTATTTTCGGTTTCAATTCTCATGTATTTCAGTTCTTTTTCGGTATTGGTTCTATCAGATCTTTTTGCATTGATTTTTGTATCAGATTTTTAACATTGCATTTTTTCAATGGGGGACAAACCACAGTGTTAAAAATCCAATACAAAAATCAATGCAAAAGATCCAGTAGAACCAATACAGAAAAAGAACCAAAATTTTGGATTAATCTGAAATGGCCATTTTCAAGTACTTTTGGTTTTATCCGAAACTGAAATTCCCATCCCTAGTGGCTAGCCTGGGAGGTGATCCCCGAGGTCTCTGGGGTCACATCCCTAGGCTAGCCACCAGCATGCCCAGGAGAACTCTGGGGCAAACATCTGGATGGCCCCCAACAGACATGACTGTGGCCCATGGGCTAAAGTGGTTCCAAGCGGGCCACCGTCACATTTGTTAACACCCAGAGAAAGCTGGTGCTTACTCAGTTTACAGCCAATGTGAGACTCCCAGAGGCAGAACAGGAAGGATTTTGCACACATGCATACATACACAGGGCTGGCCCCAGGGTT